>CM072522.1:15382419-15742419 GCA_036898135.1 Oncomelania hupensis
AGAATGTCGACACCCTCTGTTCCCACAGGAATTTCTGGAAGAATGTCGACACCCTCTGTTTCCACAGTCTCGTCTTGATCAATATGGATTTCATCCAGCGATTTGCCATGGTACTTCGATATGTTGCCAGCCTCTAACTCAATGAGAAGCTTGCTAACCTTCGCCAGCTGCATGGTATCTTCTGGTAGACGGTAAAAATCTCGATGAATTCTTACATCATGACCCATGAAGTTTGCAAGTGCATCTAGTTCATGATTTTTCAGATTCAGAATCTGGGATGTTGTTGCAACATGCTTTCGAAGAGCTGTAGAAGTGATGAGGTCTGGCATCTCCGTCCCACTCTCCTCAGTAAACTGCCGAAGTGCTGCACAGCTCGAAATTGGAGTTTTTGCTCCACTGCCACGAGCAAACAGGTAGGGATTGTCTGCATCCACACCAACCTTACCTCGATACTTCAAAAGACATTCCACTTGCTTTTTGAGTTGCTGAGAAAGAAGAACAGGAACGCGTCTGCCACACTTGCCAGGGATGTCAACACGATGCAGTACTTGAGTGAGGTGCTTTTCAAGTTCTGATAGGCCAGACAAAAGATCATCTTGAATTTGCTTTCCGTTCTTCATACTTGCATGGTAGTGTTCAACTTTAATTCTCTCAGCTTCCCCACTCCTCCTCCTGTTGAAGAGAACTATCTGGGTCAGTGTCACTTTGCTTAGCTGGTGCCAGTCTAAGATCAGTTCGGCCAGGGGTAGATCCGTTTGAATATGTTTTAAGATCTCATGCGCCCTTGTCTGCAGATAAGTGTTGACCTTTTGTAGGTCTCGTGCAAGAGGAAGTCTCTTGGGGTTATTGAATTTCCTTTGATTCAGTTGTTGCAAAGCGTGAGCAGAGATTTCACTTGTCCATTCAGACATGTACAATTCTAAGAATGCTTCCGTCTGTTTCCTCAGATCAGTATTCTCTTCTTTAATAGAGACAGATTTTAAAATATTGGCACACTTGCTCAAGGCATGACCTAGCTTCATGGCCAATGAGGGAATCTCAAACTGTCCTGTTGCTGGGTTGTATTTTGAAACATCTTTGACTGTATCACAGACTGTGTCAAACATTTTTGGTGACAAACACTCTGAAAGGCGGAGGTTTCTTAATCCTTGAGATTTTTTTCGTGCAGCTACTAAGAAACGTCCCAATTCTCTTATTTTTTGTTTTACATATTGGTTCCTATGAGCATACTTCCTATGTTTGGCAAAAAGTTTCTCACCATACCGGCAGATTAGGTCATCCTTCTTTGCAACAAAGCTTATCTCGTCTACACCCATTGTATTCAAAATTTCATCTTTAAAAACCTGCGATACACATTTTGCCACAGGCAGCAGTGAGCTTCCTTGTTGAACATGGTTCCGTGTACATTTGCCTACAGGATGACATGAGCATTGTTTAACATGGCGCCAAAGCACCTTCTTTTGAAAGAGGCCTAAACAATGTGCACATGGGACAAAATCATGGGGAGCAGCATCAACAGTTCGTGGTCTTTTTGAGGGTATGAGTTTACCACAACCTTTTCTCAAAACCTTCGTGTTATGGCTGAAATTGCCTTTGTTTCGCAATTCAAGCCACATTTTCTTCCTTTCTTTGCTTTTCTTGGGTAGAAGCAGAACTCTTGCAACAGCAGACTCCTTTGCATGCTTTTGTTCAAAATGCCTAGCTATTTTAGAATAGTATCTCTGACAAAAAACACAGCAATGTTTTTTATCCCATCCTTTACCAGTGGCTTGTAAGATGGTGACTGCTGGAGAAGATGGATCATCACCAGTTCTGTAGTCGAGGGTCTGAGAGGGATCTTTGTGTTCGTCTGGATTTACCGAGCTTGTGCAGTCGTCATCGGAGCATGTAGGCCTACTTGATTCCTGGGGGTCATCTGCATCATATAAAATCACAACAGAAAACATGTGTGCATAGCCATAAACAAAAGAACATACTGCGCAATAAAATTAAGTGGGTGGGTGGATGGGAGGGGGATAGGAGGCCAAAAATGTCAGGATAGAGTCCAGGTAGTGACGGGTTTACTGTAGAGTTCTTTAAATTTTTATGGTGTAGTCTAAGGGATTTTGTAGTTAGGTCAATAAATGAAGGGTTTAGGAAGGGAGAATTATCGTCAACACAGAAAGAGGGAGTAATAGTTTGTATACCGAAGGGGGATAGGTCTAAGGAGTTCATAAAAAACTGGAGACCTATTTCCTTATTTAACGTAATATTTAAAATTGCTTCATCGTGCATTGCTAACAGACTTAAGATAGTGTTACCTTCTATTATTACTGAAGACCAGACTGGTTTTATGCGGGATAGATATATAGGTGACAACATTCGTTTAATTTATGATATCGATTATTTACAAATACATAATAAACCTGGCCTTCTTCTTTGCCTAGACTTCGAAAAAGCCTTTGATTCTTTAAGTTGGAATTTTATGTTTAAAGTGCTACATGCTTTTGGATGTGGTCCTGATTTCTGTAAATGGATTGCTACCTTCTATTATAACATTAAATCCGCAGTAACTGTGAATGGAGATCTAACGCCATGGTTTCATGTGCAGAGGGGCTGTAGACAAGGAGACCCAATTTCATGTTATTTATTTATTATGTGTGTAGAAATTTTGGCAGTTATGATGAAGCAAAATACAGAAATAAAAGTGATAAAAATTAATAATAACGAAAGTAAAATTTCGCAATATGCAGATGATACTGAAATAATGTTAGAAGGAGACGAAAATTCATTTAGACATTCTATAAGTAATATTGAATGTTTTGGCTCTTTTTCTGGCTTAGTTTTAAATACAGACAAGAGTAGCGCAATCTGGTTAGGTAGTAATAAGAATTCTCGTATTGTTTACATGCCCCATCTGCGCATGGAATGGAACCCAGAGACATTTAAAATACTTGGAATTATTTTTACAAATGACTTAAAAGACTGTGTTAAATTACATTTTGAAGCAAAATTTCTAGAAATTAAGATACTATACAAGATATGGTTAAAACGTCAGTTAACGCCAGTTGGTCGGGTTGCTGTGCTAAAATCGTTGATCTTGTCGAAGCTTGTGTGGCTGTTATTGCCTAATCCACCAGACGATATTGTCAATTCTATTCAAAAAAGTATTTTTACGTTTGTTTGGAATAATAAAAATGCTAAGATTTCTAAAAAGTCCTCAATGAAAAGTATCTCTGAAGGAGGTATTGGCATTCCAGATGTACGCCATTATATGAACGCATTAAAAATAACTTGGATCAGAAAGTTGATGAAGACTAAACATAAATGGAAAATTATAATTGAAATTGTTAATGAAAAGGTATTATTAATTAATAAGCTTGGTAACAAATTGCGTATGGAAGAAAATTGTAATCCATTCTGGTATGATGTTCTTAAGGCGTATGAAATTCTGGGAGATAAAATTAGACTTGACTGTGCTAAGGAAATTTTGTCGGAGCCATTATTTTGTCATAATAATATTTTAGTTGATGATACAACAATTTACTTTCCAGACTGGATTGAAAAAGGTGCATATAAAATTGGAAGTTTATTAAATAACAATGGCAATTTTTTTAGTTTTCAAGTGTTTGTTAACCAATATAATATTACTACTAACGTTTTACTGTATTATGGCTGTGTAGAGGCTGTTAAGAGATATGTTCGCCGGTGTGGACTGCAACTAGTTAACGCCGATGTTGCTGATTATAAACATAGTAAATTGTTGAGACTTACTGGTACATCTCCAAGAGGTGCGAGGATAGTATATGATACATTAGTCAAAGATGATGTAAAACTTAACTGTTGTAAGAACTGGGACGGGAGAATAGTGCGTACAGTTGAATGGAAAATAATATTTAAGACAGCACAGGAAATTAAGGAAATCAAATTGAAGTGGCTGCAAATTAGAATAATTCATAGAATAATAGGAACCAATATAGTATTATCTAACATTGGAGTTGAACAGAGTATTGATTGTACTTTTTGTGAACATGAAAGGGAAAATATACAACACCTTTTCTTTAGGTGTCCTTTGGTTCAAACGTTTTGGACTGACTTTGAGAGAGCCCTAAATTCTAAGTGTTATAATGCTATTGCTTTCCACTTCAGCGAACATCTCGTAATATTGGCCTGCGAAATAAATATAAGAACGGACACAATATTAGATTTGTTAATTTTATTATCAAAATCATTCATTTATAAATGCAAAATAGAAAAAAAAAAAACACTTTACAGGTCCTTTACAGCTGTGCTAAAAAGCCGATACGAAGTAGAAAAATATATGGCCCTTTTACAAATGAGGTATCAAAAATGTGTACAAGAATGGCACCCGTACTTACCACTGTTTGACGATAGATAACCGCATTTATATATATTAGTTTAAATGTATATGTATTTTTTACTGCGTGCCAATCTTGGTTTTGTACATTTTGTGAAATGATAATGACCCACGGTGTTCTCTCTTTCTAACTCAATCTCTTTCTCTCTCTCTCTTTTATTTCTCACTTCTCTCTTCCTTCTCCCCACTTTACTTTCTTTCTTAATTTCTCTAAAATACCAAATATGTACGTAGATATTATTGTGAGAGAAATAGAAATCCAAAGAGTATGGCTTTATACATGTGACTTAAAGAACTAATAATTCTTCTTTTTATGTTATAACATTTTCTTCTTATATGTTTATCCTCATTTAGCATTTGAAAATGGAAAATATATTATCTGCATGCATGTTTTGGAGAATAAAAAAGTGAAAAAAAACAAAAAAACAAAATTGTCAGGGTAGAGGAAGAGAGGCCATTTTAATAAGGAGACAAAGTTACATTTATTTAACCAACAGTGATGGAGATCACATACAATTGTACATGTTTCACGTACTGAGTTGGGAAATCACGTAACAAAAATGTAATGAAAGGGTATAAACACGCACAAAGTCAGTGCCAAAGGGGTATGAAAACGTAAAGCTAAGTTGCTGGGAGGTATCATCAGGTACAACTATTTCGGTCGTGTGTACAGCTATCGCTCGATTTGGATCGCGTGCCTGTGCGTCCTGCGCGACCGCCTATTACACTCTCCCCCCTCCTATTCATACTGTCGCTTCCGAGAAACAGCTAATCATATGCACGATAATATTCACTATTTTTTCTCGACGCTTTTGATTGGCTATATAAGACTGACAACAACACAACATTAAACATGGCCGACAAGCAGCGATCTGAGGGGAAGCCGACGAAAAGGAAAAATAAAGCAGACAAAACTAATTGCAAAAAAAAAATTAAAACAAGATGATTAAAAAAAAGAAAAACAAACTTTTTTGTCAGCCTTTGGCTTTGAGTGCTCGGTAAGAGAAGAAAAAGGTGAGCCGCAACCGGGCCCGCCTGAAGAAACTCAAACTGATGACAAGACTTTCCAGGAGAAATGGCTGTACCCCCTAAAAAACTGAAAGGGGGTAAAAAAAAAACCTTATGTTTGCAATGAGGGTATCAAAAACCCCACATGTTTTGGTTGACGGTATAAATACCCTTAGCTTTAAAACTTTCTCCATCACTGAACCAAGCAGGAAGAGGGAGCCAAGCAAAGTAGAGATACGCAGGGATAGCTCAATGGTCAGAGCGCACGACTTGTGTGAGTGTGTCTTGGGCGACGTGGGTTGGAATCCTGACTTCAGCAAACTATTTTGTGATTGCTGGATATTACGGGCCAGCGCCTTTAGAAGCTCTCTGAACTTGTAAGTGCGCTATATATAGGTACAGGCAGGTCAAAATTAAATTTCAGGGGAAGTTAATTAAAATGATAAAATTATGAAAGAGGGCAAAAATACAAACACAAAAAACAAAACAATTTCTTTCTATCTCTACTAGAACCAGAGATACAGACCTTTAAATACGGTACATATTCAGCCGTTTTGGGCCGTTTTTGTCAAATTTCACGACAAGCTGATTTTGAAAAGCTGTAAGAAGCCACCATTTCCATAAAACATGTTCAAATTAAAACAATTTGTTGCATTGTTTATGTACATTAACCCTATTTTTTTTTGAGGCTATCAAACCCATAAGCCTGACAGTTTCTGCAAATTTCAGCTGCGGACGTAAGAGCAATTATGTGTGTAAGCTTCAAATAGCTGTAGAATGTAACATTATTGTTCAATTTTCAAAATTCAAAGTGTTCTGTGTGTGTTTTTTTATAGACTTTAAAATGAAATGCAGCATGACATATTAGGAAAAAAATTTGCCCTCCTCACCCCTCCCCCCCCCCCCCACACAATATTATTTGCCAATGACACCTTTCCAACCTTGACTGGTTTATTCAGCAAGTTTTACTTTAGGCAACAAAGTACAGGAGCTTCTTTGCATTAGTTTCTAGCCCTATATCCGTAGGGTAGGCGCCTTACAAATGCTAATTATTATTATTATTATTATTATTATTATTATTATTATTATTGCCATTTTGGCAGTTTTGAAGATCATATTATTCATATGGGCCTTTCTCTTGGCTGTGTACATTTATAATAACATGACTAACATTTCTAAATGCATTATTTTGGGTAAGAAGAGTAAACAAAAATGTAAACTTCACTTTTGCTGATTTGCATTCAGTGTAATAACATTTTCACAGTCTGTAAAGTGTAATAGGGGTTTCCAACAGCACTGTACTGCAGATTACCTCCCTTGGGGATTTGTTTATGAAACTTTTGCAACAGATATCTTATTAAAAGTTGAACATCCAGCGCTACAATAAAATCAGCAGTTGTCTGAACTACTTATTGACACATTTGAAATTTTATGGTCCTTGTATTTATTGATTAAAACACATAGTGAACTTTTTCATCGGGCACGTCAATGCCTTGCTTCCATTTTCTCAACACTAGGTCAAAGGCAAGAGTACCTCAGCGCCTTGATTGTGAAAAATACTCAATTTTAAGTGCAATTATTGCTATCACAGTTTATATATATCCTTCTAACAACATTTACAGCAAAAATACATCGAAGTATGTTTGATTTTCTACCAAAATTGCGTCTAATCTGACTCCAAAGGTCCCAGGTCGGCTCATTCATGTTAGCTGCCATTTTGACACAGACTGAGAAGAACAAGCAATGGCTGTGCTCGTTTATTCAAAAGCTACGAGGCCCTGCTGAGGTTACAAGGATATCGTGTAGACCATTAGAAAGAGCGAAAATCAACGTTTTCAAAAAGTATATGCTTTGTATGCTTATTTGTGCGCTTTTTGGTAGAAAACAACTCCTAAAATTTGTTTTTTGTGATTTAGACTTTTTTTTTTTTGACGTTACAGGCAAAATTAGTATCAGTTGGAAGGGAATTATCTGCACTCTCTTTCTGTGCTATTTTTAGCTGTGTACATTGAATGGGGAGACGTAGCCAGCGCTAGGAACACACCGTGTGTTTTTTTTTATCACTCTGCAAGCCATGCTCACAGCGAGAAATAACCATCCAGAGCGTTTTTTTTAAATTGTCAAAAATCACTCATACAGCAAACATAAATACATCATTGGAAAGGGTAAAATTTCAACTTTGTTTACAGTACAAATAATGTGGTAGTGCATGCACAAATTGTGTCATAACATTCGTGGGAATGCAACTGAAAAACAGCTGGTGAAGAGTTAGTCTTACAGTTCAAGACATAGCCTGCCGGTACCTACTATAAGAGAAATCTCTTTCTTTCTTTCTTTTAGAGCATAAAGCTTCAACAAGGAGACAAGGCCATCACTTACCATTTGAACTTAAGTCAGAGACTTTTGCAGGACGAGGTAGAGGATCATCACCAGCTCTGTCCTCACTGGTCAGGGAGAGATCTTCACATTCATCTGCAGAAGAGCTTGTGTAGTCGTCATCAGAGCTTGTACTGCATTGTGGGACAAAATCAGGGTCCTCTGTGTCATCTAAAATCGCAACAGAAAAAAAAGCATAAAACATAAAAATGTAATGAAAGGGTATAAACATGCACAAAGTCAGTGCCAAAGGGGTATGAAAACGTAAAGCTAAGTTGCTGGGAGGTATCATCAGGTACAACTATTTCGGTCGTGTGTACAGCTATCGCTCGATTTGGATCGCGTGCCTGTGCGTCCTGCGCGACCGCCTACCACACTCTCTCCCCCTCCTATTCATTCTGTCGCTTCCGAGAAACAGCCATCTAGTTTGCGATTCCATTTTGTCAACAAACCAAAAAATTCCTCCGAAAAAAAACAAACATGGTGTTTAGGCCTATATAGGAATACTATAGCCTAGTTTGTTTTGTTTTGTCATTTAAAGATGCACATTATTAAATTATTAGTAATGTCATTATTACTATTATTATTATTATTATTATTATTATTATTATTATCAACGCAATGTAGTTTTAGCCAAAACATACACATGAACATAATGTCAGTGTATTGCTCATTGTAACTAAAATCTGCCACTAAATGAAATACATACACGACCGAAATAGTTGTACCTGATGATACCTCCCAGCAACTTAGCTTTACGTTTTCATACCCCTTTGGCACTGACTTTGTGCGTGTTTATACCCTTTCATTACATTTTTGTTACGTGATTTCCCAACTCAGTACGTGAAACATGTACAATTGTACGTGATCTCCATCACTGTTGGTTAAATAAATGTAACTTTGTCTCCTTATTAAAACGGCCTCTCTTCCTCTACCCTGACAATTTTGTTTTTTTTGTTTTTTTCACTTTTTTATTCTCCAAAACATGCATGCAGATAATATATTTTCCATTTTCAAATGCTAAATGAGGATGGACATATAAGAAGAAAATGTTATAAACATAAAAAGAAGAATTATTAGTTCTTTATGTCACATGTATAAAGCCATACTCTTTGGATTTCTATTTCTCTCACAATAATATCTACGTACATATTTGGTATTTCAGAGAAATTAAGAAAAAAAGTAAAGTGGGGAGAAGGAAGAGAGAAGTGACAGATAAAAGAGAGAGAGAGAAAGAGATTGAGTTAGAAAGAGAGAACACCATGGATCATTATCATTTCACAAAATGTACAAAACCAAGATTAGCACGCAGTAAAAAATACATATACATTTAAACTAATATATAAGCGGTTATCTATCGTCAAACAGTGGTAAGTACGGGTGCCATTCTTGTACACATTTTTGATATCTCATTTGTAAAAGGGCCATATATTTTTCTACTTCGTATAGGCTTTTTAGCACAGCTGTAAACGACCTGTAAAGTGGTTTTTTTTTTTCTATTTTGCATTTATAAATGAATGAGTTTGATAATAAAATTAACAAATCTAATATTGTGTCCGTTCCTATATTTATTTCGCAGCCAAATATTACAAGATGTTCGCTGAAGTGGAAAGCAATAGCATTATAACACTTAGAATTTAGGGCTCTCTCAAAGTCAGTCCAAAACGTTTGAACCAAAGGACACCTAAAGAAAAGGTGTTGTATATTTTCCCTTTCATGTTCACAAAAAGTACAATTAATACTCTGTTCAACGCCAATGTTAGATAATACTATATTGGTTCCTATTATTCTATGAATTATTCTAATTTGCAGCCACTTCAATTTCATTTCGCTAATTTCCTGTGCAGTCTTAAATATTATTTTCCATTCAACTGTACGCACTATTCTCCCGTCCCAGTTTTTACAACAGTTAGGTTTTACATCATCTTTGACTAATGTATCATATAATATCCTCGCACCTCTCGGAGATGTACCAATAAGTCTCAACAATTTACTATGTTTATAATCAGCAACATCGGCGTTAACTAGTTGCAGTCCACACCGGCGAACATATCTCTTCACAGCCTCTACACAGCCATAATACACTAAAACGTTAGTAGTAATATTATATTGGTTAACAAACACTTGAAAACTTAAAAAATTGCCATTGTTATTTAACAAACTTCCAATTTTATATGCACCTTTTTCAATCCAGTCTGGAAAGTAAATTGTTGTATCATCAACTAAAATATTATTATGACAAAATAATGGCTCCGACAAAATTTCCTTAGCACAGTCAAGTCTAATTTTATCTTCCAGAATTTCATACGCCTTAAGAACATCATACCAGAATGGATTACAATTTTCTTCCATACACAATTTGTTACCAAGCTTATTAATTAATAATACCTTTTCATTTACAATTTCAATTATAATTTTCCATTTATGTTTAGTCTTCATCAACTTTCTGATCCAAGTTATTTTTAATGCGTTCATATAATGGCGTACATCTGGAATGCCAATACCTCCTTCAGAGATACTTTTCATTGAGGACTTTTTAGAAATCTTAGCATTTTTATTATTCCAAACAAACGTAAAAATACTTTTTTGAATAGAATTGACAATATCGTCTGGTGGATTAGGCAATAACAGCCATAGATACACAAGCAAGATCAACGATTTTAGCACAGCAACCTGACCAACTGGCGTTAACTGACGTTTTAACCATATCTTGTATAGTATCTTAATTTCTGAGAAATTTTGCTTCAAAAT
Source organism: Oncomelania hupensis (assembly GCA_036898135.1). NCBI lineage: Eukaryota > Metazoa > Mollusca > Gastropoda > Littorinimorpha > Pomatiopsidae > Oncomelania > Oncomelania hupensis. The sequence continues at coordinate 15,392,912 of CM072522.1, forward strand.
TTAATTTAACACAGTCTTTTAAGTCATTTGTAAAAATAATTCCAAGTATTTTAAATGTCTCTGGGTTCCATTCCATGCGCAGATGGGGCATGTAAACAATACGAGAATTCTTATTACTACCTAACCAGATTGCGCTACTCTTGTCTGTATTTAAAACTAAGCCAGAAAAAGAGCCAAAACATTCAATATTACTTATAGAATGTCTAAATGAATTTTCGTCTCCTTCTAACATTATTTCAGTATCATCTGCATATTAGTTATTATTAATTTTTATCACTTTTATTTCTGTATTTTGCTTGATCATAACTGCCAAAATTTCTACACACATAATAAATAAATAACATGAAATTGGGTCTCCTTGTCTACAGCCCCTCTGCACATGAAACCATGGCGTTAGATCTCCATTCACAGTTACTGCGGATTTAATGTTATAATAGAAGGTAGCAATCCATTTACAGAAGTCAGGACCACATCCAAAAGCATTTAGCACTTTAAACATAAAATTCCAACTTAAAGAATCAAAGGCTTTTTCGAAGTCTAGGCAAAGAAGGCCAGGTTTATTATGTATTTGTAAATAATCGATAATATCATAAATTAAACGAATGTTGTCACCTATATATCTATCCCGCATAAAACCAGTCTGGTCTTCAGTAATAATAGAAGGTAACACTATCTTAAGTCTGTTAGCAATGCACGATGAAGCAATTTTAAATATTACGTTAAATAAGGAAATAGGTCTCCAGTTTTTTATGAACTCCTTAGACCTATTCCCCTTCGGTATACAAACTATTGCTCCCTCTTTCTGTGTTGACGATAATTCTCCCTTCCTAAACCCTTCATTTAGTGACCTAACTACAAAATCCCTTAGACTACACCATAAAAATTTAAAGAACTCTACAGTAAACCCGTCACTACCTGGACTCTATCCTGACATTTTTGGCCTCCTATCCCCCTCCCATCCACCCACCCACTTAATTTTATTGCGCAGTATGTTCTTTTGTTTATGGCTATGCACAAATGTTTTCTGTTGTGATTTTATAGGATGCAGATGACCCCCAGGAATCAAGTAGGCCTACATGCTCCGATGACGACTGCACAAGCTCGGTAAATCCAGACGAACACAAAGATCCCTCTCAGACCCTCGACTACAGAACTGGTGATGATCCATCTTCTCCAGCAGTCACCATCTTACAAGCCACTGGTAAAGGATGGGATAAAAAACATTGCTGTGTTTTTTGTCAGAGATACTATTCTAAAATAGCTAGGCATTTTGAACAAAAGCATGCAAAGGAGTCTGCTGTTGCAAGAGTTCTGCTTCTACCCAAGAAAAGCAAAGAAAGGAAGAAAATGTGGCTTGAATTGCGAAACAAAGGTAATTTCAGCCATAACACGAAGGTTTTGAGAAAAATGTCTGTACTAATATAAAACCTGAAGTTCTTATTTTGGTTGCTTTCTTCCATCAATTACATATGTTGATGCATTATTCATTTGTGATTTTTGATTTTCATTGGATTAAAGGCTTCTCCTACTTCGATTCATTATTCATTGCTCTGTACTCTATAATAATGCATCGAAGTAGGAGAAACCTTTTATCAAATGAAAACCACAAATCAGGCCAATATTTAATCAACATAGGAGCAACATTACACTGACATTGGATAGATATTGGAATCAATACTAAATCCAATACAGACGCAATATTCAGCTTATGTTAGAGCAATATTGTTGCAGTGTAGATGCAATATTGCACTAATATTGGGTATACATTGGATACAATGTAAAATCCAATATTGCTCCAATAATAGGGCGATTTGCGCTTCCAACATTGCAGCAATCTTAAACTCCAATATTAGGGCAATGTAACAGTCAATATTAGGGCAATATTGCACCAATATTGCCGTGCTGTCTGGGTTCAAGTGAAGCCGGAAAGACATCATCACAAGATCGTGGTCACTTTCGATGCGTGTCCTGCCAATGTTGATGCTTGATCTGAAGCGTTTTTTGACCATCATTAACATTTACCAAGTAAGTCCCTTTAATAGAATTTTGGAAACCCTCCCCCAAAAACTAACTGATCTGCCCCTGAATCCTGACTTCAGCAAACTATTTTGTGATTGCTGGATATTACGGGCCAGCGCCTTTAGAAGATCTCTGAGTTTGTAAGTGCGCTATATAAGAGAAATCTCTTTCTTTCTTTTAGAGCAGAAAGCTTCAACAAGGAGACAAGGCCATCACTTACCATTTGAACTTGAGTCAGAGACTTTTGCAGGACGAGGTGGACGATCATCACCAGCTCTGTCCTCACTGGTCAGGGAGAGATCTTCACATTCATCTGCAGATGACCTTGTGTAGTCGTCATCAGAGCTTGTACTGCATTGTGGGACAAAATCAGGGTCCTCTGTGTCATCTAAAATCGCAACAGAAAAAAAAAGCATAAACAAAAGAACATACTGCAGAATAAAACCAAGTTGTACTCACTAATGAAACACATCCCAATAATGTGCTAGTGTGCTTCAAAGATGCAATGACTTCTGAAATTTACTCAAGAGATTTTCACCGTCAGAGTCAGTGTGATAGGTGCGTTCTGAGACTGCCGCGAAGACTAGTGGCTCCTAGTCAGAACACACTGGCCCAGTATTCGTGGTACAGAGGACTACAAGGGCAAAGCCCACATCACTCCCATGATCCTCATTGAACTCAAAAATGAGTGCCCAGAAACATGGGGGGAGTGGTGGGGGGGGGGGATAAAATAAAATAGTGGCATTAAAATGCTAATACCGACTTTCATCTTTCTATGTTCTTGATCTTGAGACAACACTGACTTCCGGCTCCAAATACACTCATGTACTAACAAATAAAGTACACCAAAGCTTGTATCATGCCAAAATGTGGTGACCTTGACCTTCAGTGACCTCGACTCTCACATGATCTCTTGTGCATGTCTGATCAAATAACCCTATGTTGTTGCATACTATGGGTTAAACAGCCATTCCACTGTACGATAACCTTTTTTTTTTTCTACATTCACTAGTCCTTTATTTATATGTAGCAGAGTTTTTCAAACCAAATCAAGATCAATAATAATAATGATGGTTATAAATACAATTGAAAGAATAATACTTTGTCATCGCTGCCAGGTAACATCAGCTTGACTGGGTATAATTTTATTCAAGTAAACTCATAATTTACAAACCTCCAGGATGGTGACTTTATATGTCAGTTTACAACACAAGCTACCAGCATATGACTAAGAGTAAAAAAAAAGTCATAGGTATATCTTGCATTTGACAAATAAGCTGTTCATACCCGATTCATGTTCTACTTCTAGATGAAGAGGACTGGGAGATGAACCTTAGCTATCCAGCAAATTAGTACACATGCACTCCAAATGTTCTAGATGAAGACAAAGGTGATGATACCAGATATCCACCAAAACAGTACTTCAAATGTTATGTTTACACTGTTGACTGGTGGGTCACTATAATAGTACCAAGCAGTTTTGATACTGATAGTTTATGACAATACCATAGTCTGCTTTTAAAGTGCTTTACATTGTTTTCACTGTTGCCATGTTGGAGGCTACAAAACAAAAACAAAAACAGCAATATTTTCAACTTTCAGAAACCTGACACTGTCAGTCACATCACTAAATGTCAGTGTTACTGTTAGAATCTGAAAAATTAAAATGTGTATTAATGAAATGACATACTTCATGACCAAAGTAAACATCAATTTGTAAGGTTAATGCAGTTTATAGTACAGGTGGTGCACACTGCAGGTTGACAGGGCTGCAAGACACTCTTTTACCCAACATCCACTGCATGTGTGCTTGTAGGTATTTCTCACAATAAACTATACACACACGCGGTAATACAGGACTCTTTTTGCATGGCAAATTCTGCAAGGTGGAACTACACACACTGTGTGTCACTCGTCTGTGTTTGTCAGTAGCTGCAGACGAAAAAGTATGCTTTTTCTTTGCACTATCTACCAAGAATCCCATCTGCAGTCATTTACTCACTGCCTGCTCTACGGTCTAGCCCTTTCCAACTTGAGGCGAATTAAATAACCCTAGCCGAACAAATATCAGTAAAAGGCTTCGTAAATTTATCTCGACTAGTTTTCCGATTGCAATTTGCATATAGAAGCCATGATGGAATACTGCAGCGAAGTACTACGAATTTTTTCATAGGTCAAAAATGCAAATTAATAGCCAATCAGAAAATAGGACAATTGCTAGCCATGAGCGCGTGACGTCAAAACTCCCACAAAGCATTGCCCGGCGACTTAAGTAGGCCTACTGTCTCACTCTCGTCTCAGTATGTTTTCTTTTTTTTTTTTTTTTTTTTAAATATAAACACAACTGGGACTGCAAATTATCTTGAAGCTATAATTAATAACACAAAAGTATCTTACTCTTATACATTTCTTTGTTGTGTGTATGATATTCACGTTTGTTGATAGTTATCATTACCGTATCCGTAAGGGTGTAATATGTATTGTATCATGCATGTCTTTTTACACCATAACTACAACTAAGTCAAGTGCTGGGACATCAAATTTAAAGTAAGCGTAGTGCTTCTAAACGATTTTTAAAAATTTCTTTTGTCCCTTCCCTTCAGTTTTTCCATTTTTTGAGGACACGTGCGCGACTTTTTTATTTCTTCTCTATGTCCGGAAGTAAGCGTCCCTTGAAAAGATGTCCAACAGGCCTGTTGCCACCACGTGACGCACGAAGTCTATTGTCTTTCGTTGCAGTCATTCGCCGAAAAAGGCAATCACCGAGGTCGAACGAAGCTCTCCGATGTGTTACAAAAATGATGCTTGCATGACTACAACTAGTTACACATTAAAACTGAGCGCTGTCGCTTCTAATTCTGTTAGATTTACACAGATTAGCATTTCGCAACAGTATCTACTTAGTTCAGATGAGAATAATTATTATCGACCATATTTAATAGCTGCGTCCCTTGATTTGCATTTTGTTATTTCTCATCAGTACGCTAAAATTAGCATTCTCCATTTCCTCCCTAGAACCAAAGACTCTTTGCTAGAACCAAGTAGACGCTGTTGTATACATTTTTTTACCTTTTTTTTTTTTGGAATAAAATTTACGTCCCCTGACACATTAAGCGTATAGGGGACGACTGATTATATACATCGGCCTAATCTACATTATAGTGTATGTAAGTCAGTCTCCGCGCATGCACGAAAAGAAGCGTCACTAGCCGAATATAATTATTAGGCCTGTATTGGTTTGTTTGTTTTTTTATTTATACGTAAATAAATGTTTAAACTATTTCTATTCTAATTAATAATAATTAGGCATATGCTTTATGATATTTGAATTTTTACATTTCCGGTGAAGGACGAGTAGGCTAAGCGAAACCTTTTTTTCTTTCACAACTCGAGATCAGGGTTAAATTAATAGTTTGTTATTGGAACATTGCTTACATGGTCCAGCGGACTGCAAAGAGCCGAATCAGGACCACAAAATCAAGACAACTGAAGATCAATTAAATTAATAGTTAGTTATTCATTGCTTAAGGGTCCAGCGGACTGCAAAGAGCCGAATCAGGAAATTCGCGAAAATGCTCCTTCTCAAACCTGGAGCCAAACCGACCATCAAACCGGCATGAGTAGTCATACACCAGCAGTCGACCCTTAACCCTAGCAGTGGTGCCACACCAAGAAGAAAGAGAAAGAGAAGTTCCATTCTTATGACGCTAAACCTTGCGAGAGAGCTTATTTATTTATTTATTTATTTATTTATTTTATTTAATCGTTCTTATGTAGCGCTTTTCCACCTCAAGAGCTGCCCAAGGCGCTGGTCGATACAGGATCTAACTCAACCCGCCCGAGACGCCCACCCGCAGCCTTTGGGCGCATGGTCTGACGCCCGGACAACTGAGCACAATCCTGGGCAGCCATGGATTGGGGAGAAGGACCTAGGTGCATGCTGGGTGTGTTCTTGTCACCGGCACTCACCCGTCTAGGGATAGCATCACACTCTACATAGTTTAGATACACAACAGTGAAAATTGTGTGCGGGAGGTTTGGGGTGCTGGAGATAGAGTAAATCAGAGATCACTGATCAGATAGCATTAGCAGTGCCAGCAGTTTCAACCACAATTACTTCAATCAGGCCTACGGCAGTACTAAGCTTACTAATAGTAGCACTATTAAGTACATTATTGTAACTTTAAAAAAATACTTTTTACGTAGGACTGTATTGTAGACCTAAACCATATTTCAGGTGCAGAGAATTGGTATTCATAATTCAGTCACTCTTAGTTTTCCGTTTGTAATGTACGAGTGCATCATAATAAAATCGAAACATTATTCTGCATTTACTGGAAATACAGTTTTTCCTCTGCTTATCTTTGTTAATTCCATTAGGCATATCGTGTCCTATTGTAATGCCCATTTTCAATTTAACAGATCAATCGAAAAATATGAAACTTGAAATGTACATCACCAAAACAATAAAATTATTATTATTATTATTATCATCATTACCAAGGCACAGTGCAAGGAGGTAGAAGAAGAGGGAGAACGAAAAAACAGGTGGTAGGACAACATTCGAGAATAGACTGTTTTGACACTGAGCGAAACTATCAGGGTTGCCGAGGAAAGGGGAAGATGGAGTATGCTGGTTAAACGATCATCTGTGGTGCCCCTACGACCTCCGAGTTACGGGATAGGAATAGGATAGGATAGGATAGGATATGTTTTCTAACTTTGGCATATTTTGGGGGGGATTTTCTTCAAATTTTTTCCAACACAATCCCAAAATAGGTTTAGGGTAGGGCCACAAACCTAGTGTCGGTCGGGATACATTATAACAAACCATTTTTTCTGCATAATAATAATAATAATAATAATAATAATAATAATAATAATGCAGTATGCTATATACGCGTTTTTACCCTAAATCACCTATCACGATCCAAACATACACGCTCACTTGCTACACACTCTCATGTACATAGCAAGAACACATTTATCACTGCAACATCAGGTGTAAAGGCAGGGAAATCACTATTAGAAGACGAGTTGGGAAGAAGAAACCTCAAATGACCAAACATAACAGAAATAGGTTTGCAGAAAGCATACTGTACCTTCATTGTCACTCCAGCCTTTGAATTTATCCATGATTAGATGCCTCCACTGTGTCAAGAAACTGAAAGTAAAAGGAACAACTATAATAATACTAATAATGATGATATTAACAGTAACGTTATCTACATCAGCATTTCAACGTGTTTAATAACTAGTTCTGAGGAAATGGTCGCCAAAGTTTGAACACCATGAAGCCACATTTTACTTTGTTGCCCTCCATTGTTCATTCACCAGAATTAACACAAACACTTCATATTCATTAACACAAAGCTAAAGGTTTTGAAAAGATTAATGATCATATTTTTTTTTTATTGGATAAGCAAGCAGGTCAGCTACTGCTGCTATTTGAAATTATCTTTCTACGTTTAAAAATATAGTTTGATAAGTTGTAGAGGGTTGTGTTCTTCACTCAAGAGGAAGTTCAATGTTTTTTCTTCAGAAAAAATGAGACACTATGCCTGGATCCAACTACTGACCCTCATTTAGCTGGCTTAAGCCTAGGTCTAATGACGAACGTTTTAACGGCAATCATAAATTAATGACAGTAGGCCTACATGTTTGCGAGTCAGAATTTGAATGGGAGGATTGACGCTGCGAGTCGCCAGTACTCGCGTTTGATTTTGGTAAACATGCGCACAGTCACTGTGCATAAACAAAAGCACAAAAGTTATTATCCTTGCTGCGCTTAAAGTCAAAATGTGTGAAAAGCAGCGACGAAGATTTTTTTACATTAGGCCTAACGTTAGCAATTCATTTGCCAAGTTCAGCAAAAAAGACAACATCCCGTAAACATTAAACTGACTAGGCTTTTAACAAAGACGAAAGAAGAGACTTCAGAGCCTGTGCCTGAATGCCGAATTAAAACACTTTGACTGGTTTCAAAATGTGTAGTGCGAAGTTGCGTTTTGCGGGAATTATAAACTGCGTAGGATTTGAGCCGTTTGAATTCATGGCGATAAACGCAATCATCTGAATCCATGCTTCCACAATATGTTTTTGAATACTAATTAGCCAGGTTTTAAAACTAATGGTCAATGCATATCTGTGCAAAAAAATAAACAGTACATACATTTTCAACACCAAAATAGCCACAACTTACCTGAAGATTGTTGCCTCGTTCAAACCTCGCCCTGCACTGCACACTTGTGAAAATTGCGCGGCAACCGAAGACCTATGACGCTACATGATTGGCTGTTCAAATCATGTGACTTTGCAAGCGCGTTCAAAAAAAAAAAATCAACGCGGCCCCCCTCTCTCCCTCTCTCTCATTCTTCCTCTCTCCTTCGTTTAACAGAATATTCCGTCTTTCTCTGTCCTCAGCAGCCCTCGTTGCTTCGCACAGTGTCAAACCAGTCCATTCTCGAATGTTCTCCTCCCATATGCTATCACCCATCACATAGCTCGGGGGTCGTTGGGGCTCGTTTAGTTTCTTGCCGTACTATAGGGTGTGCCGCGGAATCAGCATTACGGGATACCAGATACAAGATACAACATACCTATCCTATCCTATCCTGTCCCATAACCCGAAGGTCGTAGGGGCACCACAGATGATCGCTTAACCAGCATACTCCATCTTTCTCTGTCCTCAGCAGCCCTCATGGCTTCGCTCAGTGTCAAACCAGTCCATTCTCGAATGTTGTCCTCCCACCTCTTTTTCGGTCTCCCCCTTCTTCTACCTCCTTGCACTGTGCCTTGCAGAATGGTCTTTGCAAGGCCTGATGATCTGGTGACGTGGCCATACCATCGGAGTTTCCGTTTCTTCACCACTGTGAGCAGGTCATCGTGTTGTCCAATGGCTTGTGTGATGGTCTATCGGACTTCAACGTTGGTGATGTGTTGGGTATAGGAAATGCACAGAAGTCTTCTGTAGCACCTCATCTCCATGCTTTGTATTCTTCGTTGGAGATCTGCTGTGAGGGTCCATGCTTCGCAAGCATATAGGAAGATGGAGATGACCAGAGAGCGCAGCAGTCTTACTTTGGAATGTAGACTGATGGTTCTGTCTTTCCAAATCTCATCTCCATGCTTTGTATTCTTCGTTGGAGATCTACTGTGAGGGTCCATGCTTCGCAAGCATATAGGAAGATGGAGATGACCAGAGAGCGCAGCAGTCTTACTTTGGAATGTAGACTGACTCACTACGCACCCCATCGCCAGCTGTCTCTTGCATATAGTGTCTGGTCTGTTTGTGGTATGAGTATATTTGAGTGAATGTATTTTTTGCGTAATTGTTACATGTGTCATTGTCTAAAGCGTGCACATGCGTGCGTGAGTTGTGAGTGCGCGCTTAGAGTTATAATTATTATAAGATAAGCGCATTATAAATACAGTAATTATTATTATTATTATTATTTAAATGGGCTTCAACCTTGTCAGGGCAGCAGTTGTTTGTGCGATCCTGGAGAGGACTTCCTGTCGAGACCCATTGTCTGACACAATGGCTCCTAAATATTTGAAGCTGTGCACTGTGTTGAGGGATTGGCCTTGTACTTTGATGTCCGTGTTGATGCCATTGGTGTTGTTGGTCATCATTTTGGTCTTCTCTGCACTTATTTCCATTCCATAAGCTTTGGAGGTGGTGTCAAGCCTCTGTACAAGCTGTTCAAGTTCTTGTTCCTCTCCAGCCAATCCATCAATATCATCCGCAAAACGAAGTTTGGAGATTGCTCTGCCCCCTATGCTGACTGTGCCTTCGTGATCTGCAAAGAGCATCTGACATGATGCGCTCTAGGAAGATGTTGAAGAGTGTTGGAGAGAGTAGGCATCCTTGACGCACACCGATTGTTGTTCTGAACCAGTTCCCGATGACGCTGTTATGGAGGACTGCACTGGTAGCCTTGTCATACAGGCTTTTGATGACTTCTATAATTTTAGGGCTGATGTTGTACACTTTCATGGTTGCCCATAGAGCTGCATGCCAGACTCTGTCAAATGCCTTCTTGAAGTCTATGAACACATGATATAGATGTTGTTGGTGCTGTAGGTATTTCTCACAGATTATTCTGAGGTTGAAAATCTGTTCAGTGGTACTTCGCCCTGCCATTAATCCTGCTTGTTCTTCAGCTATGATTTGTTCAGCTTGTGGTTTCAACCTGTTGAGTATTATTTTCAGGAGGACCTTGCTGGGATGGCTGATGAGGCTGATGGTGCAGTAATTTTCACACTCCTGAAGGTTACCTTTTTTGAGAAGAGTGATGACAAGCGACTGGGTCCATGGTGTAGGCCATTCCCCACTCTGCCAGATCTTGTTACAGATAATGGTGAGAGCATCAGTCATCGCTTCTCCTCCTGCTTGTAGCAGTTCCGCTGGTATGTTGTCCACTCCCGCTGACTTCCCTTTCTTCAGCGATTGCACTGCTGCCTCAACTTCTTCCCGGAGAATTGGGAGGATTTCTTCTTCTTCTCTGCTCTCGGGACATGCTAGAACTGATGGGTCTCCATTTGGTGTATGGTTGTAAAGGTCAGAGCAGTACTCTGTCCATCTGTCCAAGACTTCTTGTTCTTCTGTAAGGCAAATGCCAGACTTGCTTTGGATAGTGGAGACTTTGGGCTGTTTAACACTTGTCAGCCGCTTCACAGTCTGGTAGGCCTTCTTGCTGTTGTTCTTGTTCAGATTGTTCTCTATTTCCTGGCATTGATCTTCTATCCAGTTCTCCTTTGCTGTGCGCATGCCTTTTCGGATGTCATTGTTGATTTTTCGGTAGACATCAGCTCCCTGTGAGCTGTTCTTTTTCTTTTTTAACTCTCTTCGTTTATCACACAGATCCAAAAGTTCAGGTGTGATCCACGGCTTCTTCTTTGGTCGGTGCTTGCCAAGGATCTCAGTGGCGGCATCTGTTACAGCTGAGTTGAAGGTATTGGTCATGGTGTTGACATCTACTTCGCCTGCCCCCAAAATAAGCAGTGGTGCAAATTTCCCTCCAATTGTGGCCTGAAATATTTTTGCCACCTCCGGGTCTTGCAGTTTGTCCAGGTCGAACTTCAGCCTAGTGCACTTTGCTGTTACAACATACAAGAGAATTGTATTATCTCACTCTCAGAAATGAACATAATCAAGACACACAAAACATAACACCTGTACCCAGATACAGTTGGCACTTTACATTGTTCCTGGACCTCTATCTATCAATACAGATCAAGCTATCACCAGTCCCATACCTCGGGGGTCGTATCCCATCCCCCACCCCCCTAACTATCTTAATCTTAATCAAACAGTCACCTCTGCCTCAACCCAAAGAGCTAGGCTATTGCTTATTCCTATGTGGACAGTGGCTGTGATGCTGCTTTAGGGTTAGGGGTTTGGGTTGTGATCCATCAACTCTTCTTGAGATAGGTGAAGCATTCAGGGGGTCCTCTTGGGGATGAGCCCAATATGGACCGCCTGACTGGATGGGTTGAGGAGAAACTTCAGGTTCTTAGAGGTCTGTACTTTGAAAGGGTTCCAATCTCCCAATAACGACCGGACATTTGGGCGGGAAACCGTCTGGCGCCCAAAATACTGCCAAAGGCACCATTCAGGTGCACGAAGTGGGTACAGCACACATACCCTGACCGAACAATGTTGGAAAAGCAGCCAAATTCATCCCCATGAGGTGGCCACTTTGGATCGAAAGTATTTGGTCATTTTGTACAAGGATTTCAGGACGGTCAGATCAATCAAACAGTCACCTCACCCCAACGCGTTCTTTCATTCTTTCCTTGTTCAGGGACTATATGCAGGGGTGGGGCTAGAACATAACTGGTAAATGGGAACAGACTGGGTGAAGTGGTTCTTGAGTTATTGAACTTATACGACGCAAATCGCGCAACGATTGTACACACTTTCCTCTATCAACCCATGCCATCATCACTTTGGGAGCTCCTATCGTATCACCCCTCCCCTAACTTGGGGCTGGTTTTGTTTCTTGGCGTACTATAGGATGTGTCTAGGACTCAGCATCAAGGGATACCAGATACAAGATACAACAGAGCTTTATTATCTGACTGTGAGACATGAACTTGATCAATACACACAACCCATAACACATGGACCCTACTCTGGTTGCACTTTACATTGTTCCTGGACCTCTATCTATCAATACAGATCAAGCTATCATCAGTCCCATACCTCGGGGGTCGTATCCCATCCCCCATCCCCCTAACTATCTTAATCTTAATCAAACAGTCACCTCTGCCTCAACCCAAAGAGCTAGGCTATTGCTTATTCCTATGTGGACAGTGGCTGTGATGCTGCTTTAGGGTTAGGGGTTTGGGTTGTGATCCATCAACTCTTCTTGAGATAGGTGAAGCATTCAGGGGGTCCTCTTGGGGATGAGCCCAATATGGACCGCCTGACTGGATGGGTTGAGGAGAAACTTCAGGTTCTTAGAGGTCTGTACTTTGAAAGGGTTCCAATCTCCCAATAACGACCGGACATTTGGGCGGGAAACCGTCTGGCGCCCAAAATACTGCCAAAGGCACCATTCAGGTGCACGAAGTGGGTACAGCACACATACCCTGACCGAACAATGTTGGAAAAGCAGCCAAATTCATCCCCATGAGGTGGCCACTTTGGATCGAAAGTATTTGGTCATTTTGTACAAGGATTTCAGGACGGTCAGATCAATCAAACAGTCACCTCACCCCAACGCGTTCTTTCATTCTTTCCTTGTTCAGGGACTATATGCAGGGGTGGGGCTAGAACATAACTGGTAAATGGGAACAGACTGGGTGAAGTGGTTCTTGAGGTTATTGAACTTATACGACGCAAATCGCGCAACGATTGTACACACTTTCCTCTATCAACCCATGCCATCATCACTTTGGGAGCTCCTATCGTATCACCCCTCCCCTAACTTGGGGCTGGTTTTGTTTCTTGGCGTACTATAGGATGTGTCTAGGACTCAGCATCAAGGGATACCAGATACAAGATACAACAGAGCTTTATTATCTGACTGTGAGACATGAACTTGATCAATACACACAACCCATAACACATGGACCCTACTCTGGTTGCACTTTACATTGTTCCTGGACCTCTATCTATCAATACAGATCAAGCTATCACCAGTCCCATACCTCGGGGGTCGTATCCCATCCCCCATCCCCCTAACTATCTTAATCTTAATCAAACAGTCACCTCTGCCTCAACCCAAAGAGCTAGGCTATTGCTTATTCCTATGTGGACAGTGGCTGTGATGCTGCTTTAGGGTTAGGGGTTTGGGTTGTGATCCACCAACTCTTCTTGAGATAGGTGAAGCATTCAGGGGGTCCTCTTGGGGATGAGCCCAATATGGACCGCCTGACTGGATGGGTTGAGGAGAAACTTCAGGTTCTTAGAGGTCTGTACTTTGAAAGGGTTCCAATCTCCCAATAACGACCGGACATTTGGGCGGGAAACCGTCTGGCGCCCAAAATACTGCCAAAGGCACCATTCAGGTGCACGAAGTGGGTACAGCACACATACCCTGACCGAACAATGTTGGAAAAGCAGCCAAATTCATCCCCATGAGGTGGCCACTTTGGATCGAAAGTATTTGGTCATTTTGTACAAGGATTTCAGGACGGTCAGATCAATCAAACAGTCACCTCACCCCAACGCGTTCTTTCATTCTTTCCTTGTTCAGGGACTATATGCAGGGTGGGGCTAGAACATAACTGGTAAATGGGAACAGACTGGGTGAAGTGGTTCTTGAGTTATTGAACTTATACGACGCAAATCGCGCAACGATTGTACACACTTTCCTCTATCAACCCATGCCATCATCACTTTGGGAGCTCCTATCGTATCACCCCTCCCCTAACTTGGGGCTGGTTTTGTTTCTTGGCGTACTATAGGATGTGTCTAGGACTCAGCATCAAGGGATACCAGATACAAGATACAACAGAGCTTTATTATCTGACTGTGAGACATGAACTTGATCAATACACACAACCCATAACACATGGACCCTACTCTGGTTGCACTTTACATTGTTCCTGGACCTCTATCTATCAATACAGATCAAGCTATCATCAGTCCCATACCTCGGGGGTCGTATCCCATCCCCCATCCCCCTAACTATCTTAATCTTAATCAAACAGTCACCTCTGCCTCAACCCAAAGAGCTAGGCTATTGCTTATTCCTATGTGGACAGTGGCTGTGATGCTGCTTTAGGGTTAGGGGTTTGGGTTGTGATCCATCAACTCTTCTTGAGATAGGTGAAGCATTCAGGGGTCCTCTTGGGGATGAGCCCAATATGGACCGCCTGACTGGATGGGTTGAGGAGAAACTTCAGGTTCTTAGAGGTCTGTACTTTGAAAGGGTTCCAATCTCCCAATAACGACCGGACATTTGGGCGGGAAACCGTCTGGCGCCCAAAATACTGCCAAAGGCACCATTCAGGTGCACGAAGTGGGTACAGCACACATACCCTGACCGAACAATGTTGGAAAAGCAGCCAAATTCATCCCCATGAGGTGGCCACTTTGGATCGAAAGTATTTGGTCATTTTGTACAAGGATTTCAGGACGGTCAGATCAATCAAACAGTCACCTCACCCCAACGCGTTCTTTCATTCTTTCCTTGTTCAGGGACTATATGCAGGGGTGGGGCTAGAACATAACTGGTAAATGGGAACAGACTGGGTGAAGTGGTTCTTGAGTTATTGAACTTATACGACGCAAATCGCGCAACGATTGTACACACTTTCCTCTATCAACCCATGCCATCATCACTTTGGGAGCTCCTATCGTATCACCCCTCCCCTAACTTGGGGCTGGTTTTGTTTCTTGGCGTACTATAGGATGTGTCTAGGACTCAGCATCAAGGGATACCAGATACAAGATACAACAGAGCTTTATTATCTGACTGTGAGACATGAACTTGATCAATACACACAACCCATAACACATGGACCCTACTCTGGTTGCACTTTACATTGTTCCTGGACCTCTATCTATCAATACAGATCAAGCTATCACCAGTCCCATACCTCGGGGGTCGTATCCCATCCCCCATCCCCCTAACTATCTTAATCTTAATCAAACAGTCACCTCTGCCTCAACCCAAAGAGCTAGGCTATTGCTTATTCCTATGTGGACAGTGGCTGTGATGCTGCTTTAGGGTTAGGGGTTTGGGTTGTGATCCATCAACTCTTCTTGAGATAGGTGAAGCATTCAGGGGGTCCTCTTGGGGATGAGCCCAATATGGACCGCCTGACTGGATGGGTTGAGGAGAAACTTCAGGTTCTTAGAGGTCTGTACTTTGAAAGGGTTCCAATCTCCCAATAACGACCGGACATTTGGGCGGGAAACCGTGTGGCGCCCAAAATACTGCCAAAGGCACCGTTTAGGTGCACCAAGTGGGTACAGCACACATACCCTGACCGAACAATGTTGGAAAAGCAGCCAAATTCATCCCCATGAGGTGGCCACTTTGGATCGAAAGTATTTGGTCATTTTGTACAAGGATTTCAGGACGGTGAGATCAATCAAACAGTCACCTCCCCCCAACGCGTTCTTTCATTCTTTCCGTGTTGGGGGACTATATGCAGGGGTGGGGCTAGAACATAACTGGTAAATGGGAACAGACTGGGTGAAGTGGTTCTTGAGGTATGGAACTTATACGACGCAAATCGCGCAACGATTGTACACACTTTCCTCTATCAACCCATGCCATCATCACTTTGGGAGCTCCTATCGTATCACCCCTCCCCTAACTTGGGGCTGGTTTTGTTTCTTGGCGTACTATAGGATGTGTCTAGGACTCAGCATCAAGGGATACCAGATACAAGATACAACAGAGCTTTATTATCTGACTGTGAGACATGAACTTGATCAATACACACAACCCATAACACATGGACCCTACTCTGGTTGCACTTTACATTGTTCCTGGACCTCTATCTATCAATACAGATCAAGCTATCACCAGTCCCATACCTCGGGGGTCGTATCCCATCCCCCTAACTATCTTAATCTTAATCAAACAGTCACCTCTGCCTCAACCCAAAGAGCTAGGCTATTGCTTATTCCTATGTGGACAGTGGCTGTGATGCTGCTTTAGGGTTAGGGGTTTGGGTTGTGATCCATCAACTCTTCTTGAGATAGGTGAAGCATTCAGGGGGTCCTCTTGGGGATGAGCCCAATATGGACCGCCTGACTGGATGGGTTGAGGAGAAACTTCAGGTTCTTAGAGGTCTGTACTTTGAAAGGGTTCCAATCTCCCAATAACGACCGGACATTTGGGCGGGAAACCGTCTGGCGCCCAAAATACTGCCAAAGGCACCATTCAGGTGCACCAAGTGGGTACAGCACACATACCCTGACCGAACAATGTTGGAAAAGCAGCCAAATTCATCCCCATGAGGTGGCCACTTTGGATCGAAAGTATTTGGTCATTTTGTACAAGGATTTCAGGACGGTCAGATCAATCAAACAGTCACCTCTCCCCAACGCGTTCTTTCATTCTTTCCGTGTTGGGGGACTATATGCAGGGGTGGGGCTAGAACATAACTGGTAAATGGGAACAGACTGGGTGAAGTGGTTCTTGAGTTATTGAACTTATACGACGCAAATCGCGCAACGATTGTACACACTTTCCTCTATCAACCCATGCCATCATCACTTTGGGAGCTCCTATCGTATATCACCCCTCCCCTAACTTGGGGCTGGTTTTGTTTCTTGGCGTACTATAGGATGTGTCTAGGACTCAGCATCAAGGGATACCAGATACAAGATACAACAGAGCTTTATTATCTGACTGTGAGACATGAACTGGATCAATACACACAACCCATAACACATGGACCCTACTCTGTTTGCACTTTATATTCTTACAGGACATCTATCTATCAATAGAGATCAAGCTATCCTATTAACCATCCCATAACTAGAGGTGGTTGGGCCCCCTCCTCCCCCACTCTTACCCTTATACTAACACTTTACCCCATCCATATCATATCACTACATCACCTGTAGATGAGACAGGTGAGCGTGTATGTTGGTTCAGATCGCCGCCCTTTAGCCACCCTCACCACAGATAACCCTATTGCACGATGGTCTAATGGTAGTGCGTTAGGTTAGGAGATCAAAATCATTGGCATAGCTCAATTATTGAGTTCAGAGTGACTGTTTTAGTGATCCAACCCCCCAAAAGAACATGTCTCCTAAACCACCTTCTGGAGATTTGTTCAAAAACGGTAGCTACGATTTCCTTTTAATTTCGCACATTAGTAGGGTTAGGGTTAGTGGCAAATGTATCAAATTTTATTCTGATGAATACAATTGTGAATAAAATTTGATCCAACAACAATAGCTAGACTCCATTTCGTTTGCTCAAATAAGCCTACTCTAACAAATAGTTGTCCAAGGTTTTGAGTTGCGGCTTTCCAAAACCGCTTTGATGTGCGTAATTTGTTACCAGTGTGTGTGTATCTGCAGCCACACGCACGCACACACACAATCTTCAGCTTAGGCTGTTTTCACGTTCGCACACATACAATCACAGCTATAAGTGAGCGTCACAGTAGGGAGTCTTCGACTGTCCTATCCTGCCACAAAGTACCTGTTCCTTTTCCAAGTAAAGAGCGATAGTTTAGCTATGTTTCTGGTTAAAACACGCTGAGCATTGACACTAAAATGTTGACCGTATGAAGGGTTACAGACATATTTATTATTTATTTATTTATTTAATCGTTCTTATATAGCGCTTTTCCAGCTCAAGAGCTGCTCAAAGCGCTGGCCGATACAGGATCTAACTCAAGGCGCCCGAGACGCCCACCCGCAGCCTTTGGGCGCATGGTCTGACGCCCGGACAACTGAGCACAATCCTGGGCAGCCAGGGATGGGGGAGAAGGACCTAGGTGCATGCTGGGTGTTTTCTTGTCACCGGCACTCACCCGTCTAGGACATGAGCGTCAGGATCTTTAAAGTCCGAATGTATGCGATACAGACTCAATAGCGCGAACATTTTTCAGTGAAAATTTTTTGGGGATAATAAGATACAACGGAGATATAGCATAACAAAGGAGTCAAGTACCCCTAATTCTTGACCAATTTTAATCGGGTTTGTGATCCGGTCCTGATTTGGCTCGGAAGAGTCCGCTGGACCTAAAGCATCAATCAATCAATCAATCGGGTTTGTTGCAAAATGACCAGCTCCATCTGCCAAGACAGATGGTGGTTAAAAACACATCACCTCGGTGGGGGTAGGTGGGGTGGGGGTGCCTCCATGAGGTGGGTGATGAGATAAGACCCCCCCCCCCCCCCCATTGTTGATGGGATAGCTTTTTCTAATGCAGCTGCCGCGTATCCCCCCAAAACAAGAAAACAGCCCCAACGATCTGCGAGTTATGGTATTGGTGATATAAACACAGTTTAGACTAGTTGCGCGATTCGCGTCGTATAAATTCTATATCTCGGGAACCACTGCACCGATTTGGATCATGTTTACCAGTTTTGATCACGGACCCGTGCACCTAAAAAATAATGTCAGGTTTGGCTCACAAAAACTAACTCCATGGTCTCGAGCTGTGTGTGTTTTCCCATATAGACCAAAAAATTGATGGCCTTTCTAGGAAGCCTTCATAGCTAAGATAGTAAAACTTCCGCCTACCGTGCAGGAAGACCCAAGTTCAAACCTCACGCGGACCGTTTTTTTTTTTTTTTACACTACAATATGGATATTTTTCTTTTTAATATAGGCTTTTTACCTTTAATTTATTATTATTATTATTATTATTATTATTATTATTATTATTATTATTATTTTTATTTTTATTCACTAATAATAAATTATTATTATTATTATTATTATTATTATTACTATTACTATTATTATATCTTATATCAAATTTTCTTTTAAAACCTTGGTGGGTTTTTTATATTTCTATTTGTATTATTCTATATCAGGGGCGTCGCACACGGGGGGGGGGGGGGGGGGGGGGGGGGCACCCGCCACCCCAATAATTTGGCCAAAAAAAAAAAGAAAGAGAGAGAGAAAGAAGAAAAGAAGAAGTAAGAAGAAGAAGAAGAAGAAGAAGAAAGAAGAAGAAGAAGAAGATTTCAAACGATAGAGGAAGGCAGGAAGAATCAATAATTAAAAAAATCACCATATTTTTAAACCGTAGTGTAAAGGGCTAACGTACGAAATAATATTACAATAATCTATTAGCATGTGCCTGTGTTTCACAACAAAATATTTCGTGGCCCTAACGCAATCACCGGGCAGCAGAGCTGGCTTTCGCTGTTTGAAAGAAGTGTCATTTCATCACGCAAAGAGCAAAATTAACAAATCAATGGAATCGTCTGTTTTCCAGGTTTGTTGATATCAATTATTTACTTTAGTCTGTAAAATGAGTAAGGCAAGGGTGAATGTGCAAGTGTCAATAAATAGTTGAGGTGCGCGATATTTTTTAATTTAGATTTAGTTTGTTGATAGGCCTACACGTGCACGTGCTTTGATCGCAAAAGGAGAAAAAAAAGGACCCGTTCGCTTTTCTGGGGACAGATAACGTGGTCTTGACTGCTTTGATTATTACACCACCACCCCCCCCCCCCCACTACCCATTATAGGTTTCACTTGGTTGGTTTGTTTGTTTGTTTGTTTGTTTTGTTTGTTTATGTGTCCGCGAATAGATCTCCGATGTTTGTGGACTGAACTAGCTGAGATTTTGTTCATGGACTACTAGTAAGATCATCTCGATCCTTCCCAAAATCCAAGGTCACAGCTAGGTCAAAAAGGACAAAACCTGACCTTTGGCTCCTTTTTTGGTCTGTAAAAAGATCTCTGGTGTTTGTAGACAAAATGACGTCCCGCTTGTCAGCCCCCCCCCCCCCCCCACCTCCCTGTCGACAGGGTTGCCCCCCCCCCCCCCCAATATTTTGGACCGTGCGACGCCCCTGTATATTCAATATTATTATTATTAGTATAAGTATTAGTATTAGTATTATTATTATTAGTATTAGTATTATTACCAAGGATCGGGATGGGGTGGTACGTGTAGGTAAAAGGGGGCTACGGGTAGGTTTAAAGGGGCATGGGTAGGCATAACGGGGATACGTGGGGCCGGGTAGCTCAGTTGGTAAGAGCGTCTTGCTAGTAACCGAAAGGTCGCTGGTTCGAATCCCGGATTGGTCAACGTGTGATCATATTATTTTCCCCTTTACCAACAACTGGCCCGCTGGTGTCAGTATAAATCGGTCCAGTAGTCACCTATATGCGAAAGTGTCGTGTGACTATAATCTACAAACAACGGGGATATGGGTATATATGTTACCGGCAATCTGTGTATTCAGTCAATACGTGTATTGTCTAGAACAATCAGTCAGTTCGTGTTTTGACTGTGACCACTAGGCAATACATGTAATGACTAAAATTTCCAGTCAATACGTGTATTGTCTTAAAAAATGCTCTGGTCAATACACGAATTGACTGAACTGTCATTCGCATTTAAATTGGGACTGGTTATAAATATTAACACATGAATGACCACACAATCATTTGTTGTTCTTGTACTTCAATACGCACACTCGCAGGGACACATCCACACAACTAAACCATGTTAAGTAGAAGTTAGTAAATACTAAAATTAAGCTTAACATGTAAACACTTCAATTTGAATCTCTCTCTCTCTCTTTCTTTGTCCTTCTCTGTCTGTCTGTCTCTTTATTTCTTTCTCTCATGCAAAGTAAATATTTTTTAAAAGCTTAAAATGTATACACTTTTTTTTTAAAATTGTAACAGGGTTTTATTATTTAATCGTTCTTCTTATATAGCGCTTTTCAAGCTCAAGAGCTGTTCAAGGCGCTGGCCGTACCAGGATCTAATTCTATCTTTATCAGTTTTTTCTTTCTATGCGCGAAGCAAGTACATTAGTATGTTGTCAAATGTACTTGGAGCCAATAAAAAATTGAAGTTGAAGTTAAATTTAAAACTCTCTTTCATTGTTCCTCTCTGTCCATCTCTCTCTGTCTCTATATCTCTCTCATGCCAAGTAAATATTTTTTTAAAAATTTAAAATGTACACATTTTAATGAAAAACTGTCTCTCTTTGTCCCTCTCTGTCCCTGTTTCTGCCTCTTTCTGTCTGTCTTTTTGTTTCACTCTCAATTACATCTAATTCTTGAATGCAATCGGGGAGGCCATACCATTATGTACGAGAGAGAGAGAGAGAGAGAGAGAGAGAGAGAGAGAGAGAGAGAGACAGAGAGAGAGACAGAGAGAGACAGAGAGAGAGAGAGACAGAGACAGAGAGAGAGTTCGGTGTCATTGTTACTATTGAGACGCGCACGATAGTTCTGAACGTTTTATTTTGCACCGCACGTAATGATAACGTGTATTTACCTTTGATTTGATTATGCGTTGTTGTTAGAAAAAACTTTGTATAATGTTGATAATCAATATTGTTGTAGTATCGTTGATAATTTTCCAACCGCCGTAGCTCAAGTGGTAGAGCGTTCGCCTGGCACACCGATGACCCAGGTTCGAATCCCGTGGTGGGCGATATAAAATGTGGCTATTATCACTGTCCATTTTAGCAATATGATTGCTCTGGTGGTTCAGTGTTGATTCAACAGGGATAGATTTAACCGGAAATTACCGGTATTTTACCGGTTTGAGAATAAAAATACCGGTTGAAAAATCAGTAGCCGGTAGGGCCTACCGGTTCTTATTTTGTTTGACTGGTTTCAAACATAAAGGAAAAGAGAAAGAAAAACAAGAGAAATGAAGAGAGAGAGAGAGAGAGAGAGAGAGAGAGAGAGAGAGAGAGAGAGAGAGAGAGAGAGAGAGAGAGAGATAGCCAGCCAGCCAGCCTGAATTATGATACCGCGACGGAAATAGGTAAGAAAGGCCTCTTATTTACTTTTATGTTTGGTAAACATCGTTTCAGTTATAGTTAGTAGGCTTTACGGTGAGCAATAAATTAATCACTGCATTCGTCGGCATATTTTCGGTGGCAAAAAATAGTGACGCATTATTAAGCTTTGCGATGGGTCATACCGGTTTCCGTGACTGGCCTACCGGTTTGCGTTCGAGTGGGTTTGTTTACTGTGACGTCGTGCCGGTTTTGCAAATCCCTAGGACGATCACTGATTCAAGTCCCTACCCCTCATTCCCTGGGATGGTTATCCCCGTCTGCCATATCGCCAATGGTGGGTGTAGACGTTAAACCTCAATGTTCGCTCGTTTCGATAATTTTCCGGAATTACTTGTTTATTGTCGATCGAAAGTTCCAGACCTATCTGGTAATAGCTAGGTAATTCTTCTAAACTGAGGAATGTTCTATGTCGTAAGACAGTTCCGGTGATTAGTTTTTTTTTTTTGATTGGGTGTTATTGCGTCACTCTGGAATGTTTTAAGCTTTACTGGATTGCAGAGAGGCTATATAAGTAATGCATTGTCTACTTGAAAATGTATTTTGGAATAATTTTCGGAAACCGATCTTGTATGCAGTTGTTGGTGTTGCGGAATAAAGTTGAAAAAATTATAGTTGCTGAGTGAACATGCATGCTGCGTGGATAAACGAATTCGAGTTACACATATCAAGATTCAAGCATCGGAGCTGAATCGATTATTAATAAATACAGTACGTGTAACAGTAGTAATATTTTGCCTTGGTCAACAGGCAACTGGAATCTTTCGTCGCTAGAATTTCGGCCAGCTTGTTTAAAACGTTTTGTTCGTTTTCATTCGTATCCATCACTTGTGGCGAGGCAAGTCTAGAATGAAAGATCGACCGTGGTATTGTCGCGATTTGCAATCACAATCGTCACCACAAGATTTTCGCTGAAGTCCTAGTGATTTATTTTCAAAGAAGACACTGGACCTTATCACTTAGAGTAGGTGTCCTTTTAGTGCAGATTTTATTCTCATCTGTCTTAGGTCTGTCACTTCCTATCAATTTTTATTTTTTTTATTTTTTTTTTCCCACGCAAACCCCGTTCAGTACGGCAGAGTAATCAACCTGATGATTGAGGCCGTCTAATGGATGAAGAAAGATGAAGAGTTACATGCCGATTAACACATTAATATAAATAATGCTGTGCGCTCGCGTGTGCTCTGAAATTGTTAGAAGACTTGACACGCATTGACTAAAATGGACATTCAGTCAATGTGTGTTTTGAAGTGGATCAAAATTAAGACAATACACGTATTGACTGGAAATTTTAGTCATTACATGTATTGGCTAGTGGTCACAGTCAAAACACGAACTGACTGATTTTTTTTAGGCAATACTCGTATTGACTTTATACACAGATTGCCGGTAACATATATAAGGGGGTATGGTGATGGTCCCCTATACGCCTATGTGTCCGGGGACGTTAATCTATATAACTAACTAACTAACTAACTCGATTCCTTTCATCCATACCTGCGAAACGATCAACGGGGAAGTATCAAGGAGGGTACAGGTAGGTTACAAGGGGGGTACGGAAGGTATCAAGGGGGTATGGGGAGGTATCAAGTGGGTTCGGGAGGTATCAAGGGGGTATGGTGAGGCATCATGGAGTGGGGGGGAGACTAGGAGATATCAGAGGGGGTGGGTATGGTGAGGTATCAAGGGGGATATGGGGAGGTATCATCGTCCAAATGAAACTCGCTCACAACAGTTGTCTCTGTCTACATTTCAAACAGCAACCTGTTGGCTTGCCAGGGTACAAAAACCACTAGTATGTATATATTCTACTTCACTTTGTCAACAGTTTTACTGTCACTACATCACCTGTGTGAATGAATGAATGAATGAATGAACATTGAGGTTTAACGTCTACACCCACAATTGGCGATATGGCAGACGGGGATAACCATCCCAGGGACAGAGGGGTAGGGCCCTAAATCAATACTGAACCACAAGAGCCATCATACTGCTAAAATGGACAGTGAAAATGGCCACATTTTATATCGCCCACCACGGGATTCGAACCTGGGTCATCGGTGTGCCAGGCTAACCCTCTACCACTTGAGCTACGGCTTTGCCCCTCCTCCCCCCCCCCCCTCCCACCTGTGTGAATAGGAAAGATGAGCTTATAATTATGTTGCTACAGCTCACAAGGACATACGATTTAGCCTTACATAGGCAAGAGGAAAGAAAAAAATTGACGAAAGCAGCCTCCATAACTCAGAATAGTTGAAGCCACAATGTATGTGTGAAGTGAGACAATGCGAGGGTCGCAAGCTGGAGGGGTGGAGCCCTTGAACACCTTATTGGGCAGAATAGTTCATGTCACAATTCATTAATGCAGTGGTGAGCCAATTGCAGGCTCGCCAAGATGTAGGGTGGAGTCTATGTAGCTCGCAAAGCCATAGGGGTGGAGTCAGGTCTCTAGTTGCGCGATCCAACGCGACACACTCGGCGACATGGTCATGTGACGCTACGTGTGACCAATCGTCTTCAAGATATGAGTGCGGAAATCTGTCAAGTTGGACTCCCTCTCTCTCCTTCTTAGTAAAAATGTGTTTAGCCCAATACGCACACGCACAGTCAAGTTTATAATTGCATATTTGTAAGGACTATGCTCAAACTTAGCCAAAATAGTCTAGGCCTCACGTAGACAGCGTTTTTGCAATAAAATTGTGAGGACTATGGTTGTAAGCCCTCAGAGCGGAAAAAGTCCTCACAGCGTGGGTGTGCAACATGGCAAAGTCCTTACGAGGGCGTAGGTTCAAACCCACACACACACACACACACACACACACACACACATTTTTGTAAAAACGACATTCTGATGACTGTTGTGAAAAAAACAGGGATTATTTTGACACACTTTTCATTTCCGTGACATTATTTTGACATTTTCAAATTTTTGAACCTATCCCTAACCCTAACCCTAACCCCAAACCCTAACCCTAACCCTAACCCTAACCCTTAACCTAACCCTAGGCCTAAAACAGCTCTAACTCAGCAGGGAACTATTTTGACGTCAAAATAGGGCGCCCTTCCAAAAAAGTCAAAAGAAACCATGTGGAGTTCCATGAGTGTGTCACTGTAACGTCGTTTCTACATGCCCACACACACACACACACACATATCTATATATTTATATATATATATATATATATATATATATATATATATATATATATATATATATATATATATATATATATATATATATATATATATATACACACACACACACCGTGTGTGTGAGGGTCCTGGTGGCAGCTGGAGTAACAGAACATGTACGAGTCCTGGTGGCAGCAGGACAGATGGGAGTTCCAGTGGGAGGGGAGCAGGGTTTTGTGAGGGTGTGGATGTTACCATGTGGCAGTGAGTGTCGACTGGTTTTGAATAGGTGTGTGTGTTGGGGGGAGGAGGGGAGCTGTTAAGAGAGAGTAAGCTGATTGCTTTAGACCAATATGATTGGGTTGACAGGTCTAGTGTAGGATCCATTCACCATCACTTGAATTGTGTTAGATCGAGATCTGTACAGTTTTCCCCCTGTGGGGGTGCCGGGGGTTTCAGTATAAATAGTATTTCCACTTTCTGCCAATTTAGTGCTTTAAATTCCCACTGTCGCTGTCTTTCTCCATTGTTTTTTCTCATTCCTACTCTGTTCTATTAATCTACTATACTATCTTCTTCTTCGCTAGACCAGTCACCTACCTCTTTTCTTAAAATCTCTTCCAGGACAAAACTCCTCATTTGCCTTGAGGTCTGTTGAATCAGCTTGGGAATATTGGATGCTTTCTGCCAAATGGCCACTGGGGCTTTCTATGATGTTATTATTTGGCAATGTAGGCATTTTATATGTATGTGTTTTGTTGATATTCTATAATGATGTTTATGTTCTATTTTGTATTCTGTTTTGTTTTTGTAAACGGGGGTTCGATAAATTAGAGTATAGCCTCAGCTTTCCTGCGTGGGATGTCTTTATTGTAAAATGACCAGCTGGTGGAGTGCCTTCAGTGTTACCACTAGGGTATTTCAGCAGATCTTGTATGCGGATCCCACCGTTGGGGTGCCGGGGGTTTCAGTATAAATAGTATCCCCACTTTCTGTAAATTTAGTGCATTAAATTCCCACTGTCGCTGTCTTTCCCATTTGCTCTTTCTCATTCCTGCTCTGTTCTATCAATCTGCTATACTATTTTCTTCTTCGCTAGGCCAGTCACCTACCTTTTTTCTTGAAAACTCTTCTTCCGGGACAAGACTCCTTATTTGTGTATGAGGTCTGTTGGTTCAGCTTGGGAATATTGGACGCTTTCTGCCAGGTGGTCTCTAGGGCTTCCTATGATGTTATTATTTAGCAATGTAGGCATTTTATATGTATGTGTTTTGTTGATAATTTATAATGATGTTTGTATTCTATTTTGTTTTTGTAAACGGGAGTTCGATAAATTAGAGTACAGCCTCAGCGTCCACTGCGTGGGATGTCTTTATTGTAAAGTGACTGGCTGGTGGAGAGCTTTCAGTTTTACCACTAGGGTTGTTTCGGCAGATCTTTTATGCGGATCAGGGGTGAGTCCTCTTTCAGCGAAGTCGTGGTCTTGATTTTGTGGTCTTCATTTGGCTCTTTGCAGTCCGCTGGACCCTGTAAGCAATGAATAACTAACTGTACAGATTTTAATTTTATTGTTCCGTCATGAATGTAGGTATATATGCGTAGGTTTATATGTATCTATGTGTGGGTGTGTTGATTCTCTCATTTATTTTAAAGCTATTTAGTATGAATGCATTGATTGGTAGTCACTTTGATGAAGTTTTCAATCCAATGTTATCTATGACTGTATGAGTAGTGTTAAAATAGTTTAGTGGATGCATGATTTCAAATCAGAAAATGTTGTAACTATATATATTTAATAGTTATGCGAACTTATCTTATGTGCCATTCTCCCCCCCCCCCTTCCCACCCCCCACTGTCGCCGTCTTTCTCCTTTGTTCTTTTTTCATTCCTACTCTGTTCTAGCAATATACTATACTATCTTCTTCTTCGCTAGACCAGTCACCTACCTTTTTTTTCTTGAAAACTTCCAGGACAAAACTCCTCATTTGTGTGTGAGGTCTGTTGGATCAGCTTGGGAATATTAAATGTTTTCTGCCAAAATGGTCACTGGGGCTTCCTGTGATGATATTATTTGGCAATGTAGGCATTTTATATGTAGGTGTTTTGTTGATATTCTATAATGATGTTTGTATTCTGTTTTGTTTTTGTAAACTGGGGTTCGATAAATTAGAGTATGGCCTCGGCGTCCCCTGCGTGGGATGTCTTTATTGTAAAATGACCGGCTGGTAGATTGCCTTCAGTGTTACCACTAGGGTTGTTTCGGCAGATCTTTTATGCGGATCAGGGGTGGGTCCTCTTTCACTTTTCTGGTCCTGATTTGGCTTGGAAGAGTCCGCTGGACCTAAAGCAATAACCATGTAATGTAATGTAATGCTATCTACCTTTTTTTCTTTAAAACTCTTCCGGGACAAGACTCCTTATTTGTGTGCGAGGTCCATTGGATCAGGTTGGGAATATTGGACGCTTTCTGCCAGGTGGTCACTAGAGCTTCCTATGATGTTATTATTTAGCAATGTAGGCATTTTATATGTATGTGTTTTGTTGATAATGACGTTTGTATTCTTTTTTGTTTTTGTAAACGGGGGTTCGATAAAATAGAGTATAGCCTCAGCGTCCCCTGCGTGGGATGTCTTTATTGTAAAGTGACTGGCTGGTGGAGAGCATTCAGTTTTACCACTAGGGTTCTTTCAGCAGATCTTTTATGCGGATCGGGGGTTGTGCGGTCCTGATTTGGCTCGGAAGAGTCCGCTGGACCTAAAGCAATAATCATATAAATTAATGTTTGGTAAATTAGAGTATAGCCTCAGCGTCCCATGCTTGGGATGTCTTTATTGTAAAGTGACTGCCTTCAGTGTTACCACTAGGGTTGTTTCGGCAGATTCTTTATGCGGATCAGGGGTGAGTCCTCTTTTAGCGAAGTTGTGGTCTTGATTTTGTTGTCCTGGATCGGCTCTTTGCAGTCCGCTGGACCCTGTAAGCAATGAATAACTAACTATTATGTGCCATTATCCTTGAGGAGGAGGTGAATAAAATCTATAAAATTTGGACAATATAAAATGTGACTTTGTGTTGTGTTTCTCAATAAATAATTTTTTTCTTTCTTTCTCTCTCTTTTAATTTAGCACTTACAGAATCATAGAGTGAATTATGGTACTGACAAACAATGATATTCACTGTTTGTAACCCCTTGAGTGCCTCGGTATTACATGCCAAATGTCGATTCAGCCCCGCTGCTTTAATCTGTGTAATTCGAGTTCGTATCCAAGAATCCCATTCACTCAAGAACAAGGCTGAGCCGACGTTATATAATGCAATACAATTGTCAGGTTTGCATTTTATAATTGAAATATAGTGCCATCGGAAACTGGTTCAGAGCAACAATTGGTGTGCGTCAAGGATGCTTACTCTCTCCAACACTCTTCAGCATCTTCCTAGAGCGCATCATGTTAGATGCCCTTGCAGATCATGAAGTCACAGTCAGCATAGGGGGTAGAGTAATCTCCAACCTTCGCTTTGCGGATGACATTGATGGATTGGCTGGAGAGGAACAAGAACTTGAACAGCTGGTACAGAGGCTTGACACCACCTCCAGAGCCTATGGAATGGAAATAAGTGCAGAGAAGACCAAAATGATGACCCACAACACCAATGGCATCAACACGGACATGAAAGTCCAAGGCCAATCCCTCAACACAGTGCATAGCTTCAAATATTTAGGAGCCATTGTATCAGACAATGGGTCCCGACAAGAAGTTTTCTCCAGGATCGCACAAACTGCTGCCCTGGCAAGGTTGAAACCCATTTGGAAAGAGAGGACCATCAGTCTACATTCCAAGGTAAGGCTGCTGCACACCCTTGTCATCTCCATCTTCCTATACGCTTGCGAAACATGGACCCTCACAGCAGGTCTTCAACGAAGAATACAAAGCATGGAGATGAGGTGCTACAGAACACTTCTGGGCATTTCCTAAACCTGCATATCACCACCGACGAAGTCCGACAGACCATCACACAAGCCATTGGACAACACGATGACCTGCTCACAATGTTGAAGAAACGGAAACTCCGATGGTGTGGCCACGTCACCAGATCATCAGGCCTTGCAAAGACCATCCTGCAAGGCATAGTGCAAGGAGGTAGAAAAAGAGGGAGACGGAAAAAGAGGTGGGAGGACAACATTCGAGAATGGACTGACTTGACACTGAGCGAAGCCCTCAGGGATGCCGAGGACAGAGAAAGATGGAGTACACTGGTTAAACGATGTGGTGCCCCTACGGCCTCCGAGTTACAGGATAGGATAGGATTACATTACATTACATGATTATTGCTTTAGGTCCAGCGGACTCTTCCGAGCCAAATGAGGACCAGACAACCCCTGATCCGCATAAAAGATCTGCTGAAACAACCCTAGTGGTAAAACTGAAAGCTCTCCACCAGCCAGTCACTTTACAATAAAAACATCCCACGCAGGGGACGCTGAGGCTGTACTCTAATTTATTGAACCCCCGTTTACAAAATCAAAATAGAATACAAACATCATTATCAATTATCAACAAAACACATACATATAAAATGCCTACATTACTAAATAATAACATCATAGGAAGCCCTAGTGACCACCTGGCAGAAAGCGTCCAATATTCCCAAGCCGATCCAACAGACCTCATACACAAATAAGAAGTCTTGTCCCGGAAGAGTTTTCAAGAAAAAAGGTAGGTGACTGGTCTAGCGAAGAAGAAGATAGTATAGCAGATTGATAGAACAGAGCAGAAATGAGAAAGAGCAAATGAGAAAGACAGCGACAGTGGGAATTTAAAGCACTAAATTTCAAGAAAGTGGGGATTCTATTTATACTGAAACCCCCGGCACCCCAACGGGGGTATAGGATAGGATAGGATAGTTAAAATATAGCACTTTATAAAACAGTGAATATAGACCTAATTTCAGAAGACAGATTCTGTTTTACAAACCTGCAACAGCCTTCTCATGACAAACAGCAGAGGACGAGAATGAAAACAATGGATTAACACATAGTACAATACATGAATAGAACTAGACTATAACAATCATTTTATTTATTCTCTCAAACATTCCCTCTTCAGACTGATGATTTTCACTGCAGTAATATTTCAAGTACACAAAATAATAATTCAAAGTGCAACCTCCCAACCAAACCTTTCGCTCTTAAAAAAAAACCCTTATAATATTTATTTATATTCTATAACATAAATAGGGAAAAACAAAACTTCCAGTCAAGTCAAGTCAAGAAATCTTTATTCCACAAGAACAAGGGAAAATTTGTCATGTCACAGTGCATACATGGCAAAAATGAAAAAAAAAAATTCAATAACAAGACAATAAAACACCCCTCTCCTCAGTACAACAGCAAGCTAAATACAATCTCTCTTTCTTTCTCTCTCTCTCGCACGCACACACATACACACACACAGTATGTGCATGCAATTGCGCAAACATAAAACAATGAAAGTACCAGACATATTTTTTTTTGTAATCTTTTTTTAGTAATGTACACCCACCATTGGCGATATGGCAGACGTGGATAACCATCCCAGGGAACAAGGGGTAGGAACCTGAATCAACACTGAACCACCAGAGCAATCATACTACTTAACTGGACACATTTTATATCACCCACCACGGGATTAGAACCTGGGTCATCGGTGTGCCAGGCGAACGCTCTACCACTTGAGCTACGGCGGTGGGACATTAGTAATGTATACTTTGTTAATACAGCAAGAAGCCGCTGGCTAGCTGTCTGCTGGTCTATACATTATTACTACAGCAAGAAGCCACTGGCTAGCTGTCTGCTGGTCTATACATTATTACTACAGCAAGAAGCCGCTGGCTAGCTGTCTGCTGGTCTATACATTATTACTACAGCAAGAAGCCACTGGCTAGCCGTCTGCTGGTCTGTACATTATTACTACAGCAAGAAGCCACTGGCTAGCTGTCTGCTGGTCTATACATTATTACTACAGCAAGAAGCCACTGGCTGGCTGTCTGCTGGTCTATACATTATTACTACAGCAAGAAGCCGCTGGCTGGCTGTCTGCTGGTCTATACATTATTACTACAGCAAGAAGACACTGGCTAGCTGTCTGCTGGTCTATACATTATTACTACAGCAAGAAGCCACTCTAGCTGTCTGCTGGTCTATACATTATTACTACAGCAAGAAGCCACTCTAGCTGTCTGCTGGTCTATACATTATTACTACAGCAAGAAGCCACTCTAGCTGTCTGCTGGTCTATACATTATTACTACAGCAAGAAGCCGCTGGCTAGCTGTCTGCTGGTCTCCACACTCCATCTCCCTACCCCCACCCATCCTCATGCCTCCATAATTGTTGTATAAATAACGTTGACTAAGGTATAAACCTACATCACAGTTACTTGTTCATCTATGAACAACCAGTCATAACAACTACAAACACACACTTCCCCTGTGGGGGTGCCGGGGGTTTCAGTATAAATAGTATCCCCGCTTCCTGGAAATTTAGTGATTTAAATTCCCACTGTCACTGTCTTTCTCCTTTGTTCTTTCTCATTCCTACTCTGTTCTATCAATCTACTATACTATCTTCTTCGCTAGACCAGTCACCTATTTTTTTTTCTTGAAAACTCTTCCGGGACAAAACTCCTCATTAATTTTTGTGTGTGAGGTCTGTTGGATCAGCTTGGGAATATTGGACACTTTCTGCCAAATGATCACTGGGGCTTCCTATGATGTTATTATTTGGCAATGTAGGCATTTTATTTGAATGTGTTTTGTTGATATTGTATAATGATGTTTGTATTTTATTTTGTTTTTGTAAACAGGGGTTCTATAAATTAGAGTATAGCCTCAGCGTCCCCTGCGTGGGATGTCTTTATTGTAAAGTGACCGGCTGGTAGATTGCCTTCAGTGTTACCACTAGGGTTGTTTCGGCAGATCTTTTATGCGGATCAGGGGTGCGTCCTTTTTCACTTCTCTGGTCCTGATTTCGCTCGGAAGAGTCCGCTGGACCTAAAGCAATAACCATGTAATGTGCACTGCAGTTGATTTCGCCTGATGCCCCTAATTTTGTTCTTGGCGATTTTAATCATTGTGACTTGCGCAGTTGTCTCCCTTCATTCAAACAGTTTGTCACAGTCAACACACGGGAAGATGCTATACTTGACTGTTGCTATGGCAACATTCCCCATGCATATAAATCTTTTCAGCTCCCTAAAATCGGACTATCCGATCACGACTCTGTACATTTGATCCCTTCATATAAACCTAAAATACTAACTGAGTCTGTCGTTGCCAAAACTGTAAAAGTATGGTCGGATGATTGTGTTAAGCAATTGCAGGGTTGTTTCGATTGAACTTGAACTTGAACTTGAACTTGAAATTTTTCTATGGTGTAGGCCATAGATGGCCTTTACATAGTTCCTGGGTTATTCTAACAAACTGTCATTAGTATTGTGCGCTGCGCGTGGTGGCTCCAAATACTAATGGTAGCAAGTTGGGTCATAGAGGGTGGGGAGGGAAAGCCAGTGTGCATCCAGCCTGCCCTTAAAAGCATTAACCGAGGGGGCTTCAACAACACTCTGTGGTAGAGAGTTCCAGGTTGAGATCACTCGGTTTGAAAAGAAGTGACCACGAATGTTCAATCGGAACCTGTTCTTTTGGAGCTTTAGAGTGGTTCCTCTCAGTCCTAAGTCGGCAGGGGGGTGCTCGAAGCCAGGCCGCTGGGTACAGTACATCCCATGAAGGTATTTGTAGAAATCAATCATGTCACCTCGACATCGACGGTGCTCAAGGCTTGGCAGGCTTAGGCTTTTGAGTCTTTCTGAATAAGGTTTCTCTTTCAATGAGGGCAATAGTTTGGTGGCCCGCCTCTGAACATCCTCCAATTCACGGCAAAGTTGTTTTAGTTGTGGATTCCAGACTGATTGACCATATTCCAGGCTAGGACGCACAAGGCTTGTGTATAGAGATACAAGTACTTTGTCAGTCAAATTGGTGAAGGAGCGTCGGATTATACCTAAGGTTCTGTTTGCCTTGGCCGTGCACTGATGAACGTGTTGTTTAAATGACAACTTGTTGTCTATAGTAATACCCAGGTCTTTCTCCGACTCATTTTCCGCCAGTTGAAAAGTGCAATCCAAGCCATTAGCATCTTTTGATGTCATGAAGTATCGTGCCTCCGTCTTTTTTGCACCGAGTTTCAGGACGCTGCATTTTTGCGGGTGAAACCTCAATAACCAGTCATCTGACCACTTCTGAAGGGTGTTGATATCCTTCTGCAATTCACTGGGGGCACCGAGTATGTCGCTTCTCCTGTAGATCTTTGTATCATCAGCGAACATTTTTACAGATGAACTGACGTTGGCAGGTAAGTCGTTGATGAAAACAACAAAGAGCAGCGGTCCAAGACAGCTTCCTTGTGGAATCCCACTGTAAACGGCAGCTTCGCTTGATTGTGTACCATTTATGTTAACTCGCTGAAAACGATCACGCAAGAACGCTCTGATCCAGGAAAGGACATAACCGCTCACGCCATATGCTTGGAGTTTAAGTATGAGTCTTTGATGTGGCACGGTGTCAAACGCTTTCTGAAAGTCTGTGTAAATGGCATCTATACTGCCGCCCTCGTCCAAAATTTCAGTCCATTCATCGAGAGTCTCAAGCAATTGTGTCGTACAAGAACGCCCGGAGACGAATCCATGTTGCTCTTTACAGATAAGGTTATTCACTTGTAGATGGGTCGTGACTTTGTTACGTACAATTTTTTCCATGCACTTGCATACTATCGGTGTCAAACTTACAGGCCTATAGTTACTAGCATCACATCTACTTCCCTTCTTAAAGATGGGTGTAATAATTGCTTGACGCCAATCTTCTGGAATATCACCAACCTCCAATGACAGTCTGAACAAGTGGCAGATGGGCTTAGCGAGGGCACTAGAAGCTTTTACCAGGATGAGCGGACTGATACCATCAGGACCGGATGCCTTGTTGATCTGAAGGCTTGCTAATACTTTGCGAACATCCTCTTCCTCAATGGAAAAATTCTCGAGAACTTGATCGCAGGTGACTGATGGTGGCGATGGGAGAGGGCCTGAATCTTCTTTGGTAAACACACTCTGAAAAAATGAATTCAGCAGCTCAGCCTTCTCCAAATCACTAGTTGTTTTGGTGCCATCTGGTTTTTTAAGATCTGATACACCTGTTCGGGTCATTGTTTTTGATTTCACAAAGGCCCAAAAAGCCTTTGGGTTTTTCTTTGCTTCCTTGGCAACATTTTCTTCTTGTTTCTTTTGTGCTACACGACATTTTTTCCTCGCCTGGTTTCTCGCTTGAATGTAAATTTGATAGTCAGTACTTGTACGCGTTTGAAGCCACCTTCTGAAGAGCTGATGTTTTTTGCGGACCATTGCTAGTGTTTCTGTATCCATCCATCCCTTACCTCTGGGTCCTGAAATTATCTTAATAGGTGTTGAATTTTTGACTGCTGTGTTTATTCTATCTTTAATGCAAGTCCAGACATCATTGACAGATAGTCCGGAAAGTTCAACATCCCAGTTTACTGCTTCCAACTCTTGGTTCAGAGACACAAAGTCACACTTTTTAAAGTTAAAGCAAGTTCGGATGGGCGTAGTGATGTACGCAAGGTTCATGTTTATAAACAGCGAACAGTGATCACTTTTACCAATGCCTGCAGTAGTAGTAATATCATTTATCATATCATCACGATTTGTGAAGACTAGATCTAACACATTTTCTTGCTGACCTTCACGATAGCGAGTAGGTTGCTTTTGATGCTGCAGCAGAAAGGCATCTTTAGATGCCTTTAAAAAAAGGGTTGCTGGGTGCTCTGGTCCTGCCTCACTTATTTCATCGGTCCAATCCAGCTCTGGAAAGTTAAAGTCCCCCATAATGAGGAGGTGGGACGCCTTCCTATCTGCTGCTTGCTGCAAGACTTTATTAAGTTTAGCTGTGCTATCTACAGAGCTGTTGGGGCTCCTGTAAAACAAACCAATGAGAAGTTGCTCATGATCCGACAGTCGGCATTCAACAAATACGAACTCCTCAAAGTCACTAGCCGATACCTCACATGCAGACGGTCGTAGATCCTCTTTCACATATAAAGCAATTCCTCTACCTGGTTTGGCTAAGTTATGGAAAACTTCATATCCTTTGAACGCAATTTCACATTCTTCAATCGTAGATTTACTATTCTTTGGCTTCACCTCAGTGATACCTAGAACCGCCGGCCTGTGGGAGTCTATCAATGCTTGAATTTCAACTCTCTTATTCAACATTTGATCAACGTTACTATATATACAAGAGCAGTTATTTACATTACCAGACGTAGAGGCACCGTGGTTAAAAACAGATTGCACAGACTGGAATGTTTTTCTTGATTCCTCTGATGATGTTAATCAGGCTGCTGATGTGGTCACTGACTATGTTAAATTCTGTGAAGACATGATTATTCCAACCAAACAAGTCAAAATCTATCCAAACAACAAGCCCTGGGTCTCGAGATCACTGAAAAATACTATTAATGAAAAGAAAATTGCATTTCAAACTGGGGATAGGGAAGAAAGAAAGAGGGTTCAGAGGAAATTAAGGGAGGAAATATGTGCAGCTAAGTTAGAATATAAAAAGAAAGTTGAACGTCAGTTCCAGTCAGGCAACATAAGGGATGCTTGGAAGGGGTTGAAAACCTTATCAGGAAAGAATAAACCTCAGAGCAATGGTTGCCTGCGAAGTGAAGATGAAAAGTTAGCTTTCTCTAACGAGCTGAATGATTTTTATTGTCGTTTTGAACGCAATGAGTTGAGTGACAGTTTGTCTGAAGTTTTGGTTGATCTTCAGGAAAGGGTGAGAAATGGGGAGGGAGATGCTTCCGGTGACTTTGAGATCCGGGATTGTGTTGTTGAGTCCCACTTCAAGAAAATAAACCCCCGTAAGGCAATGGGTCCAGATGGCTTGTGTGGAAAACTGTTGAAAGTATGTTCTGCTCAGTTATGTGTTGTTTTCAGTCATTTGTTTTCTTTATCATTGAAACACTGTGCTGTCCCCTCAGTCTGGAAAAATTCCACTATCTGTCCTGTTCCAAAGTCTAGAAGCCCATCTGAGTTGAATGACTATAGGCCCGTTGCACTCACCAGCATCGCCATGAAATGCTTTGAGCGTATCGTCTTGAAAAAACTTCTCTCTCAAACACAACAGTTTCTTGATCCTTTTCAGTTCGCATACAAGCAATACAGATCCACTGACGACGCAACACTCACTCTACTCAACAACGCTTATACACAGCTGGATAAACCTAGTTCTTTCGTTAGGATTCTCTTTATCGATTTTTCTTCTGCTTTTAATACGATACAACCTCATCTCATGGCGCTCAAACTTCTGGCCCTTGACGTCAATCCCAGGCTTATCCTGTGGATAGTCAGCTTTCTAGTTCACAGATCTCAGTCAGTCTGCTTCCAGCTGCTCTCTCCTCTACTCGAACTACATCAACTGGCTCCCCTCAGGGCACTGTACTATCTCCTGTTCTGTTTACTCTGTACACCAACGATTGCACCGACTCTGAAAATACACCTCTCATTAAGTACTCAGATGACTCTGCCCTTCAAGACCTCTCCAACTCTGCAACTGTTTATCTAAAAGAAGTGCAAAAGTTTATTGCATGGTGCAAAGAGAATTTTTTAAATATAAATGTGAAGAAAACTAAAGAACTGATTATTGATTTTAGAAAAAACCCATCTGCTGTGCCTGACTTAGTGATTGATGGAGAAAAGGTGGAGAGAGTCTCGGAATACAAATATCTGGGAACAATACTTGACCATAAGCTTACCTTTGATTCCAACACTACTTCCATCCATAAGAAATGTCAGTCAAGAATATATTGCCTCCAGAAATTGCGCTCTCTGAAAGTCAACAAGTCTGTTTTATGTAACTTTTACAGCTGTTTTATCCAATCGGTGCTGACCTTTGGTTTTCTTTGCTGGTTTGGAGGTCTCAGTGTGAGGAGTAAGAATGTGTTGGATAGAATTGTGAAGGTGTGTGGGAAAGTGGTGGGTGAAAAGCAGGAGAGTTTGTGTGTGTTGTACGAAAGTCAAGTAAGAAAGAAAGCGAGCATGATTGTAAGAGACTCCACTCACATCCTAGCCCAGCACTACCAGCTACTTCCTTCTGGTCGCCGTTTTAGAGTGCCAAATGTTTCTACAGTTAGAGCTAAGAACAGTTTTGTACCCAAATCAGTACAAATTCTTAATAAGCGTTGACTGAATGAGTTGGGTGCGAGTAGTTTATGGGAGTACTATAGATGAATTTTATAATATGCAGCAATTTTTCAACTATTCAGTATGTAAGTTAACTAATGCATAAGTTTTAAAATCTGTGATTGTCAGTGTTAGAATGATACGCAGAGTTTGATGATTGTATATTTTTTTAAGATGCTTTATAACGTTTATAATTTTGGTGTAATATAATCTAATGGCTAACCCATGTGTGTGTGGATGTGTGGGTGTGTGTGTTTGTGGGTAGGTGTTTTATTTATTTATGTTGAAGTGCAATAAGGACATGTAGTGTGATATGTATTTTAAGTTTTACAATGTGTCGGAAATGTTCTTGTTCATATGTACATAAGCGTGAGTACACGCACATGTTTACATGTTTATAGTACTGTTACATTTTATTACCTTTTGCTGACAGCAAATCCATGTTAGAATTTCTCCTTGGAGATAATAAAGTTTTCTGAATCTGAATCTAAACTACAAACACACACTTGGAATTTATAAAATACGTTACAAAAATGGGAAGCTGGACAGAGGCCAAGACAAAATAAGGGAGTGAAAAATACGTAGAACTTAATAGAGGAAGCCATCTTCATTGAAGTAACATGGATCTAACCAAGGGTCCGGCGAGGCACCTCCTGCACGTCGTCAGGCACAGTCCGAGCATTCACCATCTATGCCTGTGACAGGTCCTTTCATAATAAACAACGAACAGTTGATCAGTCTTTTAATTCCCTCAATCTCCCATTATCTCAATCTGTCCGTCTATGACTATACACAAGCGAGACCTCCATTACAGTAGCACTACCACGCCCAGTAAATAAGTCAACAATAAACCAATAAACGTGACTTATACATTCAATATGGCTACCATTCATGATCAGTGACAACAACATCTCCAAAATAATTCACAAAAATAGTTACCTTCAAAGGGAACAACGAAGGTAAAAATCTAATAGCAGTGGTTGTGGTTCACCAGCCCAGAGAAAATAATCGTCACCTCCAAAAGCACTACAATGATGCAACCTAAGCAATAAACTTGAATTTATTTTCTCTGCCTCACATTCAGTCCTCTATAACAGGCTTAGAAACCCTATTATCACCGGTTTAGAAAGCCGAGTCATGATAGATGTGATCTTGTTCAGCACAACTATTGCACACAGGCAAGAGACCAAAGTGTCCACTCTGTAAGGATTCATTTTCTGATTCTAAGTTTTTATGTGGACACAAAGTTCACGAAGGAGACACACCTTTCCAATGCAAAGTCTGTTTAGCTAGTTTCAATACACAACGTGCAAAAAAAAGCACATTGTAACCGTCAGCATGGACACAAGTCATCAAATTAAGGGGATGCTGACAATACAGAAAAGAAACAAGATGAGCTAGGAGATGATATATTTTTTACGTTTAAAAAAAAAAATCTGGGAATGACAAATTAAGCAGAAGGGCTGACACCCTGAGCATCGCCCAACTTTATTTCCCTTAGAATGGGGTAGTTTTTAGTCATAGTATCATGTATTTGTATGTGTTTTTGGTGGATTACATGCGTGTTTCTAATCTTGTAAGAGATCGACTCTTGTTAGTGTGGTCAGCTATGACTGCTAAGGTTCACTGGACCCTACGAACCAGAAATCAAATGAAAACAAGAAGAGCAGGGACCTAGCAAGCGTGACGATACCATTTTAGATGGTTGTTGACAGGAAGAAGACATAGGAAGGCCGCAAGAAGATGCAGTAAGGCAGGAAGAAGATGCAGGAAGAAGACACATGAAGAAGACACAGGGAGGCAGCAAGAGATGCAGGAAGAAGATGCAGGAAGGCAGGAAGAAGACACAGGAAGGCAGCAAGAGATGCA
Source organism: Oncomelania hupensis (assembly GCA_036898135.1). Classification (NCBI taxonomy): domain Eukaryota; kingdom Metazoa; phylum Mollusca; class Gastropoda; order Littorinimorpha; family Pomatiopsidae; genus Oncomelania; species Oncomelania hupensis. Next base: position 15,432,157 of record CM072522.1, read on the forward strand.
GGAAGAAGACGCAGGAAGGCAGGAAGAAGACACATGAAGAAGGCAGGAATAAGACACGGGAAGAAGACACATGAAGACAGGAGGAAGGCACATGAAGGCAGGAAGAAGACACATGAAGAAGACACATGAAGACAGAAAGAAGACACATAAAGGCATGAAGAAGACACATAAAGGCATGAAGAAGACACAGGAAAAAGACACAGGAAGGCAGGAAGAAGACACAGGAAGACACTTGACAAAGGATAGCGATAGCCTGAATCATTGAAAAAAAAAAACACATTTATTCTTGTCAATTTGCTTTAGGCTTTTAGGTTGATACTTTTATTGTAATCTTATCATTTGTTATGTCATTTACATTGTGACACATACTACTACTTCTTCAGTTTGTGTACACAGCTCATAGTGTTTGTGTGATGTGAATACATGAAGTCTTTATCATGTGACAAGATAGATGAATAAATGAAATGTATGAAACAGAGTTGCAGTTTTTTTATCTCCTTCTTCATCAGCGATCCTCTTCAACATCGTCGTCAACCAATCAACCAAAACGATTTTCATCACCATGTTCTTCCCCTCTTCTTCTTCACTGTATTCGTTTTCAAACAAAATAAAACAAAATAAGATACCAAAGCAGTTCAAATGTATTTCTAGACAAACATCATCAAAAATAGGCATTTTCAAAAGAGTTAATTTTCTTAGCACTGTTGCGAGTGGATTTATCATAAAGATGCACAATGAGAACACAGAATGATGGGTCACCATCTGCAAGAGCAAAAAAAAAACCCGACTCAAATCGGTTCAGATAATTTTGAGATACAGGACGTCTGAGATCAGTTAAATCATGAATGACTTAAAATAACAGGCAGTGGTGAAAGTGTCTGCATAGTAAACATAATCGCATTCGGTTCAGGTGTGCCTGAGAGGGACAAACAATGTGATTTTAACATAATGACATGACATTCGTAGCGCCTCACCGACTCACCAACCTAAACCGGACTTGTACTGAATGACTAAGCACAAGCTGATGTACCTGCTTACCAAAAATTAACAAAATCGGTTAGAAAGGTTTTGAAATAGCGAGCAAAAGGTGTTTAGCAACAGTTTGACCCCAGCGAACTGGACCATTGTGGAGAGCAAATATGATGGTTCGCGGGACTGGCCACTAACCTAGGTAATGTTCCTAAGACGTTTGGGCACCATCTGTTCAGTTTATTCTCAAGATAACAATCGAGAGATAATAATGTTCCAGATAATATCTGGAAATATGTCTGAAATTATTTGGGCAAATGTCTGGAAATGCATAGGAATGTCTTGACGCCTTCTATTCTTGTGGTTTCTGTCCTACCCCTCTTTACCAATTTCCTTGCAGGTCAAACTGGTTTAAAACGCACATATGGACAGCCATGCAGACCAATGTAGACAGACAGGAAGTTGGCAAAACTACAAAAAACTAAATTCCTAAACCTTTGTGGTGATCACAGTCATTCCTATCCTATCCCGAAACTCAAAGATCTTTGGGGCACCACAGATAATTGTTTAACCAGCGTACGCCATCTTTCTCTGTCCTCAGCAACCCTCATGGCTTCGCTCAGTGTCAAGCCAGTCCATTCTCGAATGTTGTCCTCCCACCTCTTTTTCGGTCTCCCTCTTCTTCTACCTCCTTGCACTGTGCTTTGCAGGCTGGTCTTTGCAAGGCCTGATGCTCTGGTGATGTGGCCATACCATCAGAGTATCCGTTTTTTCACCATTGTGAGCTTGTCATCATGTTGTCCAATGGCTTGTGTGATGGTCTGTCGGACTTCATCGTTGGTGATGTGCTGGGTATAGGAAATACCCGAAAGTCTTTTGTTGCACCTCATCTCGAAGCTTTGTATTCTTCGTTGTAGGTCTGCTGTGATGTCCATGTTTCGCAAGCATATAGGAAGATGGAGATGACAATGGAACGCAGAAGCCTTACCTTGGAATGTAGACTAATGGTCCTGTCTTTCCAAATGGACTTCAACCTTGTCAGGGCAGCAGTTGTTTGTGCAATCCTGGGGAGGACTTTCTGTTGGGAGCCATTGTCTGATACAATGGCTCCTAAATATTTGAAGCTATGCACTGTGTTGAGAGATTGCCCTTGGACTTTGATGTCTGTGTTGATGCCATTGGTGGTGTTGGTCATCATTTTGGTCTTCTCTGCACTTATTTCAATTCCAAAGGCTCTGGAGGTGGTGACAAGGCTCTGTACCAGCTGTTCCCAAGTTCTTGTTCCTCTCCAGCCAATCTATCAATGCCATCCGCAAAACGAAGGTTGGAGATTGCTCTACCATTTTAGCTGACCGTGCCTTGGTGATCTGCAAGGGCATCTGACATGATGCGCTCTAGGAAGATGTTGAAGAGTTTTGGAGAAAGTAGGCATCCTTGACACAAGCCGATTGTTCTGAACCAGTTTCCAATGGCGCTGTTTTGGAGGACTGCACTGGTAGCCTTGTCATACAGGCTTTTGATGACTTTAATAATGTTAGGGCTCATGTTATATACTCTCATGGTTGTCCACAGAGCTACATGCCATCAAATGCTTTCCTGAAATCTTTAAACACATAATATAGATGTTGTTGGTGCTGGAGGTATTTCTCGCAGATTATTCTGAGGTTGAAAATCTGTTCAGTGGTACTTCGCCCTGCCCTGAAGCCTTCTTGTTCTTCACTTCAGCTTGAAAGTTTAGGTTCATAAAAAAATTAGAATGGATTAACCAACAGCCAAGTTTGATAGAATTATCTTTGCTGTTTGCCGATTTATTTTGAAAAAAAAATACACACACCCTCTCCCCCCTCAAATGTGCACATCCGATTCCCACAGAAAAAGCTACAAATAGTGTAAGGGAGGCAACAATTCCATTATAGACCTTTCACCGATTGTTGTGGAAAACAGCGTTACCTCCTTCTAAGTGTAGCGTGTATTTACAGCGCTGAAATTACGCATCATCTTCATCACGTTCTTCTTCACCACTTTGTCCACTAGTAACACTTTTAGCGTCCCTTTCCATGTTAGAAGCCCACTCTCATTGAAGCAACAGTCGTCAATGCCAGACAAAGGGTGCATGTGTACTTTAAAATGAAATATAAGAGGTTTTTCCACTTTTGTTTCGTATACTATTTTGAGTCTACATACTGTGACTTCAGAAAGTTGAGGTACGCGTATGTGTATGTCAGTATGAAAACGTTGTGCGCTGGCACTATGCTTTAGTGTAGCAAAGGTCTAGGCTGAAGGCAGGCTTTGTAACACAGCACACAACGTGGAAAAGCACTCTTAAAAAAATTGTACAACAAAAATCTCAGAGGTGATTTATCTCATGCCACGGTGTATCAATCAGCTTACGCATATGCCACATACAATATTTCTCGTCTATATATTTCTGTCTGTGTTGAATTAAGTACTCACCCCAAGTAAAACCTTGACCACAAATATCACAAAAATGATTTCACTCTCTCCCTATCAGCTAGTGGTCCGGATTCGGCTCTTTGCAGTCCGCTGGACCCTATAAACAGTGACTAACTAACTAGCTAGCTTGTGCTTCTACAAGTCATGAAACTAGCTTTTATTATACCAAACATGACACACACGATGTCTTCCCACCCATACGAACCCCCGTGCTGTGTCTTCAAAACTTCCAGCACTAAAAGCAAAGCTTCATTACTACAGTGTCACACGTCAGATTTGTCTTTCCTCTGTGTGTGTATCTGTCGGTGTCGGGTCAAGACGTCGATATGAAAGAAAGCTTTGTGACACACGTCACACACCTGGTTTTTCTCCCCTGTGTGTGTCAACTTGTGTTTCTCCAGATAGGAAGCTCTGGAAAATGCTTTATTACAAACTTCGCACACTTTTTTCTCTGCTGTGTGGATCAACTGGTGCTGCCTCAAGTTGCTAGCAGAAATGAAAGCTTTAGCGCACACCTCGCACACGTGGTTCTTTTCTCCCGTGTGCATGATCTTGGTGTGTCTGCACAAGTCTTTGGCCAGCAGGAAGGCTTTCCCACACACCCCACAATTGTGGTTTTTCTGTCCTGTGTGTATCAACTTGTGCTCCTTCAGACTGCTCCCCTGAGTGAAAGCTTTATTACAGACATCACAGACGTGATTTTTCTCTCCCGTATGTATCAACTTGTGCTGCTTCAGAGAGCCGGCCTGCGTAAACCTCTTATGGCAAACATCGCAACAGTGATTTTTCTCTCTAGGAGGGTTCTCTCCGGCTCCGCCTGTATGTTGAACCTTGTGCTTTTTTAGGTTCCCGGCTTCAGCAAAGGCTTTATGACAAACATCACACACGTGGCTTTTCTGTCCTGAGTGCATCGCTTTGTGTCTGTTGAAGCTGTAAAGGTGAGTGAAAGCTTTGTCACAAACGCCGCACACATGGTTCTTCTCGCCTGTGTGTGTCAGCATGTGCTGTTTCATATGATTGGCCAGGGTAAAAGCTTTATTACAGGCACCACACACGTGGGCTTTGGCTCCTTGGTGTATCAACTTGTGTTTGTTCAAGTTCCAAAGCTGCAAGAACGCTTTATGACAAACATCACACACATGGTTTTTCTCTCCGCTGTGTGTCAACATGTGTTGTTTCAAGTGACTGGTTCTTTTGAAAGTTTTATCACAAACATCACACGAGTATTGCTTCTCTTTTACAGTTGTCTTTTCTGTCCAAGTCTCTTGCTGCCGTTTTGTCTTAAATGGTCTATGCTGATTTCTGACACTGACATCGCTGTGGGAAGTGTCAGGAGGTTCCCAGGAATCTGTGGATACAAACCTCAGTTTAGTTGTGTTTTTACTACATTATTTTGCAACTACGCATTATCATGAAAATATTTATTGCAATGATTATACTAAAGTGACTTCTCTTATTCTATATGACAAATATCCAATTTTTGGTATGACAAAAGCCAGATACACTAATGTTCTTTGTCAGTGCCAAGTTAATTGTAGAGTATAGTCACACGACACCGGAGCGTATAGGCGACTACTGGTCACATTATTCTGACACCAGCAAACCAGCTAATGGCAAGAGGAAAATAAGATACGTGCGCTACATAAATATATGTAGTATTATTATTACTATTAAATATGACCTATAAACTGGGAAAAAACACACCAACTTTGCAAAAATCTCACAGATCAGCCACATGTTGACTTAACAGACTAGAGAACAACAACTACATGTAGGCTACCATGTTGCTGGAAACAGCAGTAGATGAATCAGGGAGCGGTCCTTGTAGCAAACCATACAATACAATACAATACAAAAACCATACAGGGAAATGCTAATTATTTAGATGATATTATGGACTGCTTTGATTTAATCGCCATTTTGACCTCTAGGCCATTTTTGACAGACACATACCTTGCTCAACATCAAATAACTGAATTAAAAAAAAATTTCCATCACTAATATTCAGGAGTGTATAACTGATTTTTCTGTGAACACATTCATGACTATCAGGGTATGCCAAATAAACGATTTTCAAACTAGCACCCACCCATATATGCTACCTTTTAAGGCACTGGAAATCATAGATTTGCAAGAACCATACCATAAGATATTTACCACGTCTGGACGTAGCTGTCATCTGAAAGTACACCGGCAGTTCTCCCTCTGTGTCACTGTCAGGTTCTGTCTTCACTTTAGCCAACACTGGGTCATGTGGCTCCATCATGTCACTGTCAGGCTCTGTCTTCACTTTAAACGACATTGGATCATTTGGCTCCATCATGTCACTGTCAGGCTCTGTCTTCACTTTAGACAACACTGGGTCATGTGGCTCCATCATGTCACTCTCAGACTCTGTCTTTAGAAATATTTGGCTATCTGGCTCTGGCTTTATTTCTGATGTATGTCTGACAAATTGTTTACTGTCGGTGAAAGTAAGGTGCCGACTTTCAATGTCTGTGATTGCTGAAAAGATACATTCATAGTTTTGTGATAAACTGTTACAAATATTTTACATTAAAATCATCAATCATCTCCCTTAGCACTAGTTAGTAGTATCATCCCAATAGTAGTGTGCACACCACTTGCCTACTGATTCTGGTTTTCAACACCTTAATTGCTGCAGCAACAACAGTAAACCTTCACACTGGTTTCACTTTATATATGATGTCATAAAGATCAGCCCATGGTTTGAGTGTGCAAAGACATTATTAATACTCCCCTCAAATGATTCAAACTGCAGTGTGTGCATGCAAACATGCACACATATATCCATAACGCATGCATGCACACACAATGCACATGTACCCCACCAAACAAAGACTGCAAACATACACATAATTATACCTACAAGAGGACTGAACTGGCGTGCGAAATGAAATCCAACTGTTTACAGAAACAGACACCAACAAAAACTGTATATAAACAAAGTATGACAGAAAATATTTCACTCTTTATAATAATAATAATAACACTGGATGCTTTACACTGCTTCTTCCTAAATCAGACTCGAATAACAGTGAACTGTAACCAGCATACACACTCACATGCTATAGACACTCCTGCATTATCACTCAAACCATGTGGCGGTCTTTCATGTTGCTGCAATGGTCCAAGTCTTGACAAACTGTTTAAAGAGATCACGAAACGTTCTTGGTCCAGGTTTGAATGAGGATCAATCATACCTTGAGCATGGCGTGCTTGTTTGACCATCCAGTTTTCCTCGGGTTCTTCAGCAGTGTCCATCTCCAACTTCACCTCAGGCTGCCCTGGATGGTCTTTGTCGTCGGTCACTGTAAAACATCAACAGTTCTGAGCATTTGTAGCTACAGCTGACAGTTTTGTTTTATAACAACCACAATAATAGCAATGACCATGCTTTTCTCATTTTTGGTGGTACAGTAAATAGACATTTTTTGCTGCCACAGGGCATGTCCTAAGCTTATAGAAGCAGTCAACCTGAAAGCGACGCTGACCCCAATGTGAGTGGCAGAGGATGTTGAGGTCATCTGCCTATACACAGCCTGTGCTTGATAGATCTCTTGACCTTCCGCTAGTTTCAAGGCCACCTATTTAGAGGAAACTTGGCCTATTAGTTATCATTTCACCTTTGTTCCTTTTCAGTGCGAGGGAATCAACTTCTTGTTTATGCCTGTAGCTTGTTGTCAGGGATTACAGTCGAATAAACAGTGAGCCAACCCTGCATTCTTTTTGCTCAAAAGTTCTAATGCTCTGCGAAGAGTGTAACCGAGCAAGCATACAGAGCTGCCAACCCCCCCCCCCCCCCCCCCCCCCCCCCCCCAAAAAAAAAAAAAAAAAAAAATTGTGTAGCATAAGATCTCAATTTGTGTAGCATTTGCAAAATTTGTGTAGCGTGTCGCGAAAAACGGACCGAGTAGCCACATATAAAAGAAAAAATGGCTGTACTTTCCATTTCAAACAATTCTTTTATTGCAGATACAAATTAATTAAAAAAAATAATAAATAAAAATAAAACATTAATGCATATAGAAATAGCAGGATTCAGATTGCAACGCGAATATTTAACTCAGAACTGATTCAGACTAATGACTTTCACTTTAAATGGCACAGTAATAGGCCTACAATGCTGATTGTCCAAGCAACACAAAACAAGAAGGAACTGCTTCAAACCGGCTGAAGCTGGTTTAAACGCGCGTGGCGCATACATGGTGTAGTACTTCCCAGCAATAGGCTCCCGAAATACTATCAAAATCCACCGTAAATAATAATAATAATAATAAATAAATATTTTTTTAATTAAAAAAAGCGTAGCATTTGTGGTATTTGCGGAGTTGCGTAGCAAACGATTTTTTGCGTAGCATTTTCCGCAAATTTCGTAGCAGTTGGCAGCTCTGAGCATACAATGAAGCACTCAAGCTATGCAGACACTGCATGTCCCCGACGACAGTTTCTCTACTTTGCTTGCTTTGTTTCATCATTTTATGAAGGTTGCGTTTACATTACTGCAAGCTAATCCATGATAGAAATTTTAGAGATTTTTTTGGGTACTGCCCTTGAAGCTACATTGCGAGCATTGTTTTTATAGCAAATTAAATTATTATGATTAATTTATATATTATTATTATCATCATCATAGAATACTATTAACATCAATGCCTCTGTGGTAGCCTGGCACACAGACGACCCGGGTTCCAATGTCATGGTGCGCAAGATATAAGTGGCCAGTTTTCACTGTCCACCTTGGCAGTAGGATTGCTCTGGTGGTTTAGTGTTGATACAGTGCTGGGATGGTTATCCCCGTCTGCCATATCGCCAACTGCTGGTGCAGACGTTAAACTTCAAATGTTCGTTCATTTTATTTTTTTACCTTATTGTCCCTTTTTCTATAGGGAAATTCTGGGCTGCCTTCCCTGAGGAAAGCGTAGTCGCAGCCTGTGGCGCGCCCAAACCCAACCTATTAGTTGTGATTTTGAAATTTTGCTGGGGGAGCAAACCGGAGTACCCGGAGAAAACCCCCTAGACGTTGCCTGAGTCGAAAGTAAATAATGTTTGGAGAAACATAACGCCCAGATGCTGGATCGAACCCACACCTGTCAGGCGCCATTGGTTTCTGGCCTGTGGACAAGGCAAGTTAGTCCCGCCTTAGCCCACTTGGCCACAACGCTCGCTCATTCAATTTCATCATTACTATCATCAGCATCACCATCATCATCAAGAATCTATTCAAGTTGAGGTATTGTATGCACCTCATGCCATCTCCTGCCACACAAAACAGGAAAACGCTCACCATGACCGTGGGCATGCTGGTCTGCCATCCAGTATTCAGCTGGTTCCTCAGCAATGTCAATCTCTATCTTTGGAGACACTGGCTTCTCTCCTTCCTCCATCACCTGATTGAAATAAAAATTAAACAAAACAACATCACCAAACATGACAGTGGCATTAATGTGCCCCGTTGTCTGGGCGTCAGATGATGCATCCACAGGTTGCAAGTGGGCGCCTCTGGTGGCTTGAGTTAGATCCTGTATGGCCTTGAGCATAAAAAGCAAAAGCGCTGTATAAGTTAGTTAATTAGTTATTCATTGCTTATAGGGTCCAGCGGGCTGCAAAGAGCCGAATCAGGACCACAACTTGGCTGAATGGGGGATGTCTCACCCCTGATCCGCCTAAAAGATCTGCTGAAACAACCCTAGTGGTAATACTAAAGGCACTCTCACCAGCCGGTCACTGTACAATAAAGGCATCCCACGCAGGGGACGTTGAGGCTATACTTTACTATAAAATATCAACAAAACACATACATATAAAATGCCTACATTGCTAAATAATATCATAGGAAGCCCTAGTGACCATTTGGCAGAAAACGTCCAATATTCCCAAGCACTGTATAAGAATGACCAAATAAATAAATAAATAAATTATGACAAGTGTGCATGCATGCACTGTATTTGTATGCTTCGTATGATTAGCTGAGAAATTCTGCACACACGAGACACTCAGGAAACATCAACAGAAACTCTGGCAAATAATTATAATAATAATAATAATAATTATTATTATTTATTTTGTAAAGCTCACATATCAGACATGTCTGCTCAAAGCGCATAAAACATCAAGACACAAATGCACACAAACGCCAAACCTACATAATACCAATAATAACACATATAACAATAATAATGAACAAGACAAGACAGAACACTTCATACAAGTAAAAATAAAATAAAAATGAAAATAATTATAATAATGATGAATGAGATAAAACATACTGAACACTCCACTCAGCTAAAAGTAACATATAAACACTAAAAATATATATGAAGTAAACTATGGCAAATAACACACACACACACACAAATCTTAAGCAGGAAAATAAAAGCAAAACATCAAAACATTTAAAATGCATACAATAAATAAATGCATACTTTAAGAACATACAATTTCAAATCCAATAGCATTAAAAATAAACCAACAGTACATGTTTATAAGAATAGAAATGGTTAATAGATAAATAATCATGTTTAAATTCCGACCAAAGCACAAGATATCTTGGCATCGTCCTCTCTAGGCCCACCAATTTTTCCCCTCGCCTTTCACCCCTGCCCCAACACTCCCTCACCACACACTTAGAAGGTGACTAAAATACCTCTCGCCACACACATATGCACACACACAATATTATACGCAACTGAACCTATGCAAAGAGGATCAAAGAAAGAGAGAACCTCTTTCATTATGCTTGTAAGCCATTTAGTCAGTTATATCTCTCCTGGGTTGAGTATGTCCCTTGTAATCCTTGTTATTACTGCACTAAGTATGTCAGTGATAGACTGGCTGGATGCCTATCCTATCCTATAACTGGGAGGTTGTAGGGGCACCACAGATGATTGTTTAACCAGAGTACTCCATCTTTCTCTGTCCTCAGCAACTCTGATGGCTTCGCTCAGTGTCAAACCAGTCCAATCTCTAATGTTGTCCTCCCACCTCTTTTTCAGTCTCCCTCTTTCTTCTACCTCCTTGCACTATGCCTTGCAGGATGGTCTTTGCAAGGCCTATGATCTTGTGATGTGGTCATACCTTGCTCCTTTTCCTATTGTGTGTTTAAAAGTTACCTCAAAAGTTATTTTTCTTTTTGTGGCCGTTTTATATATATATGTAGCCAAGCGGAGTATTTGACTCCCGTCTCTCGGCCACCACCTTGAGAACACGGCCCAAGCCAAGCTGTATTTATCCCTCGCAAGAGGGACATAAAAATATTTGCCCTGCAAGGCGGTGAAGCATGGTTGATATTAAACCGAGTTGCCGTCTACTAGTGCCACAACACTCTTCCGCAAAGTCGCTACCACCGACTTGCATAAAATGCCTGCCAACAATGTAGTCCCGCTCACCACCAAAAGCAGAAGACGAATGGACAGCGGGGAGAACAAATGTCGTGTCGCCTTGTTCTTCATAACCCAATGGCCATATCAAAAGTGCTTCGGCTTGCGGATCGGAAGGTCCCGGGTTCGAGCCCTGGCCGGGCCATTGTGTTGTGTCCCTGGGAAAGACACTTTACTCCTGTTTTCCTACTCCTTTGGATGAGAGTATAAACCGAGGTCTAGTCTGTGTCGCATACATTCCATCATAACGGACTTTAAAGATCCTGACGCTCATGTCCTAGACGGGTGAGTGCCGGTGACAAGAAAACACCCAGCATGCACCTAGGTCCTTCTCCCCCATCCCTTGCTGCCCAGGATTGTGCTCAGTTGTCCGGGCGTCAGACCATGCGCCCAAAGGCTGCGGGTGGGCGTCTCGGGCAGCTTGAGTTAGATCCTGTATCGGCCAGCGCCTTGAGCAGCTCTTGAGCTGGAAAAGCGCTATATAAGAACGATTAAATAAAAAATAAAAGATTCTGCACAGCAGGAGCCACCCAAAAAATGCAAGGTAGACAACTTCTTGCCCAACAGGCGCCTCCCTTTCCGCTACATATATGTAAAAAATAAGTTAAAATATTTGCGTGTTATATATGCGGGTGTGTGTGTTTGTGCTGTTCACTGTGAAATAATAACTTATAGGCCAAGTTTCAGCTAAGCAGGTGGCCTTGACATTAGTGGAAGGTCAAGAGATCTATTAAGCATAGGCTGTGTGTAGGCAGATGCAATCAACAGCCTCCAGCACTGGCATTGGGGTCAGCAGTGCTTTCAGGCTGACTGCCTCTATAAGCTTAGTAAGTGCCCTGTGGCGGCAAAAAAGGTCTATTCAAAACAATGCACAAAATAGTTCAATAAAATTAATTGTCTATCAAACAACGACCCAACTATGACTGGGAAACAAGTACCACACAAGACAACCAGGTTTCCAGTTGAATTGAAAGTTTCCCAAATTAATCTACATTCCTTTGTCTTGCCTCTTGTCTAATTTGAAATTTTATATGTGTGTGCGCGTGTGTGTGTGTGCTGTTCACTGAACCCCTTTTTTCCCTTTTAGGGTTATCAGCTCGTAAAAACTCCTGCAAAACACTCAAATCAATCACAATTCAAACTGTCTAATGATCAATCAAATTTTTTCTCGGGGAAAATCAGAATCACAAACCAAGTGGTACAATAGGCTTTATATACATATCACATAGCTAATAATTATAAAAATAAATTATGCTAATAGTGAACAGTAAGTAGCCTTATTAACAATGATTGATTGATTGATTGTTGCTTTAGGTCCAGCGGACTCTTCCGAGCCAAATCAGGACCGGACAACCCCCAATCCGCATAAAAGATTTGCCGAAACAACCCTAGTGGGAAAATTGAATGCCCTCCACCGGCCAGTCACTTTACAATAAAGACATCCCACGCAGGGGACGGCTGAGGCTTTACCCCAACTACTTGAACCCCCGGTTACAAAAACAAAATAGAATACAAACATCATTATAAATCATCAACAAAACACATACATATAAAATGCCTATAGTGCTAATAATAACATCATAGGAAGCCCTAGTGACCACCCGGCAGAAAGCGTCCAACACTCCCAAGCTGATCCAACAGACCTCATACACAAACAAGGAGTCTTGTCCAGGAAGAGTTTTCAAGAAAAAAGGTAGGTCATTGATCTAGCGAAGAAGAAGATAGTATAGCAGAGTGATAGGACAGATCAGGAATGGGAAAGAGCAAATGAGGAAGACAGCGACAGTGGGAATTTAAAGCACTAAATTTCCAGAAAGTGGGGATACTATTTATACTGAAACCCCCGGCACCCCAACGGGGGTACTGTTGCCGCAGTGAATCAGTCATGCCTATAAAGGCAAGACAGGTTTTCAACTGGGGCTTTCACTTTTCCCTTATTAACAATGACTGAACCCTCAACGAATACAAACATGCATAGATGAACATTGAGATTTAACATCTACACCCATCACTGTGATATGGCAGACGGGTATAACCATCCCAGGGAACAGGGAGTAGGGACCTAAATCAACACTGAACCACCAGAGCAATCCTACTGCTAAAAGGGACAGTGATATGGGATTCGAACCTGGGTCATCGGTGTGCAAGGCGAATGCACTACCACTTGAGCTAAGGCGGTGGGCAAACATGCATCTTGTCATAGCCTGCATTTATACCTTTATGTAGCGATGTAATATTCTTTGAAGTATTTTTGTTCAAACAATTAAATTTGGGATAAAAAACCAAACAAACCCAAAAACATCAGTATCTTACAATCTTACCTACCATCAGCGACTGCGCCTGCTTGCAAGCAAGAGTTTACTTTTTGTTATTTTGTTTCGTCGAGGATTTTTGGATTGTATTTTTTGAATGATTTTAAAGATAGTGGCTTGTGTATTATTGCTGTTTAATTTATCTTTCTCTCTGATTCTTTATACTTCTTTTTCTTTCTTTCTCCGTCTCCTCATTTCTGTCTCTCTCTGTCTCTCTCTCCCTCTCTCTCCCTCTCACTGCCCTGTATCTCTGTTCCTCCCCTTCTTCTTTCACCTCACAGTATTTTCTCCAGTCACCCTTGAAATCCAGTTCGAGCGTATGTGTCTGTGTTGTGCATGCATTTTGGTGTGCAGTTTGTTTTAACGTTTCTGTTTGTTTGGTGAGATCTGATCTCATTTATAGTTTTTGTATTTTGGGCTGTTTTGTTCAGTTGGCCCGTGACAATTGTAAGAGCTGCAGATAGTCTTTCTTTTGTCAAGTGTAATTGTAAGATTTTGGATCTTAGGCCTACAGTGAAGAAAGTTACCGTTTTCCAAGTATTCACGCCACTGTCATGGTGCTAGCTATTTCATCTACCTATTGCCTCTCGCATTTAAAGAAACCAAAAGGTCAGTTATAAATTGATTGCATTTATGTTGTACGTTTCTAGATTGTTGAAGAATGTCCCGTTCGAATTCTATTTTTGTTCCCTAGATTTCGGGGGAGATGTGGCGAGATTTCAAGCTGACAAGACGTATTCACTGAGCGCTCTCGAATTTCAACTGTACTGCCGCAGTTTTGCCTTATTAGTGTTTAGTGACAGTGTCTGTTTTGTGTGCTGTGTACCGTTTAGTGTTTTTGTGAAGCGATGCCATCCTCTTCATTGGAATTTTGGCCTGTGTGTGGCTGCTTTATGTGGACTTTTTATGGTTCATAGAGAAGCGAGAAATGTACGTAATAAATATGGCAGCTCGTGTGGTGACAGTGAAGTGTTCACTTGACGCAGTGCTGTTTGGGTTATTGTTGTCCTACTTTTTTTGGGGCAGTCTGCTTTTACTGAGAAGCGGAGATGTGGAAATGAATCCTGGCCCTGTGGAGAACAAAAATGTCCACGCTGGTGGTAATGTGCAGACCAGGCTCAGTACGAGCAAAGAGAAGGGAGTTGGTGTTGGTGGTGCCGCTGGAGGGGATGGTGCGGGTAATACTGACCTCACCATGCTGTTGGCGGAGATGACGGCCCGCTTCAACAAAGGAAATGCTAGACTGGACAACAGGATGGAGAACCTGATCACAGAACTGAGGGAGGTGAAGACAAAGATGCAGTTCGTCAGCGAGGGTATTTAGTTGGTGCAGAGAGAGGTGAGTGATTTGCGAGAGAAGGTGGGGGTGCTAGAGACAGAGAATCAGGAACTGACACAGCAGAATGAAGATTTGATTGACCGGATGAACAAACTGGAGAAACAGACGGACGATATCGAAAATAGATCAAGGAGGAACAATGTACTTTTTCTATGGCTTAAATAAAGAGAAAAATTAGACCAGTGCCACTTGTGAAAGAACAATACGGGACTTGATTATTGATAAATTGGATATTGTAAATGTAGATGACATTGTTTTTGAACTAGTGCACAGTGTTGGAAACAAGGATGACTCTCCTATCATATCAAGTGTTTATCATACAAAAACAAAGTTTCAATTTTGAAAGCGAAGCAAAAGCTGAAGGGCACTAACATCTTTGTTGGCGAAGATTTTTCTCTTGCTGTCAGAGAAGTTAGAGAAGCTGAATGTTTTAATGAAAGAAAAGAGAAAGGCAGGGCAGAATGTGTCAATGGTGTATGATCACTTGATCGCTGACGGCAGACGATTTTTTCTGTCAGCCGATGGGAACAGGCTGGTAGAGAGGGGCGTGGCCGGGGGGGGGGGGGGGGGGGGGGGGGGGGGGGGGGGGGGGGGGGGGGGGGGGTGAAGGGCCGAAATAAGGGTATGGCAGCCCCAATGCTATGAAAGATGTTTGTGAACATGGTAAAAC
Source organism: Oncomelania hupensis (assembly GCA_036898135.1). NCBI lineage: Eukaryota > Metazoa > Mollusca > Gastropoda > Littorinimorpha > Pomatiopsidae > Oncomelania > Oncomelania hupensis. The sequence goes on from CM072522.1 coordinate 15,447,301, forward strand.
TGTTGACAATTGTTGTAATATCAGTGCTGAACATAATTTTTTGTCTGATTGGTCATCTTTTAATGCTTGCCCTACATGTATAAATAGGCCTAATGTGTGTAACTGCCTCAGTAGTAGTAATGTTTGTGAAACTGAAACACTGTCGCATAACACTGTTATGCCATGCAATGAATTTTCCAACATACACGAGCTGCGTCCAACCAATTGTAAAGCAGGTTCAAACGTTTGTGACGAGAATGCTAGTTTTAGACTTGAGGGTATGAATGAATATGTCAATGAGGGTGTTCACTCGTGGCTAAACACTTTGTTTACTACAAGTTCATGTCTTGGGGATATTGGTAGGCCTATTGAGGTGTATAATGAATCTGTTTTTGGGGGGTGGTCAGATTATAGTGACAAAGAAAGTTTGGTAAATAAAAATTCTTTCACTTTTTTACTGTGGGACATAAATGGCTTGTCATCAAAGATGCAAAATCCAAACTTTATTCATTTTATTTCTTCTTACGACTTTGTTTGGTACAAACTTTTGTTGACTCAGTGAATGCTAGTTGTTTTCCTGGCTATACAGTGTTTTGTTGACCTGCTGTAAAATTGACTGATGCTGGAAGGCCTTCGGGTGGGGTGGTGGTGTTGGTAAAAAATGAGTATGCGTCTTTGGTCAAAGAAGTCAAGGGTCAAACTGGCTTCTATCTTGTTTTTATAACTGATAAAAGTGTGTTTGGCTTAGAAAAAGATGTTTTGTATGTGTGTGCCTATAAACCACCTGAAGGTTCGCGTTTTTATAATGTTGTTGATTGTGAAGGTGATGGCATCAGATTGTTGGGAAACTGCATTTTAGATGCTGCTCTTTTAGATAATGATTATTTTGTTCTGTTATCTGGCGACTTAAACGCCTGTACCGCAAATGTTGCGCAGAGAGTAACGACTCATGCTAACGTTTTTGAAACCGTGGATTCTGATCATGATGAGTTAATTAGAAATTCTCAGGACTCTGTGTTGAACAGTTTTGGTAAATCACTCATAAGTATGTGCACTGCCTTGGAATTGTGTATTTTGAGCGGTATGTGTTCTGGCGACCATGATGGATGCTTCACATACATTTGTGACACTGGCAGCAGTGTCATTGATTATTTTTTAATGTCCTTGGAACTATTTGCTACTGTTTCTCATAACGTTGTTGTTACTGTTTGTGATAGAACTGAATCTGCTCATATGCCTGTTGTTTTGTCAGTCGAATTCCCTAATAAAAGTGTAACTGGTTTAAATGCAAATAAGAACTTATTGTCTATTGATAAATATATATGGAACTCAAATAAAAAAGTGTTGTTTCAAAATATGTTTGTTACACCGGCGATTGCTGTTAAACTGAATGATGCTATTGGTGCCATTGATACTGATGTAAATGCTGCACTGTTTATGCTTACTGAATGTTTACAAGAAGCTGCCCAATGCATAAAAACACGAGTATGTGTGAACGGGAGAAGAAAGTTAGGGGAGTGGTTTGATGATGAATGTAAATCACACCAGACAACTTGTGTGTAGTTCATTAAAAAAATTCCGTCGCTCTTTGCAAGATGAAGATCATGTGTGGTTTTGTAAAAATAGAAGGGAATACAAGACCTTGCTTTTGTGTAACAGGAAAATGTACAATCAGAAAATGATTGAAACTTTAATTGCTTCTGTTAACAACCAAAGAAATTTTGGGGATACTGTTCATAATAATAATAATAAAGATAATAATTTAACTGGTGAATGTCATGCTGGATTTAAGCGCGGCTATTCAACTACTGATCATTTATTTTCACTGTTGTCTTGTGTCCAGAAACAATTTCTTAAGAATCGCAAGTTATACGTTGCTTTTATCGATTTTGAAAAATGTTTTGATTCGATTAATCTCAATCTATTTTGGCCCATATTGCTTAAGAACGGCTTAAGTTTTTAATATCCTTTATACAATGAACATTGTTCTCGATAAAGTTGCTTATATTATTATAAACAACTTCGAAAGTTTCGATCTTTTTTGAAGGGTGTGAGATTGAAATTGATAATGGGGTTGGTGAGGTTTCAAGGTGGGAGCACAGTTAGCAATTGTCATCATTAACAGAGTCAATATCTATGCCTGCAGTGTCAAAGTGAGGAAGTATTCTGATACCAAAGGAGGAACTTCTGTCGGTTTGTTGGGAGTATTTAATTGTAAATAACGAGTTTAGAACACAATCATAAGCGGGATTTTCAAGGTTAGCTTTAAGTTTGAGAAATAGTTCATGGCTACCTTGAGTTTATGTTAGTGAAAAACAAGGCTTATCAATCTTTAAAAACCTGTTAGACGTACAACTTAATCCAAGTTGATTTGCGTCAGATCTAAATTCGACCGGTCGGACAAGAGTTGCAATACTCCCGTACTATTATTTTTTGGTGCAAATTCATGTCTGTAAAGTTTTCAAACATACCTTGCTTCATCCAGAGGAAAACGAAAAAAAGGGTTTCCCTTTGCAGAAAACATTGTAAACAGAGTTGCTGCAGTTGGGCGCTGAACAATGAATTCCTCCTCGTGTGGATGCCATGTTTACATACCGAGTACATCCATGTGGAAGGAACACAGCTCTTGCAGAGGACTCACAGAATTACCGGAGTGTTCTCTCTTTCTTTGACCCTCTTTGACCTATGTCAAATGCTTTTCAATAATGATCAAGGCCTATCGAGGTGTCCCGTTTGCGTATTCGTGTGTACCACATGACTACACACATACCTCCCTTGTAGGGCAAAACAAAAAATGGTGACTAAGCAATCTGCACTCGCTTCTGCAAATGTTTCTCAAAATTATGTTGATTCCCTGGATGAAACGGAAAGAAATAGGTACATAGGTAAGATAGCAGCAGTAAATGGTACTGATCCTTACCAAGTCGAACCAACATCGTGGACTACAGATGCAAAAAATCTTCCGACTTTGCACTATGATGATATTGTTGATTACCTCGTGCACAGAATGAGTTTTTACACGATGAAGGCATTTAAAGCAAGAAAACAGCTGGCTGCTCACAACCTGGCCACGTCGGGCTGGGTAAAGTCCGTTCGTTCTTTTAAACCAGACAGATCTTGTGACAACACGATAATTTCTGGAGAGGTTAGTTCAACTTAGTTGTGTTATCATAATTTGTTAGTATTCTTAGAAATGGCCACGTCACCAGATCGTCAGGCCTTGCAAAGACTATACTGCAAGGCACAGTGCAAGGAGGTAGAAGAAGAGGGAGACCGAAAAAGAGGTGGGAGGACAACATTCGAGAATGGACTGGTTTGACACTGAGCGAAGCCATCAGGGCTGCTGAGGACAGAGAAAGATGGAGTATGCTGGTTAAACGATCATCTGTGGTGCCCCTACGACCTTCGGGTTACGGGACAGGATAGGATAGGATAGGATTCTTAGAAATTCTACTTCTACTAGTTCTACAGTCAGCATCAGAGCATTGTAATGTTACCTTCAACCTTGTTATGATTTGTCACTCCACTGAATCGGTGACTAATCGTGTTATTTTATCTTTTACATTCAACTAATGCTGACTTTAATATAAAGTCTTCACTAATGCTGCTGGTTTTCACCTTCTGAAGCAGATCTTGATTTTCACTGCGGAGGGCTTGAAGTTCTGCGTCCATTGCTCTGAGCAGTTCGCCTGTCATGTCTGTCTGGCTGCCAGCATCAGAAATGCTGTTACCTCCGTCAGCTATGTCACTTTCCTGCTCTTGATCTTGAACAAAGCTGCTTTCTGTAACAATAAAAGAAACAGGCATAAGATACAGCAAGCACTACTAGTAGTAGTACTACATCAAATTACAGACTAAGTAAAAATAATAAGAGAGTTCTTGAGTTAGTTACCAAGCTTGAGTATACACAGCAATAATTTTCCAATACATGAAACAAAACTGATATTGATAAGTAGGATAATATATGATGATAGATTATTATTATTATTATTATTATTATTGTTATTTTTAAGCCATCATTAACATTATTCTATAGCAAATGTAGCAGAATGTGACCAAAAAGTATTTCTGATTTATAAATTATGCTTTACATGCACCATAATTTAACCATTCACCTTTGATTTGTTCCAAATCTTTTAAATTCTGTCTCTGATTTCTTCTGTGAAATCTTCCAATATCTCCACTTTTTCTAGAATACCCCATGTATAAAGATGGGATCCAGTCTGGATTATCTTCCTCATACAGCTCAGCAGGTTTGCCTGAAAAAAAAACCCCACATAAAATAGCATAATGACATATAATATATATGGGCCATTGGCTTTTAGCCATTTTTGTAGATAATATATATATATATATATATATATATATATATATATATATATATATATATATATATATATATATATATATTTTTATTGTTTAGACCTGAGGACTGGACGTCACGTTGTCAGTGCATAGTAATACCTGTGTAAAGCCTGATACATCATTCTATGATATCTATATTTTTTTAAATTGGCTGAATGTGCATGACCCAAAAAATTGGTCTATTGAATTTCTTGATTTAATTCTAGTTAACTGACTCAGCTGTTAAATTAGTCCAAACATTAATCATTAATGACACTATGGGTGGGAGGGGGAGGGGGGTGGGTGGACAGTGTTGTTGTGAATTGTTTACTTTGGTATTTATAGGCCTAATGTTTTTCACTAAACTTAAAATTATGTCCTCGTTAGCTTAGAGTTAGATATTGAAAAAACCACTAGAGTTTTGGTCAATTAATTGTAACAAAAAAAATCTTTGCAGATGACACAAAAATATCTCCAGCAAAATGCACTGAAAAAAACTGCCACTGCTAGTGCTAACAAAAAATCTTGCAGCTCTTCAAATGATATAAATTAATATACCCAAAAGCAAACGAAAATAATTAAAATATTGGTAACTAATCTTAATGAATCAATGAATGTTGAATTTAAAGGTGTTCTAAAATTTTGCCTAAAGGCTAGCCTACTTAGTGACAGGAGGCCTAACATGACGACAGATGATGATGATCGTTGAATATCATGCATCTTGTTGATTATAGCATAGCATAGCTAATACGGCATGCAGGCTAAAAAGCCTTTGGCCCTCATAATTGATCTTAATGAGGGTCCCAAGACCCACCCCCTGGCATCAGTGCCTACCAATTTAGATTTTTTTTAGCCTCCAAATTTAATTGGTGGAGTAGATGCTATTCCTAAATAATTTGTCCAGACTATTCTTGAACACATTAAGTGATCTAGCATCCACAGCCTCTGCAGTCAGGTTATTCCAAGGGGTTACCACTCTATTAGTAAAATACTTGTTAAATTTGCGAGTATTATTAAAAGTTTTAGTAAGTTTAAATTTGTGACCTCGTGTTAAACCAACATCATTAAAATTTAAAGAGAACAATTGGTTAAAGGATCATACAATTTATGCACAATTTTAAAAATTTCGATTAAATCACCACGCTCTCTCCTATATTCTAAACTGGGTAACCTCAGTGACTTCAGTCTCTCCTCGTAGGAGAGTCCTGACATTCCACAAATCTTCCTGGTGAATCTGAGCTGGACACCCTCGATCAAGTCAACATGCCTCCTTGAATATGGGCACCAGACTGGGTTAGCATACTCCAAGATGGGACGTATAAGGGCCTTAAAGAGGGGGACCATTATATCCTTGGATTTGTTACTTATAGTTCTTACAAGCAGGGCTGATATTTTGTTGGCTTTCTTAACAGTACTCTCTCAATGTGATTCTCAAAGCTGAGCTCTGTATCCACTATCACTCCAAGATCCCTCTCGGCACCAGTCGTCTCAATCTTACACCTTTCTTTCCCATCATTCATAAAGTACTCATGCTGGGGATTATTTTTGCCCAAATGCAACACCTTACATTTTTCACTGTTAAATTTAAGTACTAAAGTAGCCATGTTTCCGTCCATTCAACCAATTTGTCAATGCATTGCTGCAGTCTCTCCTTAGACTCCTCACTTTCATCAACTTCTGCATATGCCTTTGTGCCATCAGCAAATATCTTTATATCACACTCTACATTCTCTGGCATGTCATTTATAAAATATATAAATAATGTCGGCCCCAACACGCTCCCCTGAGGGACACCGCTTGTAACACTTATTTTGTCAAGAGCTGTTACCGTTAACAGTCACATACTGGGTCCTGTCAGTCAGGAAACTCCTTATCCATGCAAGTGGGCTGCCACTTATGCCATAACCTTTTAGTTTCTGTAAAAGTCTGAGATGTGGAACAGTATCGAATGCCTTCCTAAGGTCAAGATATACAGCGTTGACTGGAGGACATCCAGTCATTTATTGTCACCAGCAGCTGAGTGACACATGACCTACCCTTGGAAAAGCCAAACTGGTCATCATGTAGAAGGTCATTCTCGACAAGGTGAGAGCACAGTGCATCTCTAACGAATCCCTCAAATACCTTACAGACAACCGAGGTGAGGCTAACAGGGCGATAATTACCCGGAGAACTTTTGTCAGCCTTCTTATAGATTGGTTTAACCTCTGCTTCCTTCCACTTATCAGGTATCATGCCATCCCTCATTGTTCTATCAAAAAGTAACTTGAGAGGCAAAGCCAATTCATTCGCTAATTCTTTCAGCACCTGAGGATTAATTTCATCTGGTCCTGGTGACTTGCTAATTTTCAACTGCAACAGGGCCTTACTCATTTGGTCTTCACTAACATTAATGGTCTCCAGTTTTAGAGTCATGTTACACTTACAGTCAAAGTTCGGCACATTTTCTTCATCTTCCAGTGTAAACACACTAGCAAAAAACTCATTTAGGGTCTCTGCTTTCTCTAGGTCTGTCTTTGTCAGTGTGCCGTAGCACTTTAATAGATTAGAGACAGTCTCTCTAGGCTTGGTTTTGTCCGAAACATATTGATAAAAACATTTTGGATTGTTTTTAGCTTCTTTTGCCAGATAAATTTCATTTGCCATGATCACCAACTTACGAGACGAGACTTTGCATAGGCATCATAATTAGCTTTAGTAGGGTATTTCTTATACATCTTAAAGGCTCGTCTTTTTTGTCTTAGAATCTTGTTATGCATATCTGGTGGAATATTCGTCTTTTTGCCCCCTCCATCATGCAATTTAAACCTTCTCACTGGTATGAACCTTTCTTTAGCCTCTTTCAGCATCCTCTTTATCTTATCCCAACACTCATTCACTTTCAAACCCTCATGCAATTCTCTCTTCCTTTATTCATGCTTTCGTGCAAACCTCTTCATACCCTCATAATCGCCCTTCGTAAACTGGGATTATGGAACCGAGTAAAAGGACAACTGTTACGAAAAATAGTAGCCTATAAATGTGCTTGCGTAATCAAGGACAGACAGGAAAATACAATTTAAAACAATAATCACAAACTCACCTTTGTGAAAGTGTTTTGAACAAACCATGGTCCATGGACGTGCAGCCAGCTTTTCAAAACCTTTTCGATTGATCGCAGTCAACCAACAAGCACGGCGCTTTTCACTAAGTTCTCTCATTTTTGTACCTTTGTGAGAAACAACCTTTGGAATTCTATGAAAAGAGGTTCCATCTTTCGACGAGCTTCTGCTGGTACAATCTTTAACACAACAACAGTTTACCATTTCTATATTAAAAAAGTAAAATTCTACCAAATAGGTCTCACACGGATGTAGGGCGGAAGCGATGTTTTGCCCTACAAAGAAGGCTACGCATGAAATGATGACGTCAATCGGGACACGTCGATTAATAAGCGATAAACAGCAAAGAAAAAGAATAAGCGCTGGATGCGCTTTTTTACATCTTGCCCTTGGGGCTTTAACAATAACTATTAAATACAACTCAAGGTTATAACATTCACATCATGGAACAATAACAAATAAACAAAGTCATCATTAGATAAAATCCTTTTCAAACAATTAAAATCAAATTAATGTTGTTAATCTCAATCAACAACATTAACAATTAATGTGTATTTAATTTTTAATGTGTTTTAGGAGACGTGTTCTAAATGATGTAAATTTAGATGCTGGAGTGCGGAGATCTTCAGGAAAGTTATTCCACAAAATGGAACCAAAATAAGCTAGACTAGTTTTGTTGAGATCAATTCTTGGAATTGGAACATTTAATTTTGTGGACGATCTGGCAGTTTTTTTTTTTGAAAAAAGAGAAGAAAGATAGGAAGGTGCATTGCCAGAAAGGACCTTGTGCATGAAAACGCCTTTATTAAATTTTAGTCTTTCGGTAAGAGGTAGAATATTGATCCGTTTATATTCATCTGGAGAGATTTTTTGTTTCAGTAAAATTTGTTTAATTGCACGTTTGTGAATTCTAATTAAAGGTTTCATTGCATTGCCACTATAGCAGAATCCCAAATAGTAGAAGAATAATCAATAAATGATTGAATATGACCGGAGTAAAATAGTTTACGAGAATGTAAATTTAATAAATGCTTTATCCTTGACAATTGGTAAGTCCTTTTAGAAATAGTTTTACTAATATTTGAAATATGTTTTACCCAGGACAAATTATTGTCTATAATTACTCCAAGAAGTTTATGACACTGAACTTCAGCAATTATTGTATTGCCAATTTTTAATGGAAGAAGTTTTATTGATACATTTTGTCTTTTCTGTCTTGTTGTAATTAGCATGGATTTTGTTTTGTCTGGATTGAGGGCCATGTGGTTGTATTCAGTCCATTCCTGTAGTTCACTAGCCCCTTTTTGTAATGAGGAGAGTTTATTCAAGTCTATATTTTGAGAATGTAATGTAGTGTCATCAGCAAAGAGTTCACAAGAAGTAGAAATATAAAGGGGAAGATCATTTATGTAGATAGAAAATAACAACGGTCCTAAAACAGATCCCTGCGGTACTCCAGCTGTAACAATTTCAAATTGTGACTTTTGGTTATTTACATAAACACACTGTTCTCTGTCCGAAATAAACGATTTAAGAAACTCAAGAGATTTGGAATGAATGCCATATAGGTTTAGTTTACGTAGAAGAAGGTCATGGTCTATCACATCAAAAACTTTTGCGAAGTCAACAAATAATGTTCCAGAAAATTGTCCCTTATTAATATTATTTAGCCATTGTTCTATCATTGATGTAAGAGCTGTGTGACAAGAGTGTTTACTGTTTAGCTCTGAAACCAGACTGATTTTCATGTAAGAGGCTGTTTTCAGTGAAATGATCAAGAATATTATTATTTATGTGCTTTTCAAGAGGTTTAGAGAGAGTAGAAAGAATCGAAATAGGCCTATAGTTCGATGGGTCAGTGCTATCACCATTCTTGAAAAGGGGTATAACCTTAGCTTTTTTGAACATTATAGGAAAATGTGTTTTGTCTATGCATAGGTTGTATATATACGTTAAAGTGTCAGTAATAAATGACGCAGATAATTTTAGTATTTTACTATCCAATTCATCAATTCCTCTTGAATTTGTTTGCTTAAGGTTTTTGTTAGTGCTTTGTGTACAAATTCTGTAGACAAATAAGGAATGTCTAGTTTGCTTTTATTAATGTTCTTAGAATGACACAAGTTTGCTAATTTCTCTAGATTGTTTTCTTTTAATTTGTCAATAGTAATAATCCTATCAGACGTTTTAACAAAATGTAAATTCAGAATATTAGGAGAAATATCTTTAATCACTGGTGATATACTGGATTTGTTTGTTAAGTGATTAATTGCTTTCCAAATCGTTTTAGAACTGTTTTTGGACGAGATTAAATTTGTAATAAATGCTTTCTTTTTTTTTTCTTTTGAGTGAAGTTACTGCATTTCTCTGTTTTTTTTATTCATCTTCTTTACCACTTTTCTTTAAACAATCTCTTAATTTAATGGCATTTTGCAGTTCTGTGTCTAGCCACGGAGGTTTAGAATAGTACTTAACTCTTTTGGTATATATAGGAGCATGCTTATTGTATATATTCATAAATGTGTCATACCAGTACGATAAAGCAACATCAGGGTTAGTAAAATTATAAACATTTGAGAGAGCACTGTTGCTGAGGTCAAAGAGAAAATCATCTGTAATAAATTTGGAAAAAGATTTGTATGTTATAGTTTTATGTCCTGGTTTGGGTATTTTAGCTCTTTTCTTTTTCCAGGTCAAACAAACAGGATAATGATCCCTACAAGCAAAGACTGGTACACAAACTTCTACAACATATGCGTCTTGTTATTTGTATATATGTGATCAATGAGTGTGCTAGAAGTCGCAGCTACTCTGGTTGGTCCTGACACTAGTTGTTCAAAGTTGCACAGTTTAATAGTATCAGTCCAGTGTTTATTAGGTTTAAACAGGTCAATATTAAAATCCCCTAAAATGAAGAAATCTTTAGATTCTAATAACAATAATAATAATAATAATAATAATAAGAGAGAGAGAGAGAGAGAGAGAGAGAGAGAGAGAGAGAGAGCCATATGTCACACAGCCAAGGAAAATAGAGAGAGAGAGGGTCCCATGTTACACAGCAACCCCCATCCCCCACTCCAAAAAATAAATAAATAAAATAAAAAGAAGGCACTAATGATCAGTTGCGTTTATTTTGATGTTTAAAATAAATCAAATGAACACAATAAACAAAGATTAAGCTGTACAATGGAAAGCACGATAATATCTACCATTAAAAACAACAGTTTTTACACCAAAAGGATGGCCACCTTAACAATAAAAATACAATGCAGCATGCATGTTAACCAGAAACCAAGAACACCCTTCCTTACAGTGACACGAGTACAGAGAATCTAAGCCCGAGCCAATGGAGTCTGAACAACACAATACATTAAACAGAATGTTCATAGGTGGGGGTGTCCTCATAACCTTCCAGAGATTGGGGAGAGAAGCATTTGGGACCTCCCTTTTCATCAGGCCAGCTTTATGAGGGCAGTGCCTATCTCCTCTCCCTTGCTGCTTTACCTTCCCCGGTTCTAAACAGATCCAGTTAACCCAGTCACAGCTGTGTAAATTGGGCTGTGTCGTGCGTTTATTTCAATATTTTTTTTGAGTCGTTTGGCGGTTGCCTTCCAAGCGCGGTCACCCTTCTAAGTACTAACCCTTCCCGACGCTGCTTAAACATGAAACATGGCTAGTGTGGGCCAAACCACTGCACTACTGCCGCCATGAAAGACAATGATAAATATTTGATACATGACCAACGCACAGAGCTGAATTTAATTATGCGGATATTGCATAAGGCTGGCTTTGACGCTAGCTGTTATCGAACGTTAATGAACTAATTTATTTTGTTACTTTTCTCTGTTAAATGTTCAATCAAATTTTGTTAACAAACTGCAGATTTGTTTCTTCTTCTCCCACTAGTTAAGTATCGCTTCACCACCCACCAACCCCCACCCACCTCCCCTACACACACCCCAACTCCAACTTTTTCTTTTCCAGACCTTTCCTTTTACTTCCTAGTCTAAAATCACTTTGGTCAACAGATGTTAAATGAAATAAACCAACAATTCAGTAACTTCCATGACTGACATGTTGAACAACACACCTGTGTAAATATAGACCATAAGTTTCACAACCAGGCAGAAAAAAAAAACAAAAAAAAACCTTAGCTGTCATTCTGTGTGATGCATAATGATCCTGTTCTCAAAAGTAATTTCCCGACCCTGGCCCTGTCCCACCTCAATAGCAAAGTGGTCGAGCTTTCTGCCTAACACTCTGATCCCCCAGGTTTGAATGCCATGGTGGGCAAGATAAAAGTGACCATCTTCCCTGGTCCATCTTAGCAGTATGATTGTATGCTCCGGTGGTTCAGTGTTGAATTAGGTAGGGACTCTACCCTCTCCGCTTCCCGGGGATGGTTGTCCCCGTCTGACAAATCGCCCAGGGTGGGTGCAGATGTTAAACTTAAAACGTTAATTCACTTGGTTCATGAGTCCCTGCAGGGAAATTGAGATCGTTACTATAATCTACATTATCATCACCAGCGCAGCTTTTCCTGGCATGAATCAGCTTGTGTTGTTTCAAGTGTCCAGCCTGAGTGAAAGCTTTGTCGCAAGTATCACACACGTGGTTTTTCTCTCCTGTATGAACCAGCTTGTGTCTCCGCAAATTGCTTGCCAGGCTGAACACTTTACTACATATGTCACACACATGCTCTTTCTGTCCTGTGTGGGTCAGCTGATGGATTTTCAAGTCTGAAGACCAGGTAAAAGCTTTATTACAGACCTCACACGTATGGTTTTTCGCCCCCGTATGCATAAATGTGTGCTTCCTCAAATTGCCAGCCGAGGTGAACGCTTTTTGGCAAATGTTACACACATGCGGTTTCTCTCCTGTGTGGATCAACTTGTGCTGCATTAGACCTACAACCTGGGAAAAGGTTTTGTGGCAAATGTCACAGGCATGATTCTTGTGATCTGTATGGAGCAACGCGTGGCGTTTCAAGCTTCCAGCTTGTGTGAAAGATTTGCTGCAAATACTACACACGTGATCTCTCTGTCTCGAGTGTATGACCTCATGCTCCTTTAAATTGCTGGCCCTTTTGAACGATTTGCTACAAACACCGCACACATGGTTTCTCACTCCTAAATGCACCAACTTGTGCTGTTTCAAGTTTTGCGTGTTGGAGAAAGCTTTATAACAAACATCACAGGTATTTGTCTTTTTTCCCCCAGTTTTTTGCTGTTCTGTATCAATTGCACTCCCTTCATCCCCGATGCCGACATCACTGCAGGAAGCATCTGAGGCAGAAAAGAAGTTGACGATAGGTGACTGTTGGGCTGTGGGGATGGCAGCAAGCGATGGACTTTCTAGGAGTGCAGCTTGGGTTGAATGAAACTGCCCAAACAAAAATGAAACAGACATACTGATAAAATAGGTAGTCTTGAAACATTGAAAAAAAAAATCTTCCTACAGCACAGAAAATATGAAGCACACAAATGAAAGCGCAAGGATGGTAAAACAAAAATGACAGAGGATAAATAATCATAATAAGGATACTTATAAGGCACTTTTCCTAGTGAGAAACAAATAAAAGCACTCCCTCACGCATTCACACAATCATTAAGCATTAGTGCAATACACAGAGAGAGGAGTTGGGGCTATACAAATCACAGCGAGTTAGGTAGGGGCAGAATAAGCAAAGTGACTCCCCACATGCATACATAAAATGGGTCAGGCAATATATAAGAAACAGTTTGAAGATGGAACAGATCAGGAGAAGACTTTAGAGAAGAAATTCACTTTGAGGTTTGCTGTAAAGAAATGTGTTGATATTTGGTACGTTGCGGAGAGAAAGTGGTAATGAATTCCAGGTAGTCGGTTCAAAGAAAGGAAAATATCTGTAAAGTAGCTGATCATTACCTCATTTCTGATGTGATGCATTTTAATGCCTGAATGTGATTTCATCCAGACTGTCTCTGTTGCCAGTGGTTCAATACATTCTGAAAAGGACAAAGAAGCCAAAATATGTCAAACGTTAAGAAAGTAAATGGCAAGAAATTGAATTCAATTAGTTAGTTAGTTATTCATTGTTTACAGGGTCCAGCAGACTGCAAAGAGCCGAATCAGGACCACAAAATCAAGACCACAACTTCGCTGAAAGAGGACTCGCCCCTGATCCGCATTAAAGATCTGCTGAAACAACCCTAGTGGTAACACTGAAGGCACTCCACCAGCCGGTCATTTTACAATAAAGACATTCCACGCAGGGGACCCAGAGGCTATACTCTAATTTATCGCACCACCATTTACAAAAACAAAATAGAATATAAACATCATTATAAAATATCGACAAACACACATATATATAAAATGCCTGCATTGTTAAGTATTAATATCATAGGAAGTCCTAGTGACCATTTGGCAGAAAGCATCCAATATTCCCAAGCTGACCCAACAGACCTCATACACAAATGAGGAGTTTTGGAAGAGTTTTAAAGAAAAAAAGTTAGTTATTTATTGCTTACAGGGTCCAGCGGTCTGCAAAGAGCCGAATCAGGACCATAAAATTAAAACCACAACTTCGCTGAAAGAGGACTCACCCCTGATCCGCATAAAAGATCTGCCGAAAAAACAACCCTAGTGGTAACACTGAAGGCACTCCACCAGCTGGTCACTTTACAATAAAGACATCCCACGCAGGGGACGCTGAGGCTATACTCTAATTTACTGAACCCCCGTTTACAAAAACAAAATAGAATACAAACATCATTATAAAATAGCAACAAAACACATACATATAAACTGCCTACATTGCCAAATAATAACATCATAGGAAGCCCTAGTGACCACCTGGCAGAAATCGTCTAATATTCCCAAGCTGATCCAACCGACCTCACACACAAATGAGGAGGTTTGTCCCAGAAGAGTTTTCAAGAAAAACGGTAAGCGACTGGTCTAGCAAAGAAGATAGTATAGTAGAGTGATAGAACAGATTAGGAATGAGAAAGAACAAAGGAGAAAGACAGCGAACAGTGGGAATTTAAAGCATAAAATTTCCAGAAAGTGGCCATACTATTTATACAGAGACCCCGCTGCACCTCCACAAAGGGGGGAAGGGGGTATGGGTGTGGGTGGGGGGTGGGTCTGAATCCAATGTTACAGCTTATTGAGGAAAAAAGGCAGGTGTTGGAAGCACTGACAAAGACATGAACTGCCAATCCACTTATGGCGATTTGAGGAATAAATCTGCTAGCAAAGTATATTAGCATCAAGCTGCAGAAGAGAGAGTGTTTCGCTTCTCGTTAGCCATTCAACAAATGCCTGTGCGTTTCAACATTCTACACTTGAGTCTGATTCAGGAATAAGGCACCTATAGCATCCAGTATTATTAATATTATTATTATTGGATGCGTCTTCAGGATAGCTATTTGTGTGTGTGTGTGTGTGTGTGTGCACATTTGGCCAATGGGAAGCAATTCATTATTACTAGCGATATAAACACACATACTGAAGGGCATGGGAAGATAATTTTGTTTGTATCACAAGAACTGGAATGAATTGCAGTAGTTTGCTCATGAATTTCACCTCTGTATTTGACCAGTTTTTGTATTTTATTTATTCACACACAAAAATGAAAAGATTTGTTTTTATATAGTGCACTTACAAGCTCTCTGACTAATACCCACACTGAAAAAAAAAAGTTTAATAATAATATCTATCCTATCCTATCCTATCCCGTAACTGGGAGGTCGTAGGGGCACCACAGATTTTCGTTTAACCAGCGTACTCCATCTTTCCCTGTACTCAGCAACCCTGATTGTTTCGCTCAGTGTCAAACCAGTCCATTCTCGAGTGTTGTCCCCCACCTCTTTTTCGGTCTCCCTCTTCTTCTACCTCCTTGCACTGTGCCTTGCAGGATGGTCTTTGCAAGACCTGATGATCTGGAGACGTGGCCATCCCATCGGAGTTCCCATTTTTTCACCACTGTGAGCAGGTCATGGTGTTGTCCAATGGCTTGTGTGATGGTCTGTCGGACTTCGTCATTGGTGATGTGCAGAGTATAAGAAATGCCCAGAAGTCTTCTGTAGCACCTTATCTCCATGCTTTGTATTCTTCGTTGTAGATCTGCTGTGAGGGTCCATGTTTCGCAAGCATATAGGAAGATGGAAAGACAAAGGAGCGTAGCAGATTTACCTTGGAGTGTAGACTGATGGTCCTGTCTTTCCAAATGGGCTTCAACCTCGCCAGGGCAGCAGTTGTTTGTGCGATCCTGGAGAGGACTTCCTGTCGGGACCCATTGTCTGATACAATGGCTCCTAAATATTTGAAGCTATGAACTGTTTTGAGGGATTGGCCTTGGACTTTTATGTCCATGTTGATGCCATTGGTGTTGTTGGTCATCATGTTGGTCTTCTCTGCACTTATTTCCATTCCATAGGCTCTGGAGGTGGTGTCAAGCCTCTGTACCAGCTGCTCAAGTTCTTGTTCCTCTCCCACGCCTGTATATCTCTGCCAGGGGATGGCTTTTCTGCCTAACACACTAGGCCAATTATAGCTCGCAGCGCGGAGCCAGCCTAATAGCTTGCATCCTGCTTCCCGCCTAGCCAACGCTTAACATAGCAGACAAAGCTAGTGGCGGACGATTGATTTCTGACTTTGTGCTATAGAATTGATCATATTATGTGAAATATCGTTTGTATTGTGGTAGTCCTTTTGCATTTTAGTTACTTTCATATCTGTGTGTTGTGTTAGCATAAACTAAATCTCAGAATACCATTTCGTTTGTCTTATATTTTAGTGGGGTGTCGGATAGTGCAGTGGTTGGAGCACTCGCTACTGTGTCGAAAGTGAAGCACCGTCCGGTGCGGTTAGCACTTGGATGGGTGACCGCTAAGGCGTGAAGCGACAAATAACAACGCCCCCAGTTGACTCAACTGTGATTGAGTACCTACTCTCTTGAGGGTGGGGAAGGTAAAGCAGCGAGGGAGAGAGTTGGGCATCACCCTCATTACGCTGGCCCAAGATAAGTGTGATCTCCAACATCACGCTCCCCTACGGCCACAAGGCTATGGGACTACCTTTACCTTTTTTTTTAGTTGATTTGACCGTGTGTACTGATCGGCCCTTCTCTTTCTTGCATCGGACTGGTTTACGATCTAGTGTATATACGCGTTTTAATTACACATTTAAATCCTTTTTACAATGTTCACCATTTGAAGTCACTTAGTACACAGTTTGAACTTTCTGGTGATGTGGTCGACATTTATGAATACCTTCTTGTGTTTGGCTGCTGGCCTCTGTAATTCCAGCGAATTTTAACTTTTTTCTAGCGCTAATGGTGGTAACAATAGGCACACGCACATAATTGTTGCATTGCCGCCGCGCCGCGGCCCTGTACCTACCACTACCAGTACAGTAGTGAAGCTTGGTCAGTGTGCCCCTTTTGTGAAAGTGACATTTATGATGGTCATTCAATGTACTGTACCTGCATAAACATCATTATAAAATATCAACAAAACACCTACTTCATGACTCAATCGCTTGATCAGTGTGCTGTGTTGTGTGACAATGACAGGTATAGTGGTGATTTATTCCGGATATATCTCTATCAGCATAATTACAGAATCTTGGGTGAGTACAATAAAAAATTTTTTATGTGATGTTTCCTACACGCACTAGGTTATATCGAAAAACACACAACCATTGTACAGTACATGCACTGCATAGGCATGCCTAAGATATGTTATTAAATGTTGCATATCTCTTCCCTACCTCCTCTCTCTCTCTCTCTGTCTCTCTCTCTGTCTCTCTCTCTCTCTCCCTCTCTCCATAAAGTGAATGAATGTCTCCATTGAAAAAAGAACACAGGTCTTTTTTGTGTGCATGTGTTTACGTTTGTGTGTTGTGTTGTTCTGTTTTGTAAATTATTGTAAGGGAAAGTCGGGTAATATGAAACGGGATATATATATATATATATATATATATATATATATATATATATATATATATATATATATATATATATATATATATATATATATATTGTGTGTGTGTGTTGTGTGTGTGTGTGTGAAATAAGGTTTCCCTAGAAGGTTCGATCGTTTCCTAATACACTCCATTTAATATTACCCGACTTTTTCATACATGCATACTCTAGCTATGCGATGCTTTCTCATTTGTGTTTTTTCATTGTAAATTGCAGTATTTTGGTGAGTAACATTAATTGTTTTTGCATGGTGTTAAGTTCCATTGCTCATTTTCTGTATAGACTTCCTGTGACTTTTATTTACACGCACTAGATTATCGCAAAACACAATACACATTCTACATGCACTGTATATGGATATGATGACTGATATGTTATTAAATGTTTAATCTCTCTCGTTCTCTCTCTCTCTCTCTCTCTCTCTCTCTCTCTCTCTCTCTCTCTCTCTCTCTCTCTCTCTCTCTCTCTTTCTCTCTCACAAGTGAATGCATGTCTCCATAGAAAAAAAAAACCACGAACACATAACATTTCATTACGTGTTATTTTCCCCTAGTCTTGTAAATTGTTGTACTTTGAAATTTGCTTAAATGTCTCATTTGTTTGTTGCTTTGTTTTGTGAAGTCCTTTTAAACTTGACTGTATTTACTCTTTGTTTGATTGTGTGTTTACATTCAGTTTGTGTGTATGTCTCTATTGTGTGTATCATATCGATTGTATGTGCATGTAGTCTCTCTCTCCTCTCTCTCTCTCTCTCTCTCTCTATATATATATATATATATATATCTCTCGGTTGTGGGTTATTGGTCTAGCATGTCTTGAAAATTGTGCTGTTTTGGATGAGGTTTTAAATGTATTCTCGTTTGTTTGGGCTCTCTCGTTTATAGTAAATAGTGGACGAGTTTTTAAAATACATTCAGTTTCAGCAGGAATTTTTGTTAGGCATAAAATACTTATGCACAGCGAGCAAAAGTAGTTTCTAATAGCGTGAGGGACAATTGTCATTTATTTCTAAAATGTATAACAAAATCATAAGAGAGTGCGCCGGCGCTTTGTATAAGGTCTGGCTACAGCAATGCAATATTGCAATGGGCTTGGTTAAAATAATGTTAAGCTCCACAGAGTACTAACGGCAAGTGCATGTAGGCTACACTGCCACCACGCCAGCGGCAGTCTCTGACCTGGTTATGGGCGGTTCAGCCAGCGTGAATGGAACGTAAGAGGCAGAACAAGGGTTGTAAATAGCTACCGTCTGACCGTACCCCTTCCAGACAGGCGTGCTCCAGCCAATCCATTAATGTCATCCGCAAAACAAAGGTTGGAGATTGCTCTTCCCCTATGCTGACTGTGCCTTCGTGATCTGCAAGGGCATCTGACATGATGCGCTCTAGGAAGATGTTGAAGAGTGTTGGAGAAAGTAGGCATCCCTGACGCACATTACCCTGTGGGTTCGGGCACTGAATAGAATAGACGGTAGACCCAACGCTTCCCGGCGTGTCGTAAGAGGCGACTAACAGGGGTGATGTCAACATGGCATCACTGGGTGAAAGTCTTCTACAAAGAAGTCACTGGCCAGGAGGGAGGAACCTCATGTTACTACAGGTTCAACAACCACGTGCTCGGGGCCAAGGCGAGCCACACTGTATTCGTGGATACCGGCTGTGGCCAACAGCCTGGAGAGGATTGGGCCCTGCCAGGTCTTTCTTGCCCAAGACACACTGCTTAATAATAATAATAATAATAATAATAATAATAATAATAATGGGTGTATATACTATATATGCATATACGTTTTTCCAAAATCACCAATCAGGCTCCAATCGCAGCGATCTGTACCCACATACAAACTCACTTGTTTCACCCACTCTCACACACACACACAACAAGACACATCTATCACTATTAGCAGATGAAAAGGAAATGAAATATTTTGCTGTTCAAATTTTAGAGTGACTGCATCCAGTACCACTACTACTGAAGGGAGGGAGGAAACCAGAGTACCCGGAGAAAACCCTCAGTGAGCTGAACAGTCTCGTACCTAAGTCACATAAGTTCGCCCCTTGTGGGAATTGAACCCACGACTTTCAGCATAGGAAACCGGCAACTAACCCATTGCGCCACCCCGCTGAAGTCTGGATTCAAACTCTCGTTGCCCAAGATGCATGAACACAAGGCATGCGCCCAGAACCATGTAGCTATCCCTGCAACGCTTGTCCACTTATGTCTCTACTCTTAGCTTTAATTTTTAAAAGCATTACACATAAGAATATTAACAAATTCAATTACACATTAACACATCTGATCTCATGTACACAAACATTACAACAAAGAGAAAATGTGGCTAAATTATGAACAACAGTGTCAGAAAAATCATCAAACATTGGATTTTTATTTAACTTCGCTACACGTTGTGGGTACAAAACTTCACAGTGAGTCACATTTTTACTTGTAAATTCCGTGATGGAATATTTTGCTCAAGCTTAATCAGATTAAGATTTTTTATTTAAAGTCTTTTCATTGATAAAATGATATTAGACTTCCACAAAAATATACATACATATGCCTAAAACATACAACTATATACACAGTCGTATTTATATGCTTAATAAAAAATGTTTTTTATGTCAGTATGTAACTTGTAAAATAATGTAAGCCATTTTTTTTCAATAAGTGTATAATTATAAAAACATCTTTAATACTATTGGTGTCATTTATTAAAGCAGCATTTGCACTGTATGGCCTAGAAATGATACATGTGCATTTTAAATAAACAAAATTCACCTTAATAAAAGTTATTAAGGTGTAGATTTCTGTACCCTTATTTACATGTCATGTGTCTAGAGCACTACCCATATCATGCAAAGAAGAGAATATTCACATTAGTATGTCATGCGAAGAAAACTACCCATAGGCATAGTGAAAACATTAACAATCTGAAACAAATTAATTGGTTTATATACTATTTTAGTATTTACCTTGTCTGGAACTATCTGTCGATATCCTGAAGAACACTGGCAGTTCTCCCTCTGCATCACTGTCAGGCTCCGTTTTTACTTTAGACAACACTGGGTCATGTGGTTCCATCATATTACTGTCTGGCTCTGTTTTCACTTCAGACAACACTGGGTCATGTGGCTCCATCATATTACTGTCTGGCTCTGTCTTCAATTGAGACAACACTGGGTCATGTGGCTCCATCACATCACTGCCAGGCTCTGTTTTCACTAGCACCGGTCTCTCTGGCGGGTTTACTTTTAATGTATCTATGTCTATCTTTTCACTGCTGGTGTAAGCAAGTGCATATCTTCCTTCCATTTGACTGACTGCTGAAAAGTTAAGAAGAAAAAGATTTATGCTAAAGTCTAAACTGTTCAAAGAAGAAAATTATGCATGGATATAATAGCATTACTCTTTTGTATAGTAATAAATGCATACATCACAAAGTATCACTGATTATCAGAAAGTGAAGACGAAAATGAAGAGAAGAAATAATCATGAATAATAGGTTATTGTACCTCGTGCATTCCATGTCTGTTTGGTCATCCAGCTTTGCACTGGGTCTTCAGCAATGTCAATCTCCAACTTCACCTCAGACTGCCTTGGATGGTCTTCGTCCTCCATCACTGAGTAATTGCACTAGCAGAAATGAGTTTCTGCAACAATAACATGTACGTTAAGCTAATCCCTAAGTGCTTGCACTAATGCTATTACCTCCTTTGTCAGATGTTATTAAGCGATTTCCCTGATGTGTCTTAAGGTTAGTGTTTCCGCAAGCTTATACAATATTATACTATAACTAGTACAAGTTATACTTACAGGTTTAGTCCAGTCTAGTAGTATTTAACAGATTATTACAACAACTACTTTTTAAAACAAATTCAACTTTTTTTTTAAGCCGCAATAAACAAGCAAGAAAAACAAAAGAAAATAAAAATAAGATGCATTTCTCCATGCATTCGGAATGGAAGATGCATTCCTCCATTCAGAACAGAGAATGGTATTCCCTCCACAGGTCTTGATTTTCTGCTTCTATCCTATCCTATCCTATCCCGTAACTCAAAAATCGTTGGGGCACCACAGATGATCGTTTAACTAGTGTACTCCATCTTTCCCTGTTCTCAGCAACCCTCATGGCTTCGTTCAGTGTCAAACCAGTCCATTCTCGAATGTTGTCCTCCCACCTCTTTTTCTGTCTCCCTCTTCTTCTGCCACCTTGCACAGTGCCTTGCAAATAGTTTTTGCATGGCCTGATGCACTGGTGATGTGGCCATACCATCGGAGTTTCCGTTTCTTCACCACTGTGAGCATGTCATTGTGTTGTCCAATGGCTTGTGTGATGGTCTGTCAGACTTTGTTGCTGTTGTGCTGGGTATATAGGAAATGCTCAGTTCAGAAGTCTTCTGTAGCACCTATCTCCATGCTTTGTATTCTTCGTTGTAGATCTGCTGTGAGGGTCCATGTTTTGCAAGCGTATAGGAAGATGGAGATGACAAGGGAGCACAGCAGCCTTACCTTGGAATGTAGACTGATGGTCCTGTCTTCCAAATGGACTTCAACCTTGTCAGGGCAACAGTTGTTTGTGCGATCCTGGAGAGGACTTCCTGTCAGGACCAATTGTCTGATACAAAGGCTCCAAAATATTTGAAGCTATGCATTGTGTTGAGGTATTGGTCTTGGACTTTGATGTCCATGTTGATGCCTTTAGTGTTGTTGGTCATCATTTTGGTCTTCTCTGCATTTATTTCCATTCCATAGGCTCTGGAGGTGGTGTCAAACCTCTGTATTAGCTGTTCAAGTTCTTGTTCTTCTCCAGCCAATCCATCAATGTCATCCTCAAAACGGAGGTTGGAGATTGCTCAGATACCCCCTATGCTGACTGTGCCTTCGGGATCTGCAAGGGCATCTGACATGATGCGCTCTAGGATGATCATAGATGTAGAGTGTTGGATAGAGTAGGCATCCTTGATGCACACCGATTGTTGTTCTGAACCAGTTCCCGATGGCACTGTTGTGGAGGACTGCACTGGTAGCCTGGACATAGAGGCTTTTGATGACTTCAATAATTTTAGGGCTGATGTTGTACACTCTCATGCTTGCCCACAGAGCTGCATGCCAGAATCGGTCAAACTCTTGAAGTCTACAAACACATGATATAGATGTTGTTGAAGCTGTATTTCTCGCAGATTGTTCTGAGGTTGAAAAATCTGTTCAGTGGTACTTCGCCCTGCCCTGAATCCTGCTTGTTCTTCAGCAATAATTTTTTCAGGTAGACGTTTCGGTTTCAACCTGTTCACTATTCACGCTTGAATATGGAGCTACGATATGGGACCTTTATTTGAAACAGGAGGTAGATAAGCTTGAAAGAGTTCAACGCCAGGCAGCCCGCTTCATAACAAGAGACTATAAGTCCCGGAACCCAGGTTGCGTGAGCGCCATGCTGGAAACCCTGAAACTCCCATCACTTGAAGAACGACGCAGGCAGCTTCGCCTCAAACTCTTCCACAGAATGGTAGATGGTGAAATCCCAGCACTACCTCCTGACAAGTTCCTCCACCCTGCCCCTACCGGCCGACGAAGAATACGTCCTACAAGGTTTAAAAACTACAGCAGTGACAACATCGTCCAAAGGCAAGCGGTGAATAACTCGCGCGGCTTCCGCATCCCTCCATGCAGGACCGAACAGTACAAGCACTCATTCTTTGTACGGACTGCAGTCGAGTGGAATCAACTAAGCAACGATGACATCGCCAGCGCAGCATCACCAGCGCTGAGGACGTCACCGCTAGGGCTGTCAATCCACTGACCAATTCCATGTTTTTAACCAGTTTTTAAAACCAGTGACATTGGAAGTTTTAACCAAGACCCTCCAACAAGTAGCTTGCGCCCCCAGGTCCGTCACGACGATAGCCAACAAGGCTCCTGTGACGTATTATTCCAGATCCAGATCCAGATTTTGAGGAGGATTTTCTGCTCCAGGAGCAGGCATACGCTTTAGAGGAGAAACAGTTGAAACAAATCGGAAAGAATCATGTTAAAATCGGCCTAATAAGACAATACAGATTTTACAATTGTATATACAATAAATAACATGCCTGCTTTCACTGAACTAAATAGATCAGTGTCCTGCGTTACACCCAAACATACGGAAATGAAGAAATCTGCCGGATGTATATATCTTATTAGCTATTTCATAGATTGCGACAGTTTCGTATTTTTTTGTTGACGACAATGCAATTTTTTTCTGTCTGTGGACATGCACGCGAAACAACTAGAGCCTATTTTGAATACGCGTGATGCACTAAAATTAAGTGGAAAAGATCGTGAAAACTTCAGAGATAGAGGAAATGACAGATGACCCCCCCCCTCCTTTATCCCCCTCTTTTTTCAATAAATATGCCCCTTTTAAGAACTTTCCCACACTCCCCTTTACTATCTTTTCACTTCCCCTTTTAAAAATATATGCCATTTTAAAGCGTCTTAAATCATGTCTTGAATTCGGCCCCTAATTCCTAAAACGACATATATCTTTCTATTTTCATAACCTTACTATATTAGCACCGGTTTTGAAAATTTTCTGTGTTATATTTGAAACATAACAAATATTGTTTACTGATAATATTACTTTAAAAAAAAAAACACATTTAAAAGATTAGATCAAAGATTAGATGTGGAAGTCTGGTGGAAGTATTTTGTGCTTAACGAGGTAATCTTTTGTTGCCATAGATAGTGTTGAAATTCCAACAAGCTTACCAATGTCTGCGAGGGTCCTTGTTTTGCAAGCGTACAGAAAGATGGAGATGACAATTAAGGGAGCACAGCAGCCTTATCTTGGAATGTAGACTGATGGTCCTGTGTTTCCAAATGGGCTTCAACCTTGTCAGGCAGCAGTTGTTTGTGCGATCCTGGAGAGGACTTCCTGACGCGACCCATTGTCTGATGCAAAGGCTCCTAAATATTTGAAGCTATGCATTGTGCTGAGGGAATATCTTGGACTTTAATGTCCATGTTGATGCCTTTAGTGTTGTTGGTCATCATTTTGGTCTTCTCTGCACTAGCAGCCACTTCGAGATTAGTTATTCTGGTTAAACAACGTCTGCAAAAATACTTCTGGCCATCACGTTTTGTAGTATGCCCTATCAGCCTAGATACACAGGCGGCGGAAGCTGCTCAGGATTGGGGGGAGCACACACACATTATATTCACTGACATCAGGGCCAGACCTGGGAAAAGTCGAGGGTGGGGGTGGGGGTTACAGATTCAGCGAAGGCGCGAAATGCCGAGCCTTCTAGGGGGGTCCGGGGGCATGCTCCCCCAGAAATTTTTTTTTTTCAAGGATGCAAAATGGTGCAATCTGAACCTTGATAAAGCTATCTGTGATGGTCTTGGACTTCGAGCTTTTTGAACAATTGAACTGACAAACTCTGGGATACAAAAATTATCCTTTGCCCCTCCCTTACAAAACCCCCCTCCCCACACACAAACATTTATTTATCAGCAGAGACGTTTTGTATACTATTATTATTCACTACTTTTTGTTGATCGTTAACGGTATAAAGCTTTACCTTGTAGTTTATGAACATCACCGCCCTGCTTTCACTTAATTCAGTCTGTGTTCACCTAGCCGGCTTGTCACTTAATTGTCAGTGCTATGCTCTCCGCATTTTAGTGGTATTCCTCTCGGGCGGGGGATACTTTTCTTAAGTATAGTACCAGTTTGTGAACTAGGTTCCTCGGCACTCTAGTACCATTTGTGAATGCATCTTCTGCAAAACAGTTCACTGCTCTTTGAGTTGTGATGTCTCTTTCGCTCGTAATATGATCACACTCCTGTGCTCTTTCACTTTTCCAAAGCAAGTCCATGAGTCTCTCGTATGCCCCATGGTTAGGAGGCATTGAGTCACTCTGTTGCCCATTTTCCGGTTGCGCAGAGCGCAGAAAGATTTTCAGGTGCTCACACTCGGCTGTACGTTTCAAAAGACAGGTAGGTGCAAAGGTTCTTTAGCATGATGAACAGGTTGGGATAAAAAAAATCCCTGTCACAATGTTTCAGTGCTTCTGATGCCGTGGATGGGATGATAGCTGTCGCATTCTCAGCAGCACTTCGCCATTTGCAAACCCACCGTTGGTATTCTGCATCAAGGGTAGCGTTGTCTGGTAGGTCAGACTCCCACAACATTGCCAGCATCACCCCTTCTGGAACCTGCATGAAACCATCCTGGTTGTCTATTAAAGTGCTTAGCACCAGACAGAGACCATCAACTGCTAGACCAGCATTTTTGAACCTCGAGTCCAATTCGGTTGACAGGTGTTTCAAGAAAGGAATGGCAATGCTAATCTTGAAATATTCTTCTGGAGTGGCCACAGGCTGGTTGTCACGGAGAGTCTGTCGGGATGCTTGACGAGGAACAATAACACCAGTTGTCAAAGCATTTGCCATTTTGCTGACTTCTTCACTTGTAGTCGAGATAATTGCTGATATTGAAAACGGTAGACTGTAAAAACTGACAGCAAATGAAAGTTTTCAAAACGCGACTGTGACGTGCACGATGTCCAAAACTGTCGGTCACTTTGATCTACGCTAAGGCTAACGATTATGACGCGTCGACAGGAAATGATGAAAGGGACGAACTTCTCTTACTGATCAGAGGGTGATGATGATGATTATGATGATAAACACTTGTATTGGTTGATTCCATTAGAAGAAAAAAAATCCTTTGATGCGCTGGCAAAAACAAACAAAAAACAACAAAAAAACTACTCATTATTGGGGGATGGGGGGGGGGGAAATAAATGGCTGCCCCCCCTCCACATTTTTCTAGGGGGGGGGGCATGGCCCCCTCCTCCCTCCTCCCCCCCCCTCGCTTCCGCCGCCTGTGAGATATGTTTCGAATTAAAGTGTAGTGTTGAATGCTGGGATCTTGAGGGTCTGCAATTAGTAACAGATCAACATAATGTCTTAATTAAATCTAAAAATTATGGGGCATTAGAAGAGATTCGTAAAGGCACAAGTTTTGATTCAGGGTCCCAAGAATATAAATTGACTGTTATAGGGGAGTTTTGTAATTCAAATTTATCAATGGTTTCCAGGGTAACAGGAAAGCTGATGTCCTTAAAATTTAATGTTGTTACATGTTCCTTATACTGCGCTACTCTCTCTGGATGTGCCTTAGAAGTTATAGGAAATAATGTAGCCAATACACACCACATAAAACACATATCCTCTGTGTTTTTAAATATTTAATACAGCCTTCATGTCTAACATTTCTTTAGAGAGAGCGGGATAATAGACTTTCCTTGAATCAGTTTGTACTTTGTACAATGTAGTTCTAACAATAAAAAGACAGAGACCAATATTCCTGGAAGAACGTCTAAAAGTTTGTCACCCATACGTTTAAGTAAATTAGCTATGTTTTGTAACATTTTCTTAATCCAGTCTTTAACTGGTGTTTTATCTCCACCGTCACCGCCGCCAGTACCACCACTAACGCCTACGGTCAAAGCTAAGACTAGAGTACTTATAGTCATCCCAACTGCTGTAAGAATGTTAAATATTGTTACACCCTGTTCTATAAACAGTATTTGAATTCTTTCTGTGAGTGGGGTGTCTTCATGTAGCATCATGTGAATAGTTTATTTAATTCTAGCAAAGTTAGTTATTAACTCCGCCAAGGACGGTCCCAAGCCCGGCTGCAAAAGGAGGAGGGTTGGGCGTGGGCGTTAGCACCCCCACCTCGTAAAAAAATACTCCGCTACAGAAACGTCGGCAACAGAAGAGAGAAAACTTTGTCCTGGGTTCCACACAGGACAGAGGACTCTGGAGAGCTGTTATTAGCGGCCCATGCCCTGGCAGGAATGACGGGCATTAAGTAAGTAAGTAAGTAAAGTTAGTCATTAATTTATATCTGTATATGGATAAGGTTTCTAATCTTGCTGAGCGCTCTGTATAAAGGTCTGCTAGGCTCTTTTGAATCATCTGTTTTACATCCAAGTTTAAGTTCAAGTCATCAGCTTCTGCTAGTTTATTTTTTTGTATATCTATTTCTTTATCAAGTTCGCCAAGCTTGGCTAAGTTCAACATTGTCTCCACTCTCAAAGATTGTAACGCTTGATCCAAACCTTCAAATCCATGCAGATTTAAAGGAGAATGGTTTATAGTTTCCATAGATTGATCTACATTACTTTCAAATAAGGTTTTGACTTCTGTGTTTACTTGTAATGGCAGAGTCCGCCACTCATGAAGACTTATGTTTTCTGAATTTGGCAAAGCTGAGTCTATATGTTGTAATGAAGCAACTGCCTATTTTCGCAGGGTCTGAAAGCCCTAATGATCTTAACACAGTGACTGGTAGTTTTCAAAGCGGACCATGAATAAAATTTATCCAGATTCTTGGCCATCATTAATTGTACTCTGATTTTTGTTATTTACCGCAGTCAGTAGTGTTTATTAAAAAATTTAGTTTCTGAGCTGTTGTTAGCTCAGAGACGACATATCAGCCGAAGTGATCGGACGTATTCGTGGGTGCGCTAGTGAAGCCTGATTCTACTAAGGATTAAGATAGATGTATCTAAGAATACAGATATTTATTGTTATTATTATTATTGGTATTTATAATGAGCTGTAAAGCTATCCATACGAAAAGGGAAAGTATTGCTTTTTATGAATTATTGGTTTAGAGTGCAGAGGAACCCATGTTTGAAAGGAGTACGATAACTCGTGTCAATACTTATTTGATCATGTAAATGTCATGTGTGACTCAGTTTGTAACTATGATGCCATTGTTATATTCATTCATATATGGGGCTGAAATAGGAATATAATTCAGTTGTATAATTTGTATATCTATTGATGAATGAATGGGTAGGAATATGTGATGAAATGAAGATGAACTGTGATTGTAATATTTGGTTCATAATCCATTGTGGTAGGCTACGCAATGTGTGTACAGTGTAAAGTAGCTATAGGTATTATCACAGGAATGGTGACAATAGTGATTGTAGTGGTGTGGTGGCATATAGAAGACATTCTGCAAAGGAAATGGTCTTCAAGCATTGTGTATTATAAAGATGTGTCAAAGACATACAGACTCTTTAAGTATAAGAGCGGAAATTTACGATTGTGTACATGTTGTATACAGCGGGACCGGTACAGAGCGGAATTTCCCCCTGATGTGTGGCCGATGGGACTGTCCTCGTGACAACGTCTGAAGAGACTGGAAGTGGACACCGTCGAAGCAGGTTCTCTCCTTCGTCAACCATCACTGTTGTAGACGTACAGCAACGGTGACGAAGAACTTCTCCAGACCTGGGCCAGGGGACCACCTGCAGTGTTCCCCAGGAGTAGCCTTGTTTCATAGCTTCGACTGAGAGACCAAGAATCTCCGTTATGTCGTCGTAGGGTCTGTGAGTATTGTTATTAATACTTGACACTCATTATTCAAGTCAAGAACCTTCGACAAGTCGTCAATGTGATATCATTGACTGTGTCGACACTAATGTGAACAGTAGAGTTGACGTCTCGAGAAGGATACAACGACTTTTATAGTGTCGATTGACTGTGAAGGCGTCAAATTGATAAACAGCCCATACGGCACTTACTGGTTATCTGTGTGGATCTACTTATATGCTGAACAGATTTGTGTGGTTTCATGTATATGTAATTGACCTAATATATCTGTGAATGATTTAATGTATATGTAATTGATTTAATGATTTGTGAATGACTTAATGTATATATGTGAGTGAAAATAGTGAAACAGAGGGCAAAGAGAAATAACTGTGTATACTTTGTCCTTGTCTGTGAGCACGTGTGTGGTGGTGGATGAGAATTTAAAGTAAACAGAGATAGAGCATGCATCCTTAGACTGAGCGTCAGATAACCACACTCACACACTCATTCACTAGAATAAACATAGTTATATATATATAGATATTTAATTTAATACCACAAAAACCATCCGTTACAGTTACTTGACGTATTCTTCTCAGATACTCAATCGATTGTGATGACTCATGTCATCCGCTAATATTGAAAGGTGCCTGCTAGTTGTGTCGAGGTCCTCATCTTCATTAGGTTTAAACACTTCATCAGGGAGTTCACCTCCTTTAGCCATTGTTTTTTTTTTTTTTTGTTATTTAAAAATGCCGAACTGCGGGAGCTTGTTAGACTCTACATGTCGGTTGCGAACACCTCTAGGCATTAAAGTAGATAGGAGTACTGTAATTATAACCAACAATCTAAGTAGAATAGAGCCTAATCGATTATTGACTGTTAGATTTCCTAATCTAGGCCCTGATGATGTTATTGTTCTGCCAAATCTTGTTACAGATAATGGTGATGGCGACAATCATCGCTTCTCCTCCTGCTTGAAGCAATTCTGCAGGTATGTTGTCCACTCCAGCTGACTTCCCCTTCTTCAGCCATTGCACTGCTGCATCAACTTCTCGGAGAATTTGGAGTATTTCTTCTTCTTTGTTCGGGGGGCATGCCAGAACTGATGGGTCTCCGTTTGGCGTGTGATTGTAAATGTCAGAGCAGTACTCTGTCCATCTATCCAAGACTTCTTGTCCTTCTGTAAGGCACATGCCAGACTTGACTTGGATCGTGGAAACCTTGGGCTATATAACCTTTGTCAGCCGCTTCACAGTCTGGTAGGCCTTTTTGCTGTTGTTCTTGTTCAGACTGTTCTCTATTTCCTGGCATTGATCTTTTATCCATTTCTCCTTTTCTGTGCGCATGCCTTTTCGGATGTCATTGTTGATTTTTTGGTAGGTGTTTTTTTCTTTTTCATCTCTCTTCGTTTGTCACAAGGTCCAAAAATACAGGTGTAATCCACTGTTCTTTCTTTGGGCGATGCTTGTCACAGCTGAGTGGAAGGTGGTGGTCATGGTGTTGACATCTAATTCTCCAGCTCCCAAAATGAGCAGTGTTGCAAATTTCCCTCCAATTGTGGCTTGGAATATTTCTGCCACCTCCGGGTCTTGCAGTTTGTTCAGGTCGAACTTCAGTCTGGTGCACTTTGCTGTGTATACTCTCTTCAAGTGGAGCCGGAAAGACATCATCACGAGATCGTGGTCTCTTCCTATGTCTGCTCATGGAAAAGTGCGTGTCCTGCCAATGTTGATCTGAAGTGTTTCTTGACCATGACGTAGTCAATTCGGTTGTGATGCTCCCCGTTGGTACTGTGCCAGGTCTATCGTCTGGAATTTTTGTGGAGACCAAGCGTGTTTGCCAGTATCAGATTGTTGTATCTGGCAAACTCCAAGAGTCTCAGACCGCTGTCATTTGTCTCGTTGTTGCAATGTGGCCATGGGAACAAAAATGGGCCCTAGCTATATATGTTTGTTTATGGGCTACCTGGAGCACCCGATCTGTCAGCAGTACACGAAACCTATGTCTGAGGTCTACAAGAGGTTTATAGATGATGGCCTCGGAGTAACTTCACTGACTACTGATCAACTCATGGAGTTCATTGCTTTCACTCAGAATTTTCACCCGGCCATCAAATTCACATATGAAATCTCTGGTGAATCTGTGATTTTCCTTGACATAAAACTGTTCTTGAAGAATGGCTGCATCTCCACATCAGTCCACTATAAACCAAATGACTCGCACTCGTACCTGAATTACCGCTCATCCCATAACCCGTCAGTCAAGACCAGCATCCCATATTCACAGTTTTTTTTAATAGATTAAAACAAAACGCCTCTGCACTGACAATGGTGAGTTTGACACCAAGGTTTCTGAAATGTCAGACTTTTCACAGCACGGCACTACCCGTCCCAGGTAATCACTGAGGCTCTTGACAAGGTGAGAGGGTTTTCACGCAAACAGATCTTGCATTCCTCGGCGGTCATTGGTCAGTCTGGCGTTGCTATAAACAGAAAGCAGGGTGCGGCAGATCGTCCGATTATATACAACCCTGCTATTCAACAGTGTGCGCCAGATTCTGAGATCCAATTGGTCGATCTTACAGGTCCGACCAGAGAGTGCTCAGATCTTAACAACCCCACCTCCAATAGCCTAAAGACGTGACACAAACCTTCGGAACTTGCTTGTTCACTGCAGGATAAAAACCAGGAGTAACCAAAACCCCAAATTGCTGGCACTTTCCCCTATGGCAAGAAGTGCTCAACTTGCCCATTTATCTGCAATCATACAGATATCTGTGGCATCAAATCAAATTTCAAAATACAAAGGACCTTCACACGCCAGACTGTGAATATCGCCTACATCCTTCACTGTACACTTTTGCAGTAATTCAATGTTGTTTTTGTACACAGGAGAAACAGGCCCGTTCATTCGCGGAGCGAGTTGACGAACATTTGTCAGACATTAGACCACAACAGAGATAAAACGTTAGCCTGTCACTTCAACCAAACCGGCCACAATGTCCAGCGTTTACGTGTCAGAGGTCTTTGGCGCATGAAAACCAATGATGATAAAGCCAGGATGGACACCGAGTCCAATTTTATCGATAGACTGGGTACCAGACAACCAGCTGGCAAGCCTGAGCTTTGTGCACTTCTACAACCACCCCATCCTTGTCAAAGGTTTGGGACGCAGTGCACTAATTTCTCACCACAAATACTCAGCTGTTCCATGCCCGCTCTGCGATTGGCTATGCAGGTGGAAACTGGTTGGTGTGTTGCCTGCTGAACCCTGTGGGCACCTCTGTGTGGCGCTGGTGGTGGTGTTGGCCCTGATGGGGATGATTTGGTCATTGGCGGTGATCGTCAGACAGGTTGGCTTGTCGTTGGGGTCGGCTTCACTGCTACCGGTGTGTGTGGGTGGAGGTGGGGTGTGTGGTTGTAGGATGTTGTTGTGTGTGTGCGTGTGTTCGTGTAATTTGAAGTGAATCTGTTTTGCTTCAGCACCCCCTTTTTCCTCTTCCCTCCCACCCCCCTCCTATCCCCCATCTCATCTCCCCATATCTCCCTCTACCCTTCCCATGCGTTTAACTCCCTTTTCACTGTTTCAGAATTATTATTATTATTGTTATTATTATTTTTATGTTTTATTTAATTATATTATATGTATACTGCCTACTCCCCCTAATCTTTCTCCAGCAGACTACTTCCTATGGGGGAACATGAAGGAGAGAGTGTACTACAACAACCCTCAGACCATTGGGCCCTGAAGACCAACATCCGTCAGGAAATTCGGAGAATCTCACTTGAGATGAGTGGCAATGTCATCACAAACTTCAATATGCGTGTGCAACTGTAATCCAGAGAAGAGGAGCGTGGATTGAGCATACCATCAATTATTAAACTGTGTACAGAACGAGTGAAAAAGTGGGAAACCTTTGGTACCAAAAGATAACGTGGTGCTTCCGTGACATTTCTGTGGAGAAAATTTTTGAAAACGTTCTCATTGTAAAAACTTATGTACAGTTAAAAAGTGGTAACATTTTATGGGCCCACCCTGTATATATATATATATTCAATTTGTTTTCTTTTTTTCTTTTTAATATATATGAAAGATCAATCTATCATCTCTAAATAAAACAAGTTTGGACGTTATATCTCTCATAGTTTAGGGTCACATCAAAGTACCTATACTAACCGACTTTGGACAGCTCCAGTGACCTTGACCTTGGAGTGAGGTTGACAAATTTGTATAGTATGCGTATCTCATCTATATCTATCATGCATCAAAGAATCATACGTTCAATATTAATAACTTGACTTAATAATCACCCCTCTCCAACACAGTACATTGTTACCCTTCCTTCACATTCATCACTCCTCTCGCTCTCTCTCTTTAACATGCACACTGCATTGTCACCCTTTGACCCCGGTTTGGCAACAACAGCAACGACATTATTCATACACATATTCAACCAAGAAAATCATAAGAAAATCATATAAAAATCAACAAACTACTATTCATC
The DNA here is from genome assembly GCA_036898135.1 of Oncomelania hupensis. Lineage (NCBI taxonomy): Eukaryota > Metazoa > Mollusca > Gastropoda > Littorinimorpha > Pomatiopsidae > Oncomelania > Oncomelania hupensis. Next base: position 15,480,588 of record CM072522.1, read on the forward strand.
AAAATATATCCCTTCCCTCCTCATTCACCAACATTCATTCACGTACGCAGACTCGGAATGCACTGCCACTAAGGAAAAGAATTACAAGAAACCGGTTGCACCACACCGACACACATACAGATTCGCATTCACGCACCTAAACACACACCAACTATTCAGTGATTAACTACTATAGTTTATTCTGAGCTCAGTTAAGCTACAAGTTGTGTGATTAACTACAAGCTGACTTATTCAATACCATTGGACTTCTGAGATGCGCTGATTTGTTCATTCAGTTGAGAATTGTATTTTTCTGAAGTTTAATTGATTATTGCTATTGTTGCATATTGTCGTGGGTATTTTGTTTGTGTACAGTTCTGGTCTTTTTTTCAGGTTAGACACAGGAGCTGAGGAATCGTTCACCGTCGTACCCTTGAAGGCGAGCAAGTGAACCCTGCAACCCAATTCCCCGTTAATGCTCTACACTCTGAGTGTGATCCCTAGTGCAAAACACCCCACACTCCCGCCAACCGCCCGCTGCATACCCTTTCAACACTCAACAACACAAGCGCACAACATACACATCTGGCACTACCCTAACAAAATAAAATGAGTCTATCCCTCTTCTGACACCAAAATGTCCCACATGGGAAGGCCACACCGTATCATCCGCAGTGCAACGGGTTGGTTGAGCGATTCAACGGGACGCTAGTGTCCATGCTCAAGAAGCTAGCTACGGAGCAACCTACAGCGTGGGACCGATACATTTTGGCTTTACTACTCGCTTACCGTGAGGTAGCACAAGAGACCACAGGGTTCTCTCCCTTTGAGTTGCTGTACGGGAAGACAGTTCGAGGGCCGATGGCTGTGCTACGGGATTTGTGGACCAAGGAGACGCAAGAGGAAGAAGTGAAACTGAGTAGCCAGTACGTGGTGGATTTGCGTACCTGCATCGAAGAAACTTGCAAGTTAGCGCAAGAGAACCTCAAGGTTGCATCAGCCAAGCAGAAGCGACACTTCGACAAGAAGGCGAAACGGCGCGTGTTTAACGCAGGGGAGCAAGTACTGCTGTTGCTGCCGGAGAAGCGGAACAAGTTGCAATTAGCATGGCGAGGACCGTACGAAGTGGTTGAGCGCGTGGGCGTTTGCGACTACCGTATCAAGATGCGCGGGAAAAGCAAACTATTCCATGCCAACCTCTTAAAGAAATTCCACACGAGAGCGGCTGTAGCCACGATCAACGTTGACGACGAACACGTTAGGGGAGACCAGAGCAGACTGATGAAGTGGGCGATTCGTTTGCATCCATCTTTCAGGATTGTAGAGCATATCTCGGGGAAAGACAATGTTCCAGCAGATTTCCTCAGCAGGAGTATTCAGTAGATAGCGTGGTGAAAGATTCGCGTCGTAGTTAGGTTCTTCAAGGTGTTAAGAACTGGGGGGGGGGGGGGGTGTGTGACGACACGAGTTTTCAGCACGTGCTAGAGTTAGTTGCATATCGTGTAGAGTTGCACATCTCTAGTGATATAGTGTACACAGACGATTCGGCAGTTTCTTTTACTGCGTATGGAAGATAAGTAAGTGTGGCTTTCACGTGTTTAACGCAAAGAGCATAAATGTATGGTAAGGGAAATTGGGTTACTGAGCTCGACTCGATGCTTGTCCTGTGTGCTGGTATGTGATTTAGTTGGCAGAGTCATTTTGGTTGCTTTTGCAAGCAGTCAGTCATTTTGACAGGCTGTACCGCTCAAGGGCATAGAGTGGGTTCCGCGACGTTCAGCTCAAAACAAGGAATGAGGGGATAGAACTCAAACAGAAGAAACTAACACAAAAGCCAGATGTACAATCACACTCTTTTATTCAACAACAAACGCACACACACACAGGGCAATGGGACTTACCTGCAAATCTCCACATCGCATAGCGATAAGCTCGGGTGTGCTAACAGAAACCTGGGATGGTTCGACCACTGCCAACGGTGCTTCCCTCTTCTTCTCTGCCTTCTCTTGCGCCCGGGTCTGCACTGCTGCAGCCATCGCGCATTCACCCCCAAACAAAGAAACTGGACTTTTCTCCCTGCTAGCAAACGTTACCCAGTTACCCAGGATAACATCAGGCCCGTCCTCAAACACCACCAACTCCACCTTCCCCCTGACCAGCGCACAATCCACCTTCACCCAAGCTGTAGGTAAAAGGCCCACGTTCGATCGATTTGCCAAGCAAATCTCCACAGCCCGGCCCGTCAAATCTGCTGGTTTGATCAATCTGCCCGCGACTGCCCCTATCTCTGCCCCCGTATCTCTCAACACCCGAACGTCCTGCCCATTCGCCCTACCCTGGCCCCATGGATTATACGATCTAATCGCACACACGCTAGCCTGAGGTGCAGTCTCTGTAGAAATGGTGCGCCCCACCGTAACCTGGCTTACTGACTGAGGTTTGACCTTGCAATCTTTGACCATGTGCTTTTCGGACCTACAACGGTAACAACGACGTACCCCACTACCCCCTTCTGTCCTCCCTGCCTTCTGAACCTGACTTCCCCGGTTGCTAGGTTGACTGGGTAGTACGGGTGCCGGTGCTGACGCTGCTCGCTTCGCGTCGACCACTCGCTGCGCCAATTCTGATGCTTCATTGCTCGTTTCAGGTAGATGTTCCATTACAAAGATCTCCAACTCTGTGGTCATGATGGAAAACAGCTGTTCCCCGATGAAGGTGTCCAGTACCTGTGCTACGTCGGTGATATCCTTGCCTGCCAACGAAAACCATTTTTTCACAAGCGATCCTAGTCTAACTACTAGCTGAGGAAATGTCTCTGCCGCTTCCTTCTTGGCTTCCCGACACTGTCTCCGGTAGTAGTCGGCGTCCTTTCTGAATCGTTTCAGCAGTGCGTTTCTCACGGCGTCAAAATCCTGCGCTTGTTCAGGCGTCAGTCGAAGGTAAGTGTCCCGGGCTTCCCCTTGTAGCAAAGGCGCTAGCCTAACTGCCCATACCTCCCTTCTCCAACCCTGAATCTCGGCTACCCTCTCGAACATTTGCAGGTAAGCCTCCACGTCTTCTCTCTTCCAGGGGTTTCAGCTTGACAGAGTAGTTCTCCCCTCTATCTCCAGCCCTATTCTCTCTCTCTCTCTCTCTCTCTGATCAGCTCTGTCTTCCTCTCTAGCTCTTCGTTCCTCCTCTAGCCTCATCTCTAGCATTCTTCTTTCATCTTCCTTAGCTGCTCTCTCTTCCCTCCTCTCTTCTTCCCTGGCCTCTCTTTCTGCTTCCAATCTAAGCTCTATAAGCCTCCTTTCCGCCTCTAACCTGGCTTCTATCCGATGACGGTCTTCTTCTCTCTCTTTCTTTTCTTCCTTCTTGGCTATTCTCTCTGCTGCCTCCCTCCTCATTCTCTCCCTCTTCTCTTCTTCCTTCTCTCTCCGCTCTTCTTCCCTCCTCTCTTCTTCCCGTTCTCTTCTTAACTCACTCTGGTCTTGATTTGGCTCGGAAGAGTCCGCTGGACCTAAAGCAACAATCAATCAATCAATCAATTCTTAACTCACTCACGACGTAGTGCGCCAACGCCCCATCTCTAAAGCCTAAACTTTCCCCCATCTGCCTAAGTCTCTCGCTATCGCTGAGCTCGACTTCGACCCTGCCCCGTGAACTGGGTGACTTAGCATACATTTTAGGCAAAGTCAATTGGTTACTCACTGCGGAAGCCTCCGTACGGGCTCTAGCATCGCGACACTTCGCGGCTCGGGTATCCCGCGAGGCCATGGCGAGAAAGAAATGAAGAACAGGAATTAGTACACAAATAACACAGAACACTTAACTGATACAAACACCTAACAGAACGAATACACAACACAACAGTCACAAGAGCCGAGGAATCGTTCACCGTCGTACCCTTAAAGGCGAGCAACACAACATACACATCTGGCACTACCCTAACAAAATGAAATGAGTCTATCCCACTTCTGACACCAAAATGTCGCGGCACCCGAGTGGGTTCCGCGACGTTCAGCTCAAAACAACGAGTGAGGGGATAGAACTCAAACAGAAGAAACTAACACAAAAGCCAGAATGTACAATCACACGCTTTTATTCAACAACAAACGCACACACACACACAGGACAATGGGAATCTAAACCACCTTCAACCCCTATCTAGACCTCCACCCAGTGTTTACTGAACAATTACCCCCCTTGTCTCACCTGAAAAAAACCCAGAACTGTACACAAACAAAATACCCACGACAATATGCAACAATAGCAATAATCAATTAAACTTCAGATAAATACAATTCTCAACTGAATAAACAAATCAGCGCATCTCAGAAGTCCAATGGTATTGAATAAGTCAGCTTGTAGTTTAATAACACAACTTGTAGCTTAACTGAGCTCAGAATAAACTATAGTAGTTGATCACTGAAGAGTTGGTGTGTGTTTAGGTGCGTGAATGGGAATCTGTATGTGTGTCGGTGTGGTGCAACCGGTTTCCTGTGACTCCGATGGAAAGCTCCCGGTCATATTAAGCAACAGTTAAGCCCAGCGATGATGGGGGACCACACCCAGCAGCGGCGCCAATGACAACAAAGAGACGTAGCAGTGGTGGTGGCGGCCTGGTAACGTCTGCACCCACGATGGCAAAGGCGGAAGTAGAAACAGTAGAGAAAGCAACGGTGGGAATAGAACAACGGTAGAAATCGAAGCCCAATCTGTGGACAAATAAGGGGTCTCACTAGTTTGTCCACAAAAACTTAAACACTTCATAACAGAATACGCCTTCTGCCATCTTGGCCTGTTTATACATGCATCTCAATAATGCAATGCAGTTTTTACTTCTAATAATATATATCATGTCCATGACACATAGCCGTTTATATAAATATACATAATTATTACAACTACACTTCCAGTCACACAATCCCGATTCATCTCATCCACACTTCCATCTTCATCACCCCTCTCCACGTTATAATAAATTATCTCCCTTCATTCACAATTATCTCTATCACGCTATAATACAAACACGCTTCCCTCATATTCATCACCTTCATCACCCCTCTCCAACACAGTACATTGTCACCCTTCCTTCACATTCATCACCACTCTCTTTCTCTCTCTTTAACATGCACACTGCATTATCACCCTTTGACCCCGGTTTGGCAACAACAGCAACGACATTATTCATACACATATTCAACCAAGAAAATCATATGAAAATCATATAAAAATCAACAAACTACTATTCATCAAAATATATCCATTTCCCCCTCATTCACCAACATTCATTCACGTATGCAGACTCGGAATGCAATAGCCACTAAGGAAAAGAATTACAGGATTTACACTCACCTTTTAAGTTCTCGGCCTGTGATAACGGAAGCACGTACATACAACACAAAACAAACAGTACAGCACACATCCTGGTTAGTTGAGAGTATCAAGTTTGTTTCTGGCTAATGCTTAGCTATGCACTGAGGCATCTCAATACTGCTGAAGTACTTGAGCTTTGGCAGGTGCCCAATTGAGGGCCACACAAACTTAAGACTGAACTCTACACCTATTACTCCTCAATAAATGGCAGTTACAGTCCTCCCACTACAGACTTTTAGACATTCTTGTCCCGATGAGGGCACAAGACCTTGGGTGGTTCGAAACAAAAAGAACAATCTACCCTTACAGAAGACGTACTCTAACCTGACACACAGTCGCAACGTTACTTCTGTCAAAAAGACTGACTGCTTGCAAAAGCAACCAAAATGACTCTGCTAACTAAATCACATACCAGCACACAGGACAACATCGAGCCGAGCTCAGTAACCCAGTTTCCCCATTTATGCATTATGCTCCTTGCGTTAAACACGTGAAACCCACACTTACTTATCTTTCATAAGCAGTAAAAGAAACTGCCGAATCGACTATGTACACTGTATCGCTAGAGATGTGCAACTCTGCACGATATGCAACTAACTCTAGCACGTGCTGAAAACTCGTGTCGTCACAAAAAAACATGTCCAACTTGGCTCTACACACCCATATGTTTATTTACTAGTAAATCCGCTCTGCTTTAGAAATAACACACACGCACACACTCACACATACACACACACACCCACACCCTACATACACAAACAAACACACGAATCTAAACCAAGTAGCGACCATTCCCTATGTAACAAAATGATGCGAGTGTAATTTGAACCTTGGCGGCTAACTTTTACCACTGGTTCAACAGTCCAGAAGGGTTATTTCTAAAGCAGAGCGGTTTACTAGTAAATAAACATAAAGCTTAAGTTTGATAAACGAACGTTTGCAAGTAAGTATAAATAAACTCTCTAAGTTTCATTTTTTTAAAAAATAAAAATTTGCTTTGATTAAATTTTGTATGTCGTTTTTGGTGGCAGTAGTTAAAAGAATAATATTTTTTAAACCTTATACCAAATGAGTGCATTGCTTTAGTTTTAAGAAAAGGTCTTTGTAATAAAAATTTTAATTTTGGTAAAAAATGTTTTAATGCTGCTGTCGTTTTAAAGCGATGTTATTGATTATGTGTGTGAGGGCGTAGGTGAGTGTGTTTGCCTAGGTGATAGTGTGCGTAAGTGTGTTTGTTTACAATGGAGAGAGATAAACAAGTATAATTTATTCCATAATTTTATATTTTAGTAGGTGTTTACCCTATGTGCGTATAAATTGAACCTAGGTCCAATTTACCTTTCGTTTAAGTTCAACTTACCCATTAGGGTGTCTAAATTGGACTTTCACGACTGTAAAAAAAATCAGTCTCAGACAGAAGATAATGGTAACGTCTCCATTCTCACCTTATTAGACCTCTCAGCCGCCTTTGACACAGTCGACCACCACATTCTCTTTAACACTCTTCAACAATACTTTGTAATCTCTGGCTCGGTCCTGGCTTGGTTCCACTCATATCTTTCTGACAGATCACAAGCAGTCACTGTCGATGGCTGTTTCTCCAGCATAGCAGACTTGGTGTGCGGCGTGCCTCAGGGTTCCGTTTAAGGGCCGGTGTTATTCATTCTGTACACCAAGCCACTGCTTCTCCTGCTCGGAAAGCAAGCTGTTGAGAGTCAGTCATTTGCAGATGATACACAACTTTATAAATCCACTGCCCCCTCTCTCATTAATTCCACTGTTCAGACTTTGGAGAACTGCATCACAGACATTAAGTCATGGATGACACTCAACAAGCTTAAGCTTAATGATGATAAAACCGAAGCCCTCCTCATTCACAAGCACAACACCTCCTCCTCACTCTCGCCTCTCCCAACATCGCTTACAGTAGGGACAACAAACATTCAGTTCTCATCCTCAGCGAGAAATTTCGGCTACATTCTCTCCGATGACGTGTCCCTCAACAACCATATCTCCAACGTCTGTCGCTCTGCATACACGGCCATCCGCCAAATCAGCTCCTTTCGCCACTATCTTACAGTCACTGCCACCAAAACCCTAGTCTGCGCTCTCGTCCTTTCTCGTCTTGACTATTGCAACTCTATCCTCCCTGGCTCCCCCAAACACATCATTGACAAACTACAAAAGGTTCAGAACTCAGCAGCTAGACTAGTATTCCGAGCAAAGAAACGCGATCACATCACACCTCTACTACATTCCCTTCACTGGCTTCCTGTGCAAGCACGCGTAGAGTACAAACTCTGTTCTCTGTCACAACTTTTTCACAGATTCTTGTCCTTCCTACCTTGCTGATCTACTGTCTGTCTACTCCCCTTCACGCACTTTAAGATCTTCTGCTGAAACTCGCACACTCAAGGTTCCCGTCACCCGCACTAAGACATACGGCCAACGTGCATTCGCTTACTCCACACCCAAGCAGTGGAATTCCCTTCCCTCCCATATCCGCAACATACAATCAACACAAGCATTCAAAAAGGCCCTCAAAACCCACCTCTTCAAACTGCATTATGCAGACTGATTTGTATCCTTCTGCCATTCTCTCCTCTTTTGTCTCTGTCTGATCCTTAAGTGTATACACAGCTGTAAATATTTATAGGCTACTGTTGTTCTTCCTGGGTCTAACCGGGCATATAAATAGCTGTGAATAGGTTTTTGCTATTCTATTTCTGTCTTTTTTGTCATTTATGTATGTAGTGTCGCAGCAGATGACCGGATATACACATTTTGTATATAGTATGGGAATTGTTTCCCCTGTCAATGTTAAATAGTAGATTGAGGCAGATGTATTATGGGTAATGGAAGAAATGCGATGAATGATTAAATTCGGACAGCAATTGAATTGCCACTGGTGTGTGTTCCTGAATTACACTTGAATGTGGACGTGCATACACCACCCGTACAACTCAGATACCCACACTACAACTTGCGACGAGGATATTTGGAGTCAGGCGAACTGTTTAGACAGTGTTTCAAGGCCCGGGTAAACTTCGTATGTTCGACGCTGTTTTTGCAGTTCTTGTCACGTGACGCTGACGTAGGTCAGAATCCCGCGAACATTGTTAGTCCATACGACCCGAGCACACCCCACCCACACACTAAATAAGAACACAAACACCAGTGGTAAATTAACGAAACAACTCTTTTATTCCCCAAACGTACTAACTACCCACCCGTCCCTCTAACAGCACACACTTCCCTCACTCACACTCACAAGCATACACAACATATTTAACAATAAACAAATGATATTTACAAATGCAATGATGAAATGAAAATAAACAAACTGATTTATGAAAACCTGTTCCTATATTCGCTCTGTTCAAAACTCTGAAAAAAATATGCGCATATTAAGGCCTTTCTTGTTATACTTTTATAACCTTTTACTCAAAGTTGTTTAAGCACTTTTTTCCAGGTCTCTTTTCCAAACTAGAATGAAACACTCCTTGACGTAAACCTTCCTGTAGACGATACAGAATTACCACCCCTGAAGACACGGCAACGCATAGGCGGCCCTCACACGGTTCCCATCTGAACCGCACACGGTCCTCGGTACAGGGGGAAGGTAACTCGGCTGGGTGGCTCCTGCGTAGCTGACCAGACCTCTCAGCGTCCAACCCAAGTCGGACCGGAACCAGAATCAGCTCGACCTCAGCCGCTCAAATCGTCCCGGCAGATGTTCAAAACAATCATCATCATCACCGGCATCAGCATCAGCATCAACATCAGCATCAGTGCACTGAAAATACAGTCAGATATCCTAACATTTGCCAACACGATTATATTTGCCAAAACTGTCACCATCGTGTTGTCTTCACTGTTTTCCGCGCACAAACGTCATCATGAATAAAATCGTAACACAAAAACTTTATCAATGTCTATGTCTCATTGTTCATACTTGTTCCGATTCATGATTATTAAATGTCTTTCATCGTACACAATCTTGACTACACGCTCTCCAAAATGTTTACTTTTGCCTTCGACTCAGATACTCCAGCACAAATCTTTACTAGTCACATCATGCCTTATGAAAATACATAAAAGATGAAATTCAACAATTGTTTAGATACTAACCACAATCAAACCTTTAATGATGTCACGGACCGATATTTGTGTATTAGACATTGACAGTACGGTTGTAGTAATATAGGCCTACTAGTCAATGACGTCACGAATTTTTAGTTGGCGGCAAATTCGTGAGCTTGATTTTTGTCAGTCTTCGTATGTTTTGAGTTGTGTGTGCTCTCCGGCGACAGTGTTCGCTGATAATTTCCCTGTAGAGAGAGAGACCTGTAGCGGGGCTACAGAGAAGAATAAGAAGAAGTGAGAAGTGAGAAGGAGGAGAAGAAGATATGAGAAGAATAAGTGAGAAGGAGAAGAGAGAAGAAGAATACGACGAAGAAGAAGTAGAGAAGAAGAGGAAGTGAGAAGGGAAACGGGAAGAGAGAAGAAGAAGAATACGAAGAAGAAGGGAAAGAAGAAGAGGAAGAGGAAGCGAGAAGAAGACGAGAGAGCTGACGATAGAGAAGAGCTGACGAAAGAAGAAGAGCTGACGTAAAGAGAGAGAGCTGACGAAGAGAGAAAAGCTGACTAAGAGAAGAGCTGACGAAGAGGAGAGCTGACGAAGAGAGAAAAGCTGACGAAGAGAAGAGCTGACGAAGAGGAGAGCTGACGAAGAGAGAAAAGCTGACGAAGAGAAGAGCTGATGAAGAGGAGAGCTGACGAAGAGATTGTCATGAACCGAGCAGTTTACCCTGCCCATTGACTATTTAGCCATGTGTAGTATTTGTAACAGTAGAGAAGTTAGACTATTACACAGCAGCAATTAAATTACACAGCAGACCACACACGGCGAGCGAGCCACCCACATCGCAGTGAGTCAGCACTTGAGCTTTGAATCGGACCGTTTTAACCAATCAGAAGCAGGCTCAGTGGGTAGAGCAGTTTGACTGTGTCAGATCTTAGCACAGTTTGAATCAGTCGTGTGTGAGACGAGGTAGAGGCAACATCTCCACAGCTAGAGAAATCTCTACACTCATAGACCAGGAAGCAGGACTTTGAAATCTTAGAATTCTCTCAAGTCATCACGGGCCTGAACTTGTCAAACAGGTAAATGAACACCCTTCTGTTTCATCGTGATATATTTATATTATTGTTGAAATTATGTTTGTGGAATTTGGTATGCATAAATGTGAATTGTTAATCCGAATTTGCGTGACCATGGGGAAGAGCCTACCACGAGGCGAAACACGACCGGTTGCGCCGCCATGTTGTATCCCGTACGGAACCACTGTTGTTTAACTTATATGTATGTTTGCAGACCAGTGGCTGTACCACTGAATGTTTATAATATTATTAATTCTGTATGTGTATAGTTAGCCACGATTGATATTTATGTATGTATAGGAATTTAGAGTGAGATTCCAGTGGAACCCGGAAGTAGCAGAATGTTCGTCGCTTATGTATAGAGATGTGGAGCTATCACTGAGGGCTACTTGGCTTTCAGTGAGACGCTCTGCACAAACCGATTATTCAGGGTTGTGCAGAATTTCGTCTCTTATATTACAGACGAGCAGGCGAGCTATCCCGAGCTATCCCGAGCTATCCTGTGCACCCCACTCCACAGAAACGACTAGTTGGTTGAGGAACCTCTACCGCACAAGACGGAAAGAGCTACCCTGAAGAAACACCCTGTCAGACCCCACAGCGTGGCAAGGGAACCCAACTACACAACGACAAAGGTGTACCAGAAGCTACCTCACAGAAGGACTTCGAACACCCCACACATGAGTTAAGTGCATAAGGCGAAGGTGCACTTAAACTGATCATAACAGGACCACAGTAGTCCAACTCTTCAGAAACTGTAAAACGGACCACAGTAGTCCAAATCTACATGAAATATTATAGCAAGTGCCCGAGGAAGATATAACAGCTGCCTAGACTATCAGCGATCGAACTATTAGCATTGAAAGAGACTTTTTAAGTTAGATTAGTACTTAGAGAATCTTGTATAGAGTAGAAGAAATAAATGTGTGATTTTAACTGTTATCAAGTGGCTGGACTACATATGATTCATAGCCGTGTGAAAGCTAGTGTGACAGTAATCTTTTACCATTTTTCTATCTATCTCTGTACCCCAACCTTAACACAGAACGAGCTAAACAAATAAATTTATTAAAGTAATTCATAGGGTGACTTACTAGCAGTTCCCACCGAATAAACGTGAGGGTCCATAATTCCATTGTGCAGAGCCCATAAACCCCACGTGACACTTTAATTGGCGAGCCTGCCAGGATCTGTGGATAATAGGAATTGGGTATAACCGGACCTAAGTACAATAAAATTAGATAACAGTAGGAGTAGTAGAATAACTTAGAATAGTGGTAACAAGGACTGATCAGTTGGGTGCACTATTCTTTAGTTAAAAACTTTTTTGCTTCAAATATTTTTGTGCCTGTATGTTGCATTGTTCTTTTGCAGGTTTTGCTTAAATAACTGTTGTATGCCATTTGACTCTTGTTTTATTCTATTATTGATTACGAATTTTATGATCTTTGCATTGTTGTTATTGACTTGCAATATTGCTAGTGTTTTGGTATTCCACGTGAGTCAGAGGTTGTTCATAGACACGTTTGACAATGTCGGACCCAGTGGCCTTGAGATTGCGTTTCAAGGAACTAGGAGAAGCTTTACACTTAGCAGGGGCAGACCTAATTGCGTATATAAATGCAGAGGTAGAGAAACAGGAGGCTAAGGCAGAGAGAGCAGCAGAGAGAGAACAGAAGAAACTCGAAGCAGAACAGAGAAAAGCAGAACTAGAAGCAGAGCAAAAGAAATTAGAACTAGAAGCAGAGCAGAAGAAACTAGCATTAGAAGCAGAGCAGAAGAAATTAGAAGCAGAGCAGAAGAAATTAGAAGCAGAGCAGAAGAAATTAGAGGCAGAGAGAGAAACGAGGAAATTAGAGCTAGAGGCAGAAAGAGAACAGAAGAAGGCAGCATTAGCAGCAGAGAGAGATCAGAAAGTAGGAGATGGGAGTATGAGAGGGCAGAAAAGGAAAAAGACAGACAGCATGAGTTAGAGCTAAGAAGATTGGGATCAGGAGCTTCAAGTTCTTCCTCAACCCCTCCCCACTCAGATCAGCTAGAGGTAGCATCCAACCCTGTACAAGGAATTTCATTTCCACTGGGAACATTCAATGAGAGAGAAGAAGGTCTAGATCTCTATCTGACTAGGTTTGAGCGTCTAGCAACAGAGTACAAACTAGATCCCACTCATTGGTCTTTTAAGCTTAGTCAAGGGCTTAGAGGAAAGGCTTATGACATCTACAGTAAGCTACCGACGGACAGAGTGACTGACTATCACAAAGTAAAAGAGGCACTCCTAACGGGATTCGAACTGACAGGAGAATGCTATCGGCAAAAATTCCGCACCAATCGGAGAGTGAAAGGAGAGAGCTATGCGCAGTTCGCGGATCGGTTGTCCACAACGTTGGATAAGTGGATTAGCCAGTCAGCCACGGCTAAGACGTATGATGGACTGACAGAACTGTTAGTATGGGAACAGCTACGGGAAACCATGACCCCCGAGCTGAGAACATTCTCAGTAGAGCAGGGCGCGGAAAGACTGGAAAATCTGGTCAAGGTCGCAGATAGGTACGTGGCCGCACACGGAGAAGCCAAGAGCTTCAGGCGAGACCTAAAGCCTAACGGGAAAGAGGCACAGAAACGAAGCCCTAACCGGGAAGAGCGCACCGCGAATAAGCCGAATAACCCCAGACCTGGGCAAAATAAAGGACCCAACACGGAATTCGGGAACAGAGGTCCCGCAGAACAGAGACGGTATTGTTCGTTCTGCAATAGAAACAATCACTCCACCGCAGAATGTTTCAAGTTGGCCGCACAACGTAGGGAAGAGCGCGAAAGCCGGCCAGCGCACAGAGTTCTAACTCAAAGTAGCGGTAACAAGCCACACACAATCGGAGATCACCCATCGGTGACAGACACGGTCAAGGTCAACGGAAAAGAAGCGAACTGTCTGTATGACACAGGTCTATCATACGACGCGATAGTTAGCGAATCTCTTGTATCGCGCGCGGACTTGACAGACAAGACAGTCGACTTACAAGGAGCAGACTTGACGAAACCGACGACTACTTGCCCAATAGCTTGGATCGAAGTAGAGAGTAGGTACGTCACAGGACGAATCCAAGCAGCTGTTTTACAGAAACCCCTGTATGATCTAGTGCTAGGTTGTAGGTATGTGTTCTTAGGCACGCCCCCTAAAACTGTAGAGATAGCTGCAGTGCAAACCAGGGCCCAAGCTAAAACCCAACCACCCCAGCCCGAGTTCGCTCCGAATCCAGGACTCGAAGAGATCAAAACAGCACAGAAAGAAGACACCTCGATAGCGAAGTGCTTCCAGAAGCTACCCAAGGCGCACACACCCCCGCACAAGGGAGACTTCTACATGGAAGAGGGAGTTCTACATCGACAAGGAGATGGAGGTCACACCCAACTAGTACTGCCAGCCACCCTTCGAGCCCAAGTACTAGAATTAGGCCACAGCATGCCACTCAGCGGACACATGGGAATTGGAGCCACAGTGCAGAGAATCAGCGCACACTACTATTGGCCAGGAATCACGGAGGATGTCAAGCGCTACGTGAAATCTTGCCACCAATGTCAACGATATTCCCCGCGACATCACACCGTACCAGTTACCTTAGGACCATCGGTAGTAGTCGGCGTGCCATTCCAGCAAGTCTCAGTAGACATAGTAGGACCACTGCCCATGACCAAGAAGAGGAACAGATTTCTACTCACACTCGTCGACGCATGTACGATGTGGTGCGAAGCAGTCCCGTTGCCAGCGATCGACACCAAGAAGATCGCAGATGCACTCATCGCCATCTTTACCAGAGTCGGATTCCCGGACAGCATTAGAACGGACAACGGATCTCAGTTCACCGGCCGCCTGATGCAAGACGTGTTCGAGTTGATACAAGTTCATCACATTCGCACACCACCATACCACCCCGCCAGCAACGGACAAGTAGAAAGACTGAACGGAACCCTTCTCACCATACTCAGGAAAGTCGCCGACGACAATCCAGAAGCGTGGGACACCTACGTGAATGCGGCCCTGTTCGCATACAGAGAAACGCCCCATGCAGCCACAGGCTACACCCCGTCAACTTTGCTTTTCGGCAGACCTCTAGCAGGACCGCTAGAAGCCCTACGCAGAAGTTGGACGGAAGCCAAGATAGACGACACACCCAGAGGTGCCACCAAGTACGTCGCAGACCTGCAGGAAACCCTCAAAGCAACGTGGAAGAAAGCTGGTGAAGCACTGAAGAAGGCAAGAGCCCGTCAGGCGAAGTACTACAACCGCCACGCTAAGGACAGAGAACTGCAAGTCGGCGATCAAGTGCTGCTCTTACTTCCAAGTGGAACCAACAAGCTGGACATCGCTTGGAGAGGACCGTACCGGGTGACTGCCAAGAAATCCAAGACAGTCTACCAAATAGAGGTAAACGGGAGAACCCGATACCACCACATTAATCTCCTCAAGAAGTATACGGACAGACCAGCGACCCCCAGCACTCACAACTTGCTAGCCATCGCCATCGCGGAAGAAGGAGAAAGCATGGAGACCAATGCAGTAGAGTATCCCCTGCACTCCAAAGAAACCTACAAAGACGTGATACTCAACGGAGACCTAGCCGCTAAACAGCAACAGCAAGTACTACAGGTCATTCGACAACATCAGACTGTGCTCACAGACCGACCAGGGAGGACAGACCTCGTCGAAGTAACCTTAACGGTGACCGACCCAACACCCGTCCGCCAGAAGCTCTACCCGATGCCACTGTCGCAGCAGCGAGCCATCAAGGAAGAGATAGACACCTTACTGGCAGCCGGAATCATCTCAGAGTCTACCTCACCCTACAGCGCAGGCACGGTATTGTTGCGAAAACCCAACGGAGAGCATCGACTGTGCATCGACTTCAGACGCCTGAATGCCGTAACGCAATTCCAGCCAGAGCCACTCCCGGACCAGACCGACCTATTTGCCAAGCTACAGCGAGCGAAGTACTTCTCACGCATCGACCTCAGCAAAGGATACTACCAGATACCAGTGCAACCGCAAGTCCGAAAGTACCTAGCGTTTAGCACTATGGAAGGACACTTCGAGTTCAACGTACTTCCATTCGGACTCCACAACGCACCCAGCATCTTCAGCGCCATGATGCGAAAACTCCTGGCACCCCTGAGCAGCGAGCACCTACACTCGTTTATGGACGACATCCTCATCGCAACACCTACGGGGGAGGAACATGTCACGCTCCTACAACAACTACTCGCCCGCCTCAGAGACACGGGATTGACGGCAAGACCCACCAAATGTCAGATTGGATTCACAGAGCTAGAATTTCTGGGACACACCATCAGTCAAGGAAGTCTGCGACCGGTAGAAAAGACAGTGAAACGCCTACTCGACGCGCCTAGGCCCAAGACCAAGAAGGAAGTGCAGTCGTTTCTAGGACTCTGCGGCTTCTACCAGAAGTTCATCCCCAACTACAACAGCATCGCCGTGCCACTGACAAATGGAACCCGGAAAATCGCCCCGGACAAAGTCGTATGGACAGCCGAATGCGAGACAGCATTCCAAACACTCAAGGACAGAATGACATCGGCGCCAGTACTCCACCTACCCGATTTGACTCAGCCATTCGTTCTTCGCACCGACGCAAGCGACTTAGGCCTCGGAGCAGTACTGCTACAGCGCGACCCCAAGAATGCAGAGACGCTATTCCCTGTCGCCTACGCCAGCAGAAAATTGAGACCCGCCGAGACCCACTACGCCACGTCGGAGAAAGAATGCCTTGGACTAGTCTGGGCCATACAGAAATTCCAACTCTACCTGTATGGGACCCACTTCACAGTTCAGGTGGACCACCAACCACTATCGTTCCTGGCAGCCTCCAAATCCTTGAACTCTCGCCTGATGCGATGGGCACTCACCCTTCAGGCGTACTCATTCCAGATCGAGTACATCCCCGGCAAAGAGAACCACGGAGCCGACTACCTCAGTCGCCATCTCGTGGAGGACACAGCAGCTGTCGCCCACCCAACACAACTAAGGGCCACAGCACCAGAATTCGTCCCCGCCCAGTAATACCCTGTCACTAGTGTCCATAGCTACCTGGCACAGCATTGCAGCTCAGGTAGAGCAACTTAACTAGTGTGTAAATAGGACCCTAGGATAGTGCAGTGTTAAACTAGGCTCTGTAGTAGAAAAAGGTCGAATCCAGTAGTCATCGCCTTTTTTCAGTTGAGGGAGCCTGTCATGAACCGAGCAGTTTACCCTGCCCATTGACTATTTAGCCATGTGTAGTATTTGTAACAGTAGAGAAGTTAGACTATTACACAGCAGCAATTAAATTACACAGCAGACCACACACGGCGAGCGAGCCACCCACATCGCAGTGAGTCAGCACTTGAGCTTTGAATCGGACCGTTTTAACCAATCAGAAGCAGGCTCAGTGGGTAGAGCAGTTTGACTGTGTCAGATCTTAGCACAGTTTGAATCAGTCGTGTGTGAGACGAGGTAGAGGCAACATCTCCACAGCTAGAGAAATCTCTACACTCATAGACCAGGAAGCAGGACTTTGAAATCTTAGAATTCTCTCAAGTCATCACGGGCCTGAACTTGTCAAACAGGTAAATGAACATCCTTCTGTTTCATCGTGATATATTTATATTATTGTTGAAATTATGTTTGTGGAATTTGGTATGCATAAATGTGAATTGTTAATCCGAATTTGCGTGACCATGGGGAAGAGCCTACCACGAGGCGAAACACGACCGGTTGCGCCGCCATGTTGTATCCCGTACGGAACCACTGTTGTTTAACTTATATGTATGTTTGCAGACCAGTGGCTGTACCACTGAATGTTTATAATATTATTAATTCTGTATGTGTATAGTTAGCCACGATTGATATTTATGTATGTATAGGAATTTAGAGTGAGATTCCAGTGGAACCCGGAAGTAGCAGAATGTTCGTCGCTTATGTATAGAGATGTGGAGCTATCACTGAGGGCTACTTGGCTTTCAGTGAGACGCTCTGCACAAACCGATTATTCAGGGTTGTGCAGAATTTCGTCTCTTATATTACAGACGAGCAGGCGAGCTATCCCGAGCTATCCCGAGCTATCCTGTGCACCCCACTCCACAGAAACGACTAGTTGGTTGAGGAACCTCTACCGCACAAGACGGAAAGAGCTACCCTGAAGAAACACCCTGTCAGACCCCACAGCGTGGCAAGGGAACCCAACTACACAACGACAAAGGTGTACCAGAAGCTACCTCACAGAAGGACTTCGAACACCCCACACATGAGTTAAGTGCATAAGGCGAAGGTGCACTTAAACTGATCATAACAGGACCACAGTAGTCCAACTCTTCAGAAACTGTAAAACGGACCACAGTAGTCCAAATCTACATGAAATATTATAGCAAGTGCCCGAGGAAGATATAACAGCTGCCTAGACTATCAGCGATCGAACTATTAGCATTGAAAGAGACTTTTTAAGTTAGATTAGTACTTAGAGAATCTTGTATAGAGTAGAAGAAATAAATGTGTGATTTTAACTGTTATCAAGTGGCTGGACTACATATGATTCATAGCCGTGTGAAAGCTAGTGTGACAGTAATCTTTTACCATTTTTCTATCTATCTCTGTACCCCAACCTTAACACAGAACGAGCTAAACAAATAAATTTATTAAAGTAATTCATAGGGTGACTTACTAGCAGTTCCCACCGAATAAACGTGAGGGTCCATAATTCCATTGTGCAGAGCCCATAAACCCCACGTGACAGAGATGAGCCGACGAAGAGAGAAGAGCTGACGTGACGAAGAGGAGAGCTGACGAAGAGAGAAGTGCGACGAAGAAGAAGAGGAGGAGTAGAATGAGAGAAGAGCGACGAAGGGGGAAAGACGGTGTAGGTAGAGAGATTATGACAGTGGGAGTCGTGGAGTTATAATATTGTGAATAATTCTGTGGACTTATAATATTGTGAATAATTCTGTGGACTTATAATATTGTGAACAATTCTTTGGACTTATAATATTGTGAACAATTCTTTGGACTTATAATATTGTGAATAACTCTTTGGACTTATAACATTGTGAATAATTCCTTTGGACTTATAATATTGTGTGGCACAAAGCAAACTGTGAGTATTCGTTTTTCTACTGTTCTGTACATGATTATTTGAAAATATTTGTGAGGTGGGTTTTGAAGACGAGTTGTACTTGTGGAAATATTGATTTAGAATGTTTGTAAGATAATATATATGTGTTTGTCGTATTTTGTATTATAAGAGGGTGTGACAGATAATTGGAGTCAGAGTTAGTTGTATTAGCAGAGAGAGAACGGGAGAACGCGCACATGCAGAACAGACATTCACATCACTAAACAAATACCTTGTTTCTGAGTGAAAGACTAGATAAGATAGTTAGTGTTTCTTTCGTCTTTCTGTTTTATTTATCCATTCACTTAGATATAGGTATAGTTAGACCAAAGAGGAGCTTTCGTTACAGTGGTGACCCTGCAATCCGTTAGAGGTTAGAGTAGGCATAGTGTGGAGTGTGAGGTAGGCAGAGTTGTTTGAATAATAAGAAGTTTTTGTCTCGTTATCTTTGAGTGTTGGTTTGTTGTTGTAATTTGTTTCTCAAAAGAATAAATGAATATTTGTATTTATTAATTAATCCCCGCCTCCAGCTCTATCTCTTGCGGGTCTGATCTAATTGTACATAATTTTTTCTGGGTCAGAGAGGAACTAGTATCATTTCTCTTCCTATTGTAATTATTATTTCATCTTAGCTCATTTCTACTACCATTATTATTTATTTGTCCTTTAGTATACTTTCTTTGTTAGCTCTGTCACACCCTTATTTTAATTATCATAGGTTTTTGGAAGTATTTTTGGAAAACAATTGTATTGGGAATAATTCTTGTTGTATCATTTTGTGACTTGTATTTGATTCTTAGTTTTCTTTGGTTACATTTTGTGAACTTGACCTTGGTTTCCGGTACTGGTGTTTTTTTGTTTGTTTTTTCTTTTTAGTTGGTTTTGGCTATAGTTATTAGGGTAGTTTGTTTGTTTATTAAATAATATTTGCTGGATTTATTATCGGTTATTACACTTGGAATTAGGTTTGGATTATTTTGATAAAAATTTCGACATTTCTTTGTTTATTTTGGACTTATGTATATATAGTATAACATAGTTTATTGCTTGTGTATTTAATTGTTTAGATCTTTATTTCTTTAAGTCAAGTTTATGGTTATATTGTGTGGTTGTATTGTGCTATGATACCCATCAACTTGATTCTGATCTAAAGAAAAAAAGGACACTTGTTACTAAATATTACCTGTATAGCCGGGACTTATAAAAAAAGAAAAACAATTAATTATTATTCGTTATTAGTGGTTATAGTGTAACATTATGACGTCCTCTGATGACTATAATACTCTGAGACTTTTCTTGCTCAAGCTCAAAAGTTAGGGTATAAGGATGACAAAATACAAGAATATGTTAACCAGTGTATGGAAAGGCATGACAGAGCTAGGGAAAGGGAGGAAAAGAAACTTCAGTTGGAGAATGATGAAAAGAAACTTCAGGTTCAGTGGGAGAATGAAAGGGAAACAAAAAAAATGGAAAGTGAGCTTAGAGCGAAAGATATGCAATTTGAGCTTGATAGAGAAGCTATGCGGATTAAGGAAAAAGAACTAGAACTCCAGTTGAATCAGAATACTGCTGGGTCAGATCAAACCTTTCCTAAAGTTCGGTATAACCCAAATACGCCAAAACTGCCTCGGCTTCCTATTTTCAGGGAGGACAAAGATGATATAGATGCTTTTTTTATACCGTTTTGAATCTCACGTTACTTCGCTGAACTGTGATAGAAATAAGTGGGTTGTATATTTGGCTGCACTTCTGCAAGGTTCTGCCATTGAAGTTTACCACTCACTGTTAGCATCGGGTACTGTTACTTATGAGGATCTGAAGGCTGAGTTACTCAAGAAGTTTCAATGTACAGCAGACGGGTTTAGAGAAAAGTTTAGGGCTGTTAGACCGGAAGTGGGGGAAAGCTTTATAACATTTTCAAAGAAATTTTCTCACCTTTTTGAGAGATGGATCCAGTTGGCTGAATGCCAGAGCACATATAATGGTCTTTTTAACCTTATGTTGTGCGAACAATTTTATGCATCTGTTTCTAAGGATTTGACAATTTTTTTGAAAGAACGAAATTTGAAAGAGTTTGATGCTCTAGTTCAGAGTGCCGAAGCATTCCGCGTTGCACACCCCGAAAAGAAACTGGCGAGAAAGGCTGAGGATACAATTTTTGGTTCTGCTTCAGTGTCTCAACCTGTTAACCAAAATCAGGCATACCAGACTCGATTTCACGGGAATGATAATTCTCGGGGGAGTTTCTTTCGTGCTCAGCAGCGGGGTGGGTATAGATTGCCATATTCCGGACAGTTCCGTGGCGCTGGGTCTCAGGTTAGACCGACTCAACAGTCAACCCAGTCGGGGTCAAATCAAACTTCAACTATCCGTGGGGGGTTTCAACCCAGAAACAGTTTTCAACCAGCTAGCAGGGGTTCACCATCAAAGAGTAAAGGTAGATATCCAGTTAAGTGCTATAACTGTCAGGGGTTTGGACATATTGCTGCAGTATGTCCTTCAAAATATGGCTGTGCGGCAGTTGCCGAGGAATATCATGAGCATGAATGTGAAGAACAATCTCAGGTTCAGGCCACACTTGTTACTGAAGTAGTATGCTCGATTTGTGACGAAAACTGTGGTCATCTACATCTAGTACCTGGTACTGTGAATGGCCGGAATGCAAGCGTTCTCAGGGACACAGGGGCTACTGTCTGTGGAGTGAGAAAACGTTTGGTTGGGGAAGATCAGTACACGGGTCATACTTGCAAATGTTGGTCATTTGGAGGGAAATTGGAAGAATTTCCTCTTGCAAAAGTTCTCATAGAGACTCCGTTTTTCACCGGTCCGGTGTTGTGCTGTGTGATAGATAGGCCGGTTGCAGATTTGATTTTGGGAAATCTTCCGGGAGTCTCAGACCCTATCTCGAGTGTGGCGACTTCTGCCCGCACCCAAGATCATACAGCTTGCGTGACTACACGTGCTCAAACTAAAAGAGAGAGCATTCCCAGTAAGCCTCTTAGTACTGTGACACAAGATCTGAGCATTACCCCTGCAGAATTTGCTAGTATGCAGAAGAAAGATGAAACTTTGTTACCATTGTTCCACTTAGCTGAAATAGGTGAAGTTAAGACGTTAGGGTTCTCAACTGTTCCATACTACATTCAGGATGACATACTACACAGATACCATGAGAAAAACACACAGATTCTGGTCCAATTGGTGGTGCCGACACCCTTACGGTCATCAGTGTCTATCACAGCGCATGACACCATCATGGCAGCTACTCAAAGAGTTGATCCGCACGACATTGTGGTTCAAGACAATGATCATAGATCACATGAAATTGCAGTTGTTGCTGTTATACCAGCCGAATCAGACTCGGATGATGTAACCATTCCCACAGTATCAACTACAAACACAGAAACTATTGCTGATATTCATTTTGATGATACACTGTCTAATTATCAGAAACAACAGCTTTACAATGTTTTTGCTGATTTTGTACCCATATTGACCTCTTACCCTGGTACATTTACTGGAAATTTGTTTCATGTTGTCAATTTGACTTCAGATTCACCGATCAGACTTAGACCGTATGACTTACCATTGTCCACAAAAGAGAAAGTAGAGAGGGAGGTTAAGTCAATGTTAGATATGGGTGTTATTGAACATTCTCTGTCGCCATACTCATCACCAGTTGTACTGGTTGAAAAGAAAGACGGGTCTACTAGGTTTTGTGTGGATTATAGGCAGCTTAACAAGGTCACTGTTTTTGACGCTGAGCCTATCCCAAACTCAGATGAATTATTTGCAGAGTTGGCAGATGGTTCATATTTTACTAAGATTGACCTTTCGAAGGGGTACTGGCAAATTTTGGTGAGCCCTCTCGATAGACCAAAAACAGCTTTTGCAACTCACGTTGGTCTTTTTCAATGGATTCGTATGCCATTTGGCTTGGTTTCGGCTCCAGCAACTTTGGCACGAATGATGCGTTTGTTAAAACTCGAAGAAGTATCGTCGGTCAACTTCTTTGATGATATCCTTGTCAAAAGCGTGACTTGGAACGAACATCTCGTACATGTGCGAGGCGTCCTTTCAAAGTTGCATGACGCTGGACTTACCGCCAGACCGTCAAAGATCTATGCGGGTTGTCAGGAATTAGAATTCTTAGGACACATTGTTGGTCAGGGTAGATTGAAACCAGAAACTCAGAAAGTGAAAAAGATTTTGGCACTTGAAATACCAAAAAGTAAAAGGCAAGTTCGCGCACTCATGGGACTGATCAGTTACTACAGACGTTATGTTCAAAATTTCGCTGCGGTTACTAAACCTCTTACTGATCTGATAAAATCAGGTGCGCACAAACAGATCATATGGACGAAGGATTGTGCTGATGCTCTCCGAGCTGTCCAGAAAGTGTTGTCAAGCTCTCCAGTGCTGGTGTTACCAGATATTACGCGTCCATTTACTGTCCGCACTGACGCGAGTTCTTTCGGCATTGGTGCTGTTCTCTTTCAGGAACACGATGGTGATTTGCATCCTGTCACATGTGTGAGCCGAAAGTTGCTGGATAGGGAAACAAGATATAGCACGATTGAGCGAGAATGTTTAGCTATTGTGTGGGCTCTCACAAAGTTGTCAAAATATTTGTGGGGAAGGAAATTTGAGCTCGAAACTGATCATAAACCTTTGGTTTACTTGCGGTCCAGTCAGTTTAAAAATTCCAGAATTACACGTTGGGCTTTGGCTCTTCAGGAATTTCATTTTGAGATCAAACCGCTACCTGGTCATGTTAACATGTTTGCTGATGCATTGTCAAGATCAAATGTTGATCAATCTGTACCATAGATATTCTTGTGTGCTGTATTCACTTGTACAACAATAACTGCTGTTATGATTGTTTGATTGTGAACTTGATGGTTTTTTGTTCTTACATATCTATAAATATTGCGATTTGACAAATTGTGTCGTTGTGGGGTTGTTGATTTTGCTGTTCATAATGATGGTATTGTTATTGTACATAGTAGAAAAAAATTGTGTTGATGGAATATATTGATTGTATTTATTTTTCTTTGAAAAATCTAAAGAAAACTCGGTCGTTTCTTTTATTTGGGAAGGGGGTATTGTCACGGACCGATATTTGTGTATTAGACATTGACAGTACGGTTGTAGTAATATAGGCCTACTAGTCAATGACGTCACGAATTTTTAGTTGGCGGCAAATTCGTGAGCTTGATTTTTGTCAGTCTTCGTATGTTTTGAGTGGAGAGAGGGTGTGTGCTCTCCGGCGACAGTGTTCGCTGATAATTTCCCTGTAGAGAGAGAGACCTGTAGCGGGGCTACAGAGAAGAATAAGAAGAAGTGAGAAGTGAGAAGGAGGAGAAGAAGATATGAGAAGAATAAGTGAGAAGGAGAAGAGAGAAGAAGAATACGACGAAGAAGAAGTAGAGAAGAAGAGGAAGTGAGAAGGGAACAGGAAGAGAGAAGAAGAAGAATACGAAGAAGAAGGGAAAGAAGAAGAGAAAGAGGAAGCGAGAAGAAGACGAGAGAGCTGACGATAGAGAAGAGCTGACGAAAGAAGAAGAGCTGACGTAAAGAGAGAGAGCTGACGAAGAGAGAAAAAACTGACGAAGAGAAGAGCTGACGAAGAGATGAGCTGACGAAGAGAGAAAAGCTGACGAAGAGAAGAGCTGACGAAGAGGAGAGCTGACGAAGAGAGAAAAGCTGACGAAGAGAAGAGCTGACGAAGAGGAGAGCTGACGAAGAGATGAGCCGACGAAGAGAGAAGAGCTGACGTGACGAAGAGGAGAGCTGACGAAGAGAGAAGTGCGACGAAGAAGAAGAGGAGGAGTAGAATGAGAGAAGAGCGACGAAGGGGGAAAGACGGTGTAGGTAGAGAGATTATGACAGTGGGAGTCGTGGAGTTATAATATTGTGAACAATTCTGTGGACTTATAATATTGTGAATAATTCTTTGGACTTATAATATTGTGAACAATTCTTTGGACTTATAATATTGTGAACAATTCTTTGGACTTATAATATTGTGAATAACTCTTTGGACTTATAATATTGTGAATAATTCCTTTGGACTTATAATATTGTGTGGCACAAAGCAAACTGTGAGTATTCGTTTTTCTACTGTTCTGTACATGATTATTTGAAAATATTTGTGAGGTGGGTTTTGAAGACGAGTTGTACTCGTGGAAATATTGATTTAGAATGTTGTAAGATAATATATATATATGTGTTTGTCGTATTTTGTATTATAAGAGGGTGTGACAGATAATTGGAGTCAGAGTTAGTTGTATTAGAAGAGAGAACGGGAGAACGCGCACATGCAGAACAGACATTCACATCACTAAACAAATACCTTGTTTCTGAGTGAAAGACTAGATAAGATAGTTAGTGTTTCTTTCGTCTTTCTGTTTTATTTATCCATTCACTTAGATATAGGTATAGTTAGACCAAAGAGGAGCTTTCGTTACAAATGATATAGCAATGAAAAATACTTCCATTCAATTTATATTTCATTTTAAATGCAGTCATTCCTCTACTAAAATACTTATTAAATTTCCTTTTAAAAATACTGATAATATACTGACAAATTATCTCCCTTGCGAAAATAATGAAAGCAATGTATATGTACAGAATAATTATCTCCCTTCGTTTAACAAAACGATTATACTGTATTCAATAATTTATTTACTATTAAATAAATGATAATAATAAGAAAAATCCATCATAAAATAACAGAATAAAATTCCCCCTATGAACGTATTTACCCCAAAACGCTGACCTAACATAATGGTGAAAAATATTACATTCTACACGCTTACCTATTTACACACTCATACACCAGAGAATGCAGCACGCCACTAAAGAAAAACATGGGTATTTACCTCCACTGGTGATACGACCCCAACTGGCACGTAGACAACACAAGACAAGACAACACAAGTTGAGGCGTCCTTCAGTCTCCGCCGCACTCCTCCGGGTCACAGGGCATCCAAGTCAGGGCTACTGAAAATGGCTTTGCAGGGGAACCAATAGAGTTTCCACTACTGCTTACTAAGGATATCAAACACAGATATACGCCTAGTCCTACCCTCAGTGCGGACATCCGTCTTCTCTGACGCTTTCTGACTGACTGACCTCTATCATTTCAGTACAATACCCTTTGTAACTTTCTAGAATAGTGAACATGCTCAGCAAACGGCCGACCAGGCCTAAGCTGGTTTCCTCTCTCTATATCATTTACATGTGCACTCTTGCTCGGAATTGACAGCTAAACGAACAGTAGCAACTAACTTACGAAAAGCACGAGTTTATGTACAGTTAAAAAAAATGTATGGTAGCCGGCGCGTGACACACCTCCCCCCCAGATCAAACACCCGGGTTTGATCACCTTCTGGCTACCTGACTATTTTTTCTTTTACTCCCTTCAAGTGATGTACATTCTGTCTAAATGTTCCTGCTAAGAAAATCGGCTGGTACATTTTCCTTTTCTGGGATGTTCTCTATTCGGATGGAGAACGGTTGCAACTGCAGCGCCCATCTCATTAGCCTACTGCTAGTGGTCTTCGCCTGCTGTAAATACTGCAGCGGTCTGTGATCGGTTTGTACCACAAAGGTTCTGCCATAAAGATACTGTCTAAACTTCTGAACACCCCAAACTATGGCTAGGCATTCCTTTTCTATGGTAGAGTAATTACGCTCTGCTTTTGACAGTTTCTTACTGGCGCATGCGATCGGTTGCAAACCACTACCCATGTCTTGACATAACATCGCCCCTACTCCTCCCTCTGACGCATCTGTCTGCAGGACGAACGGACGATCAAAGTCAGGCAGCGAGCACACAGGACCCGAACACAACCTGGCTTTCAGCGTTTCGAAAGCTGTCTCACACGCATCGGACCACGTCACTGACCCTGCTTTACCCCCTTTTGTCAAGTCTGTCAATGGAGCGGCTATGGCTGCAAAGTTTGGGACAAACTTCCTATAATAGCCCACCAACCCCAAAAATGACCTAACCTGTCTTTTTGTCTGCGGTCTCGGCGCATCCTTGATGCGTTGCATCTTGTCTTCCTCAGGACTGATCTGATCGTTCCCTACAGTGTGTCCAAGATACTCTAGCTGTTTGAAACCTAGGTAACACTTCGTAGGTCTGGCTGCCAACTGAACCTCTCTCAACCTACAGAAGATCATGGCTATGCACTGTAGATGGCGCTTCTTAGTCTCAGACGCTATCATGACGTCATCCATGAAGTTACTCACTTCTGACAAATGCAACGGTTCCAGAAGCTTCCTCATCATTCTCGAAAAGATTGCCCCTGCTGTTTTCAGTCCAAATGGCATCACGTTCCACTGGAATTGGCCTGCTGGTGTGGTAAATGCTGTTTTCGCTTTGTCACTTTCAAGCATGGGTACTTGCCAATATCCTTTTGCTAAATCCAGCTTGCTGAGATATCTTGCCTTCGCTAGACGTGAAAACAAATACTCGATGTCTGGCATCGGCTCGGCATCGAATATGACTTTCTGATTCAGCTTCCTGAAATCCACACAGAACCTGATAGTCCCATCCTTCTTTCTGACCAGTACGATCGGCGAACTGTATGGTGAGTTTGCTCTCTCTATTACCCCCATTTCCATCATGGTTTCGACTTCAGTCTTAACGACTTCCAGCTGTGAATGAGGTAATGGATACTGTTTCGTCCTAACAGGTATTTCATCCACCAGGCGAATTTCGCACGTGTCCAGGCTGGTTCTTAACGGAAAATCTGTGAGAATATCACTGTACTGACTAGCCAAAGTTCTCAGCTCGGGATGGATCTCGGGACAGTTGGGATCTAAGTGTATGTCTGCTGGACCTTCGGACGCTTTTAACGGGACTGTTGGTACATCCCCTCTCAGCACTGACATCTCTTCCCCTTCATCCTCATCCCTTTCCTCCACTACTACTGTGGACAACGCAACTCGTTCCTGGAACTTCTTAAGCAGGTTGGCATGATAGAGCTTAGTCTTGCTTCCCACACGTACGCGATAATCACACTGGCCCACACGTTCTATCACCTCAAATGGTCCCTGCCACGACATCTCCAGTTTGTTGTGCTTTACAGGTAGCAACAGCAACACCCTGTCGCCTGCTATGAAACAACGCTGCTTAGCCTTCCTGTCAAAATGTTGTTTCTGCTTCTTCGATGCTGCTTTCAGATTATCCCGGGCTAACCTGCACGTTTCCTCGACGCGATTCCGTAGATCTACAACATACTGGCTAGCATCTCGTATGTTTTCTTCCATCTGCTCCTTAGTCCACAGATCTCGCAGCACGGACATCGGTCCCCGGACTGTCTTCCCATACAACAATTCGAATGGCGAGAAACCTGTTGATTCTTGGGGTACTTCCCTGTATGCAAACAGGAGTGCGGGAATATACCTATCCCAGCTCTTTGGTTTTTCTGACGCTAATTTCTTTAACATGGCCACCAAAGTACCATTGAATCTCTCTACTAGTCCATTCGACTGCGGATGATATGGTGTTGTACAATGGCCCTGAATACAGAGTAGCCTGTTGACTTCCTTCATAACCTGAGAAGTGAACTGTGACCCTTGGTCTGTGAGTACCTCCTTCGGGATACCTACTCTGGACCAGATCTCCCAAAGTGCTTCGGCCACCCTTTCCGCATCTATCCTCTTCAAAGGAACGGCATCGGGATACCTAGTAGCATAGTCCACTGTCACCAAAATGAACCGGTTTCCCCTGTCGGACGCTGGTGTGATGGGGCCCACTATATCTACTGCTACTCTTTGGAATGGTTCTTCTACCAACGGTAAGTGCTGCATAGGAACTCGGGGCACCCTTCCCCTCGGCACTACCCTCTGACACTGCTCACATGACTCGCAGTACCGTCTGACTTGACTGCACAAACCAGGCCAATAAAAGGTCCCCCATATCCTCTCTCGGGTCTTCTTCCCTCCCAAATGTCCCCCCATCGGCGGATCATGCGCTAGTCTGACTACCGTCTCTCTCAGCTGCTTTGGTACTACTAACTGTGACATCTGACTTCCACCTTTTGCGTACATTCGGTAGAGAATACCCTTCTTTCTACAGAACTCTACCAGTCCCTTTCCTGAGGTGATGGCCCTACCTTCATCTGCAAGCTTACGTGCTCTGGCCAAAGTCTCGTCTTGGGTTTGCCACTCTATCAATTGAGAAGGTGTCACATCAAGATCGACCTGCTTGATCAACTTCAAAGGACCCTCCCCCTTCTTTTCTTTCTTTGCCTGCGCTCTAGTCTGGACAGCTGCTGCCATGGCGCACTCACTAGCGTCTACGGTCACTGGGCTACGTTGTCCGTCAGCGAAAGTCACCCAATTACCAAGTATAACGTCTGGTCCCATGTGCTCAACCACTATGAGTTCAATTTTCCCCCTTACAAACGGCGAATCCAACTCAACCCAAGCAGTAGGATACTTAGCCGATTTCCTGTGGTCTACGGGATTGACGTCAACATGCCTCCCTGATAACTGTTCTGGCTGCACCCACTTCGCTGCAATCGCGCCCATGTCTGCACCTGTATCTCGCATAATGCGGACTTCTCTCCCTTGGGCTAATCCCTTACTCCAGGGGTCAAAGGGTACTATGGTTTTCACCCCTACAGTTACCGGCCCTGTCATCGTGGTTGACGTTTCGGGAGCTATTGTCACTTGGTTGACGGCTACTTTATTCTGACAATTTCGGGCTACATGTCCTGGTTTGTGACACTTGAAACACAGCCGTTCTTCCGGCTTCTTCCCCGAACTAGACTGTTCCCCTCTGGTTTCTACCTTGGTTCCCGTACTTCTGTTAGGTTGTTTATCCCTTTTGAACTTGAAAGGACCTCCCATAGGTGGACGTGTAACAGCCCTCTTAGCATCGAGATGGAGCTGTGCCAGCTCTGCTGCTTCCTCCCCATTCTTCGGGCGTTTTTCCCTAACAGTCATCTCCAATTCCGGGTTCATGACCCCATACAGTTGCTCGGCCAGAAACATGTCTAACACTACTGCAACGTCTTCGATGTTTTTGTCAGCTAAAGCAAACCAGCGCGTTACTGCGGTCCTTAGCCTAACATACAGCTGAGGAAAAGTTTCTGCAGGTTCTTTCTTAGCCTCTCGAAACTGACGGCGGTAGTACTCGGCGTCACGCCTAAACCTCTTAAGCAACGCCCCCCTTACTACATCGAAATCCTTGCTCTGCTCAACAGGTAGCCTGAGATAAGTGTCACGGGCCTCTCCCTGTAACAATGGAGCTAAACGTACCCCCCACACCTCCTTCGGCCAACCTTGCGTCACGGCTACCCTTTCGTACATCTGTAGGTACGCTTCGACATCCTCTTTGTCGTCTAGCGGCTTCATCTTTAATGAAAAGGACTTACTCGCCTCTGACGCTTTCCTATCCGCTTCGGATTTCTTCTCTGACGCAGCTATCTGATACTTCAGCCTTCGCTCGGCGGCTGCTAATTCCTCCTGACGAGCTTCCCTCTCTGCGGCCAGTCTACGCTCTGTAGCTTCCCTCTCTGCGGCCAACCTACGTTCGGCGGCTGCTAATTCCTCCTGACGAGCTTCCCGTTCTGCGGCTAGTCTACGCTCTGCAGCCTCCCTCTCTGCAGCTATCCTACGTTCGGCGGCTTCCCTCTCGGCAGCTAACCTACGTTCCAAGAGACGCTCAGCAACCTCCTGCTCTCCCTTACGCCTGACCTCGGCTATCACAAACTGCGCTAATGCTGCACCCGTGAGGCCTAAACTTTCCCCTAACTGTTTGATGTGCTCATGCGGGCTTACCCTAGTTCCTAACCCCTCCTTAATTTCCGGGTTATCACTAAGAGTCAGACCTGTCGCACCAGGGGTATGAGTAAGCGTACTCACTGTGGTTTTCTTCCCTGATGGGGTAGCCAAAATGGCTTCTTCCTCGCCTTGGGACTCGTCCCCCGGTTCGCTTCCCGCGGACTCAGCGCTGGGCCCCGCGGTGGCGCCACGCCCTGTCCGAGTCGGTCGTAATTCCTTCTTTGGCGGCATCCCTGACCCGAATGCCCGACGACCCGGCGGCGACGACGGTTCCCGTCAGGACACCTGCCCAACAAAAAACAGAAAACGATTAGGACTAGACAACGAATGATAACTAGACAGACAACGACAAGAGCCAGAGGGTTCCTACCACCTGGTACCTAAATGGCAGGAGGCAAACACTCACGCCCCCCTCCGTTCACGCGTGCCGCACTCTCTGGCCGTGGCCCTCAGTGCAACACACTCCCACTCCCGCCAACCGCCCGCTAGAACACATTCGTACACAAACACGTACACACACGACCACTGGTACACACAACTACACAAATTCCACTACTCTACCTAATTACCTAAACAGTTACCTCCCCCTAATCCTATTCTATCCCACCACTGCCACCAATTAATGTCACGTGACGCTGACGTAGGTCAGAATCCCGCGAACATTGTTAGTCCATACGACCCGAGCACACCCCACCCACACACTAAATAAGAACACAAACACCAGTGGTAAATTAACGAAACAACTCTTTTATTCCCCAAACGTACTAACTACCCACCCGTCCCTCTAACAGCACACACTTCCCTCACTCACACTCACAAGCATACACAACATATTTAACAATAAACAAATGATATTTACAAATGCAATGATGAAATGAAAATAAACAAACTGATTTATGAAAACCTGTTCCTATATTCGCTCTGTTCAAAACTCTGAAAAAAATATGCGCATATTAAGGCCTTTCTTGTTATACTTTTATAACCTTTTACTCAAAGTTGTTTAAGCACTTTTTTCCAGGTCTCTTTTCCAAACTAGAATGAAACACTCCTTGACGTAAACCTTCCTGTAGACGATACAGAATTACCACCCCTGAAGACACGGCAACGCATAGGCGGCCCTCACACGGTTCCCATCTGAACCGCACACGGTCCTCGGTACAGGGGGAAGGTAACTCGGCTGGGTGGCTCCTGCGTAGCTGACCAGACCTCTCAGCGTCCAACCCAAGTCGGACCGGAACCAGAATCAGCTCGACCTCAGCCGCTCAAATCGTCCCGGCAGATGTTCAAAACAATCATCATCATCACCGGCATCAGCATCAGCATCAACATCAGCATCAGTGCACTGAAAATACAGTCAGATATCCTAACATTTGCCAACACGATTATATTTGCCAAAACTGTCACCATCGTGTTGTCTTCACTGTTTTCCGCGCACAAACGTCATCATGAATAAAATCGTAACACAAAAACTTTATCAATGTCTATGTCTCATTGTTCATACTTGTTCCGATTCATGATTATTAAATGTCTTTCATCGTACACAATCTTGACTACACTCTCTCCAAATTGTTTACTTTTGCCTTCGACTCAGATACTCCAGCACAAATCTTTACTAGTCACATCATGCCTTATGAAAATACATAAAAGATGAAATTCAACAATTGTTTAGATACTAACCACAATCAAACCTTTAATGATATAGCAATGAAAAATACTTCCATTCAATTTATATTTCATTTTAAATGCAGTCATTCCTCTACTAAAATACTTATTAAATTTCCTTTTAAAAATACTGATAATATACTGACAAATTATCTCCCTTGCGAAAATAATGAAAGCAATGTATATGTACAGAATAATTATCTCCCTTCGTTTAACAAAACGATTATACTGTATTCAATAATTTATTTACTATTAAATAAATGATAATAATAAGAAAAATCCATCATAAAATAACAGAATAAAATTCCCCCTATGAACGTATTTACCCCAAAACGCTGACCTAACATAATGGTGAAAAATATTACATTCTACACGCTTACCTATTTACACACTCATACACCAGAGAATGCAGCACGCCACTAAAGAAAAACATGGGTATTTACCTCCACTGATGATACGACCCCAACTGGCACGTAGACAACACAAGACAAGACAACACAAGTTGAGGCGTCCTTCAGTCTCCGCCGCACTCCTCCGGGTCACAGGGCATCCAAGTCAGGGCTACTGAAAATGGCTTTGCAGGGGAACCAATAGAGTTTCTACTACTGCTTACTAAGGATATCAAACACAGATATACGCCTAGTCCTACCCTCAGTGCGGACATCCGTCTTCTCTGACGCTTTCTGACTGACTGACCTCTATCATTTCAGTACAATACCCTTTGTAACTTTCTAGAATAGTGAACATGCTCAGCAAACGGCCGACCAGGCCTAAGCTGGTTTCCTCTCTCTATATCATTTACATGTGCACTCTTGCTCGGAATTGACAGCTAAACGAACAGTAGCAACTAACTTACGAAAAGCACGAGTTTATGTACAGTTAAAAAAAATGTATGGTAGCCGGCGCGTGACAGTTCTCCTTGTGAAAATTCAAAATGGCCGTGAACATTCCCTGTGTCGTTAACTTCGATCCACAAGGAGACCCTTCCATTGTGTCTCAACGATGGTCTAGGTGGCTGAAAAGCTTCGAATTGTACGTTGTCGCTAGAGGAGACGTCGAAGCAGCTGAGAAACGTGCCCTGCTTTTGCATTGTGCTGGAGTGGAAGTACAAACGATTTTTGAAACGTTGGAGACCACAACTGACAACTACGTCGACACGGTAGCTGCACTGAATGCGTATTTCAAGCCCCAGCAAAACGAGACGTTTGAACGACATATTTTTCGTCAGATGAGCCAGAAAGATGGAGAAACCACTTCGCAGTTCGTCACACGACTACGGCAGCAGGCCATTAACTGCAATTTCGGCGACAAGCTCCAAGAGAACATCAGAGACCAAGTCATCGACAAATGTACTGACAGACGGTTGAAAGCAAAACTTTTGGAAAAGACAAAACTGACATTACAGGTGTTGCTAGAAACTGCACAAGCTCATGAAGCTGCGGTCGTTCATGTGAAAAGAATGGTGGACAGTGATTCTAACCAGGGAGGAAATGTTGGACGTGCATACACCACCCGTACACCTCAGATGTTGTGGGAGCCGTTTCCAAACAAAATAAAAACAAGGGAAGAAGGGGAGGAAATTATAAACAAGAAGATGAAAAACTTAAATGTGAAAACCCGAAACTGACAGATAAGAAATGTTTCAGGTGTGGGCAGGTAGGACATTATGCAAGAGACAAATTTTGTCCAGGTTGGGGTACAAAGTGTACTAAATGCAAAAAGATGAATCACTTTGCAGCAGTGTGCAAAACAAAGACTGGAAAATTGAACTCTGTGCATGATGATGTTGATGTTGACAGTGATGTTGATGATGTTAACAATGATGACTTTGTATTCACTATTGCAAATGATACAAATACCTTTGATTTCATTGTTGGGGGTGTGAAATTGCCAATGATGATAGACTCAGGAGCAAGTTGCAACATCATTGATAAAGAAACATGGGATTCTCTGAAGAAAAAGAACATTAGAAGGGTTGCATGACAAAACGCGCTATACGCCAAAAATAACAAAATCGATTTATATCCCTTGACACACTCAGCTCCTATGGCTGCAACTGCCTGTAAAAATATTTCTTCACAAAACGCCCTATAACCCCTAATAACCGCCAGTGAAACATGACAGTTATTTACAAAACGCGCTATGAGCCACGGCCTCTTTTTGACAAAACGCTCCATATCCGTTCAGCCAATCAGAACGCCCGAAAGTATTATATCCGGCCACACCTCCAGCCTTGTTGATAATTGTAAACAAAGCGATTTCTTCACCACATTCGATCTATAATCTTAATAAACCGGAGCCATCCGTCAAAATTTATGATGGATACCTTTGATGACAGTCTGAAAGATGTTAATTTGACAATTGGAGGGAGTAGAAAACGGAAGGATAAGGCGACACACGAAAAAGAAATAGTGAAGTGAGCACGTTACTCTAGTGGTGGCAAAATCCCAGCCATTGCCTTCTCACACAATGACAATGCAGAGTGCAAAGGCTGCTTGGTAGCAAACCTGAGCCCATCAGACCTTGCTCTAAATCAAGGGAAGTTTTATGATTCCTTGAACAAGGTGAGATCAGCTTTTTGATTGTTGAACATCATTATTACAAGTTGTTCACAAAATTGCGTAACACCTAGGCTAGGAAAGAGGGAGGGGAGGCGACCAATACGATGTGACAAAGAGGGGGAGGGGAGTAGGCCATGCGCTACCTAGCATTTTGCTGGATTTAATGCGTTTTGTCAAAACAATCAATATAAAAAATGGTCCAGTAAATATGATATCAAACATTAATTTGGTGATTTTTGTTTTTAAGAAAGCTTTAATGTTCTCATGTTTTTAGTATAAGTACAAAAGCGGAATATTTGCTACAAGGCCTGCCTTTAAAAAATGCCAAATATCTCAACTTGACAAATTTGGATATAGTGCGTTTTGTCATGCAACCCTTCTGTCACATCGCAGTGCAAAGCAGATAAGCTCAGTAGGAAATTGTACGCTTATGCACAGCACACGCCGTAACAATGGTGGGAACATTTCAGGCAGAAATCGAGGTTCCTGGGGGATCACAAAAACAGAAAGCAGAATTTGTTGTGATCAAAGAAAAGTAGAGTTCCTCTTTTGGGAAAAACTTAACGTTTTGAAAGTGGGATCCCAACCACTGTTGGAAACGTGGCTGATGCAAAAGTGAATGTGAAACCAGAAGAAAGATGTCCTGATATTTACAAGGGGTAAGGAAAACTTAATAATTTTGAGGTTAAACTGCATGTTAACCACAATGTAAAACCTGTAATTCAGGCAGCACGAAGAATTCCGTTCAGCCTTCGGGAAAAGGTGGAAAAGAAAATCGCAGAACTAGAAGCGCTTGATATCATTGAGCGTGCGGAAGGACCTACAAATTCTTTTGTCAGTCCTATTGTAGTAGTGCCAAAACCGAATTCCGATGATGTTAGGTTGTGCATTGATATGCGGCAAGCAAACGAGGCTGTTGAAAGAGAAAGGTTTCCGATTCCGACAATAGAGAAAACAATTTTGGAAATGAACGGAAGCAAAGGTTTTACAAAACTTGACCTAAAATGGGGTTTTCATCAGCTGGAATTGTCAAAAGAATCGCGCCCTGTCACAACTTTTGCTACACATGTCGGATTGTTTCGATACAAACGTTTGATGTTCGGAGTGACATCAGCGCCGGAAATCTATCAGCATACGATTCAGAACGTGTTACGCGACTGTGAAGGAGCACGAAACATGACAGATGAAATAATCATTCATGCAGAGTCATTGGAAGAGCATGATTGTAGACTTGACAAAGTGCTCCGCACACTGAAAGAAAATGGTCTCACTCTGAATCGGGAGAAATGCGTATATCGCATGACGGAACTTCAGTTCATGGGGTATTTACTCTCTGAAAAAGGGATTGGTCCGACATCTGCGAAAATTGAAGCCGTCAAAAATGCACAACGTCCAAAATGTGCGTCGGAGGTTCGAAGTTTCTTGGGGTTGGTAAACTTTAACGCTCGTTTTGTGAAAAACCTTGCGATGAAAGCAGAACCACTCAGGAAATTAACTCGGAAAGGTGTGCCTTTTCGGGGGGGAAAAGGAACAGGAGAAGGCTTTCAATCTTCTCAAGGAAGACTTGTCGAAAGCCGAAACGTTGGCTTATTTTGATCCAAAAGCATAGACTCGTATTGTTGCTGATGCCAGTCCAGTTGGATTAGGTGCAGTCCTCACGCAAATTCAGAATGGATACAAAAGAGTTGTGTACTACGCGAGTCGTAGTCTTTTAGATGTCGAACGTCGGTACTCGCAGACCGAAAAAGAAGCATTGGCTCTTGTGTGGGCTTGTGAACGTTTTCACCAGTACGTATATGGTGTGAAATTCACTCTTGAGACGGATCATCGTCCACTTGAGTTCATATATTCACGAATCGAATGGTGGGTGCTACGGTTGCAGTCATATCAATTCAGTGTTCAGTACCGTCCTGGTGCACAAAACATTGGGGACGCCTTATCACGCCTTGTACCCCCAGGTACAACAAATCACAGCAACATAGCTGAAGAGTACGTGTCTTTCATAACCAAAAAAGCCGTGCCGAGAGCAATGACCGCACGTGAGATCGAACAAGCATCCGCAGAGGACAAAGAGTTGTCCGAAGTGCGAACATGCATCAAAACTGACAAATGGGATACATGTCCGGTTGCGTACAGAACACTGAGACATGAGCTAACATGTTTGGGATTTCTCATTCTGCGTGGCACAAGAATAGTAATTCCAGAATGTTTGCGTTCCACAGTTGTAAATATAGCTCATGAAGGACACCAAGGTATTGTGA
This sequence comes from Oncomelania hupensis, assembly GCA_036898135.1. Classification (NCBI taxonomy): domain Eukaryota; kingdom Metazoa; phylum Mollusca; class Gastropoda; order Littorinimorpha; family Pomatiopsidae; genus Oncomelania; species Oncomelania hupensis. The sequence continues at coordinate 15,517,533 of CM072522.1, forward strand.
AAACGAAAGAAAGATTGCGCACAAAAGTATGGTGGCCTGCGATGGATACAGACGCAGAAAAATGTGTACGTTCTTGTCACCAATGTCAATTAGTTGGTCACCCGGACCATTCCGAACCTTTGATTCGAACCAAATTCCCAGATGGACCATGGGAGGATCTTGCAGTAGATCTGCCGTGATTTGACAAAAACCGAGTAAGTCCACCTAAGGTCGAAAATGAGTTTTTTGCGCCATCAAACTTGCAAGAGAATGACGCATCTTACCTGTAAAAATCAAATCCGAACTATGTTTAGATTTGGAGATATCATATAGTAAGTCCTTGTTAAAAAACATTTAAGTGGGGGAATAAACTAATAAAACCAAGCAAGTCCCCTGCGATTTTGTTTCGGCGATCCTCTGGCTGATGCTCGAGTTGGCATGATGACGTCATCTTCTACAATAACCTGACAAAGAAAAGTAAGTCCTCCCGACCAATGAGAAAGTGCCTTAAGATGAAGTGGACCAGTGAGAATCTATGTTATTGCTGCTGTGCAATATTATTTTCCTGTGAAAAAGATGGCGAAATTTCAGTCAGCAAAGGACGTGTTCGGCTTTTTGAAAAAGAGCTTTCTTCATGTACTTTCCTGCCCACCATGAAGGATCCTGTGGATCTTCCGCCTACGCGGCAACTTCCACGACGTGTGGAAACAAACAAACAAACTATCCTATCCTATCCTATCCTGTCCCGTAACCCTGAGGTCGTAAGGGCACCACAGATGATCGTTTAACCAGCATACTCCATCTTTCTCTGTCCTCAGCAACCCTGATCGCTTCGCTCAGTGTCAAACCAGTCCATTCTCGAATGTTGTCCTCCCACCTCTTTTTCGGTCTCCCTATTCTTCTACCTCCTTGCACTGTGCCTTGCAGAATAGTCTTTGCAAGGTCTGATGATCTGGTGACGTGGCCATACCATCGGAGTTTCCGTTTCTTCACCACTGTGAGCAGGTCATCGTGTTGTCCAATGGCTCGTGTGATGGTTTTTCGGACTTCGTCGTTGGTGATGTGTTGGGTAAAGGAAATGCCCAGAAGTCTTCTGTAGTACCTCATCTCCATGCTTTGTATTCTTCGTTGTAGATCTGCTGTGAGGGTCCATGCTTCGCAAGCATATAGGAAGATGGAGATGACAAGGGAGCGCAGCAGTCTTACTTTGGAATGTAGAATGATGGTCCTGTCTTTCCAAATGGCTTCAACCTTGTCAGGGCAGCAGTTGTTTGTGCGATCCTGGAGAGGACTTCCTGTCGGGACCCATTGTCTGATACAATGGCTCCTAAATATTTGAAGCTATGCACTGTGTTGAGGGATTGGCCTTGGACTTTGATGTCCGTGTTGGTGCCATTGGTGTTGTTGGTCATCATTTTGGTCTTCTCTGCACTTATTTCCATTCCATAAGCTTTGGGGGTGGTGTCAAGCCTCTGTACCAGCTGTTCAAATTCTTGTTCCTCTCCAGCCAATCCATCAATGTCATCCGCAAAACGAAGATTGGAAATTGCTCTACCCCCTATGCTGACTGTGCCTTCGTGATCTGCAAGAGCATCTGACATGATGCGCTCTAGGAAGATGTTGAAGGGTGTTGGAGAGAGTAGGCATCCTTGACGCACACCGATTGTTGTTCTGAACCAGTTCCCGATGGCGCTGTTGTGGAGGACTGCACTGGTAGCCTTGTCATACAGGCTTTTGATGACTTCAATAATTTTAGGGCTGATGTTGTACACTTTCAATGTTGCCCATAGAGCTACATGCCAGGCTCGGTCAAACGTTTCCTTGAAGTCTATAAACACATGATATAGATGTTGTTGGTGCTGTAGGTATTTCTCACAGATTATTCTGAGGTTGAAAATCTGTTCAGTGGTACTTCGCCCTGCCCTGAATCCTGCTTGTTCTTCAGCTATGATTTGTTCAGCTTGGGGTTTCAACCTGTTGAGTATTATTTTCAGGAAGACCTTGCTGGGATGGATGATGAGGCTGACGGTGCGGTGATTTTCACACTCCTGAAGGTTACCTTTTTTTGGGAAGAGTGATGACAAGCGACAGGGCCCATGGTATAGGCCACTCTCCACTCTGCCTGATCTTGTCACAGATAATGGTGAGGGCATCAATCATCGCTTCTCCTCCTGCTTGTAGCAGTTCCGCGGGTATGTTGTCCACTCCCGCTGACTTCCCTTTCTTTAGCGATTGCACTGCTGCCTCAACTTCTTCCCGGAGAATTGGGAGGATTTCTTCTTCTCGGGACATGCTAGAACTGATGGGTCTCCATTTGGTGTATGGTTGTAAAGGTCAGAGCAGGACTCTGTCCATCTGTCCAAGACTTCTTGTTCTTCTGTAAGGCATATGCCAGACTTGCTTTGGATCAGCTGAGTTGAAGGTGGTGGTCATGGTGTTGACATCTACTTCACCAGCCCCCAAAATGAGCAGTGGTGCAAATTTCCCTCCAATTGTGGCCTGAAATAGTTCTGCCACCTCCGGGTCTTGCAGTTTGTCCAGGTCGAACTTCAGTCTAGTGCACTTTGCTGTATTTACTCTCTTCAAGTGGAGCCGGAAAGACATCATCAAGAGATCGTGGTCACTTCCGATGTCTGCTCCTGGAAAAGTGCGTGTCCTGCCAATGTTGATGCTTGATCTGAAGCGTTTCTTGACCATGATGTAGTCTATTTGGTTGTGATGCTCCCCCCCCCCCCCCCCCCACCGGAACTGTGTCATGTCCATCGTCTGGAGTTTTTGTGGAGACCAAGCGCGTTTGCCAGTACCAGATTGTTGTATCTGGCAAACTCCAAGAGTCTCAGACCCCTGTCATTTGTCTCGTTGTTGCAGTGGGGTCCACATGTCTCCCCAGTTGTGGTGCGCATCTTGGCCAACCTTGGCATTCCAGTCGCCTTGCACTATGACTATGTCCTTCTTCGGCACTTGGTCAAGGACCGCCTGTAGATTTTCATAAAAATCCTCCATTTCGCTATCGTCATAGTCTGATGTTGGGGCATAGGCCTGGATGATGGTGATGTTGAAAGGGGCTGCTCTCAGGCGGATGGTAATGAGTCTACTGGAGACTGGGCGGCAACCCATGACAGTGGCTAGAATGTTCTTGTGGACCAAGAATCTAACGCCGTGTTCGTGCCTGTCATCTCTACCGCTGAAATAGAGCTTGTGGCCTTTGTCGGTCGTTGTTTCACCTAGGCCTTTCCAGCGCAGTTCGCTGATGCCAAGAACGTTCCATCGATAGTGGTTCAGCTCGTGGGCCAGTTCTTCTAATTTTCCTTCCGCAGTTAGGGTCCTGACATTCCAGGTTCCTATGACGATGTTGTTTCTCGTGCGGATCTTGCTAAATTGTCCATCAGTAGCATACGTAACACCTCCGTCCTGGTGGCCAACGGAAGGCGCGGTCCTTGAGCCGGGCGACGACCGATCCGGTATGGAATTAGTTGATAGTGTCATCATGCATGTAGTGTGTCTTGGGCAAAAAAAGACCTGGCGGTGCCCAATCCTCTCCAGGTTGTTGGCCACAGCCGAAATCCACGAATACAGTGTGGCTCGCCTTGGCCCTGAGCACGTTTTCGTTGAACCTGTAGTAACGTGAGGTTCCTCGACCTGGCCGGTGACTTCTGTGTAGAAGACTTTCGCCCAGTGATGCCGTGTTAACATTACCCCTGTTAGTCGCCTCTTACGACACGCCGGGACCCGTAGGGTCTATTCTATTCAGTGCCCGAACCCACAAACAAACAGGAACAAATATATTACAGACACACAACAAGGGCAACAAAATACAAGACATACACGTGGTGTAAAGGCAGGAAGATCGCTACAATAGGAAACTGAAAGGAAAATAGTTTTGTATTTTTAAAATTAAATTGGCTGCAACTAATATTATTTTGAAGGGGAGGGAGGAAGCCGGAGTATCCGGAGAGAACCCTTGGTGACCTGTAAAGTCTCATAAGAATCACACATTTTTGCTCCGTGCGGAGCTCGAACCCGCGACCATCGGCATTGGACACCGGCGCCTACCCACTGCGCTACGGGCTACCCCATAACCATGACTCCTGCATACCAACCCAGGAATATTAAGTGAAGAATGGCTAAAAACAATAATAAACAGGCACACATATACACCCACTGTAACTGCCGCACCCACATCTTACAAAACCCAACTTATGTGACTCATCTCGTCAGACTTTTTAACAAAGAAACGATACGGGCTATGGGACTTACTTGGTTTGGTGAATTTTGAAAACAAGGATTTACTTAATAATAAACTGACAAAACTGATTTTATGTGACTGAGATTGTTGGAGTGAATGTATTATTGGGAATTGTAGGAGCAATTGAACTGAAAATATAAAAGAACTTTATTAAATGTTTTCAGAATGCTTGTTTTATTCATTATTAAAAAAAAGATTGTATCGAATAGTTTAGTGGTTAAGAATTTAATTTTGTTGTGTTGAAGTGAAAGACTGAGTGAGTGAAATTTTAATAATTAAGATTTTGACAGTTTCATTGTATTTTGTTATGGAAAGTTAAATTTGAAGGAAAAAAGGGATTGTAGTGTCGCAGCAGACGACCGGATATACACATTTTGTATATAGTATGGGAATTGTTTCCCCTGTCAATGTTAAATAGTAGATTGAGGCAGATGTAAGATGGGTAATGCAAAAAATGCGATGAATGATTAAATTCGGAGAGCAATTGAATTGCCATTGGTGTGTGTTCCTGAATTACACTTGAATGTGGACGTGCATACACCACCTGTACACCTCAGATACCCACACTACAATGTACATAGTTGTAAATAGTCTATATCTGTATTTTTTGTCATTTGTGTACATAGTTTTAAATAGTTTTTACCTTACTGTTCCGTCTTTTGGTGTATCGTAGCAAAAGCGATGTTTGATCAGTGCATGTATTTTCTATGTAATGACTATGTAAAGCGTGGTGAGTCTGGTCATAGGCTGGAGTACCCGCTATATAAAAATCCGTTATTATTATTATTATTATTACTTTCCACCTAATTATCGAAGAAGTTCCTTAAGGGGTTAAAAATCCCACCTTTCCCCTACTATACTATACTATACTATACTATACTATACTATACTATACTATACTATACTATACTATACTATACTATACTATACTATACAATTACTATTATAATATTATACTATACTATACTATACTATATTATACTATACTATTACTATTATACTATACTATACTATACTATACTATACTATACTATACTATACTATACTATATAACAATGGGTGGTCGGATTCCTCAAACTCAGAATAATTTAAGGTAAAATCAATAATGGCGATGACGATAGCGGTGAGGGTGAACCGGCCGAATAAACAGTTGAAGAACCTGTTTGAGTAGACGAGCAAGAAACTGTATACCTGACGACGACATGGTTGAGAAGTGGAGAAATGAAGCCGCTATTTTGGTAGTCGGAGCGAGAGAGAGAGAGAGGGAGAGAGAGAGACAGGGATAAGGGGGGTGGAGAGAGGGGTGGGGATGGGAGAGGGGGTGGCAAACGGAGACACATAGAGACAGAGAAAGAAACAAACCGACAGTCTCGTGCTCATTGTGGTGAAACTAAGTCAATAACTTTTGGGAGCAAGTGAAGCATGCAAAGTAAGTATAGCTACTGCCTCCAACAAGCAAAACTCCTTTGGGCTAGCGTGGGGCCGCACGTACCCATAGAACAGTTCTGAGAAATATCACTACCGCTAACCTTTTTTTTTTTTTTTTTTTTTTTTAAAACCAAAATCAATACCGCTGAACCAGATAAGAGACCAATATGGTCTATAGATCAGGGTCACACGTAGCAGTAGTATGGCGTAGTGGTTTAGACACCTACGGGAAAGGTGTCGAAGGTGTCGGGGAGGCACGGTGGCCTAATGGTAGAGCTTTGGCTTGTGGATCTGAAGGTCCCGGGTTCGAGCCCAGGCCTGGGCATTGTGTTGTGTCCTTGGGAAAGACACTTTACTCCCGTTTCCTACTCCTTCGGATACACATACATTCCATCATAACGTACTTTAAAGATCCTGACGCTCATGTCCTAGACTACCCCTTGGGGTCATGAGCAATCTTGCCACTGTAGATTGTTCTAACCTATAAAGGGTACAGTGAAAGCCCCAGTTGAAAACCTGTCTTGCTTTTGTAGGCATGACAAATTAACTGCGGCAACAGTTCCCCCCGTTGGAGTGCCGGGGGTTTCAGTATAAATAGTATCCCCACTTTCTGGAAATTTAGTGCTTTAAATTCCCACTGTCGCTGTCTTCCTCATTTGCTCTTTCCCATTCCCGATCTGTCCTACCACTCTGCTATACTATCTTCTTCTTCGCTAGATCAATGACCTACCTTTTTTCTTGAAAACTCTTCCTGGACAAGACTCCTTGTTTGTGTATGAGGTCTGTTGGATCAGCTTGGGAATGTTGGACGCTTTCTGCCGGGTGGTCACTAGGGCTTCCTATGAATGTACTATTTAGCACTATAGGCATTTTATATGTATGTTTTTTGTTGATGATTTATAATGATGTTTGTATTCTATTTTGTTTTTGTAATCGGGGAGTTCGCGTAGTTGAGGTCAACCCTCAGCCGTCCCTCGCGTGGGATGTCTTTATTGTAAAGTGACTGGCCGGTGGAGGGCATTCAATTTTCCCACTGGGGTTGTTTCAACAGATCTTTTATGCGGATCGGGGGTTGTCCGGTCCTGATTTGGCTCGGAAGAGTCCGCTGGACCTAAAGCAATAATAAATCAATCAATGTCCTAGACGGGTGAGTGCCGGTGACAAGAACACACCCAGCACTTAGGTCCTTCTCCCCCATCCCTGGCTGCCCAGGATTGTGCTCAGTTGTACGGGCGTCAGACCATGCGCCCAAAGGCTGCGGGTGGGCGTCTCGGGCGGCTTGAGTTAGATCCTGCATCGGCCAGCGCCTTGAGCAGCTCTTGAGCTGGTAAAGCGCTGTATAAAAACCATTAAATAAATATTTGAACGACATAGAAATCGGAACATCGCTTTTTCACCTAAGTTTGTATAACCATAATTATATCCCTGTTACTGATATTTTCTATAAGAAATTTAGTCAAGAGAGGGTACTTCATAAGCAATAATGGCGGCCATTACGATGGCGCGTGAAAGGTAAGATACGTGAACGAAATTTGTCTACTCCCGTAACTCGAAGGTCGTTGGGGCACAACAGAAGATGATCGTTTATGAATTGTAAAATGTAAAATTAAATAAAATAAATAATAATGCACAACTTGCCCGATAAAAACTTTGACAAGAAATCTGTAGAATTCCTTCTACCACTTTAACACCCTGATAAACGTTGTGGTGTTCTGACTTGTTCACACCGTGACTTTTTTTTCTTCTAAAACTAGTATTGTGGTTGCAATTTGAACAAATTTGGTTGTGCAGAATGGAACCAAGTTTTTTTTTTAAAGTTTTAATTGTCCTTAATGGAACATCTTCCAGTTTAAACGACTTAGAAACATAGTATCATATTACACGAAGTTTTCCCCATAGTTTTATAATACACGAAAGTTTACCGTCCTAATTGTTCCAAGTAAGCAGAATGGTATTTAGAAAGCACGATTGCGAAGGTCGCTACAAGGTTTCGTAAGGAATTTCGTTGAAAGCCATAACCCAAAAACCACTTAGCGGATTTTTATGACGGCCTATTAGCGCCCAAACCTGATAATTACAAATATCATGAGATAATTATAACTATCGTGGAATAAGTACAATTATCAATAGATAATTACAATTATCATTTAACAATTATAAATATCTTCACGTGATCATGTTTAATTTTCAGTTTTGGCTCTAGTAATCCGCCTGGAAATGCGCCAAAACCGAAAATTTTAATTATCACATAATAATTACAATTTTCACTTCATAATTACAATTGTCACGTGATCATGCTTAATCTGACTAAGGCAGCTTACTGGCGCCAAAGCGTTGTTACAGGTATCAGTGATCCTATCCTATCCTATCCTATCCTATCCTATCCTATCCTATCCTATCCTATCCTATCCTATCCTATCCCATAACTCAGAGGTCGTAGGGGCACCACAGATGATCGTTTAACCAGCGTACTCCATCTTTCCCTGTCCTCAGCAGCCCTGATTGTTTCACTCAGTGTCAAACCAGTCCATTCTCGAATGTTGTTTTCCCACCTCTTTTTCGGTCTCCCTCTTCTTCTACCTCCTTGCACTGTGCCTTGCAGGATGGTCTTTGCAAGACCTGATGATCTGATGACGTAGCCATACCATCGGAGTTTACGTTTTTTCACCATTGTGAGCAAGTCATCGTGTTGTCCAATGGCTTGTGTGATGGTCTGTCGGACTTCGTCGTTGGTGATGTGCTGGGTATAGGAAATGCCCAGAAGTGTTCTGTAGCACCTCATCTCCATGCTTTGTATTCTTCGTTGGAGTATCAGTTGGGGTATCAGTGATAAAAGTAATTAACACGAGTTTTGTGTAATTCACATTATGAGGGCCTACTAGCGCCAAAACCTGATAATTACAAATATCATGTGATAATTACAAATATCATGTGATAATTACAAATATCATGTGATAATTACAAATATCAATGACATATTTACAATTAACACTAAAAATTGTAATTAGCAAGTGAAAGTTACAATTTTCAGTTTTGGCCCATTTCCAGACGGATTGCTAGAGCCAAAACTGAAAATTAAACATGATCACGCGAAGATATTTGTAATTTTTCAATGATAATTGTAATTATCCATTGATAATTGTAATTTTAATAAGATAGTTGTAATTATCTCATGACATTTGTAATTATCATGGTTTGGCGCTAGGAAGGCGTGGTAAATACTGATAATTATTAATTAACACTGTGGATTACCGGTATCTCTGTAAATTACACAGAACATGTGTTAATTTCAATTATCTGGGGATAATGGCAACTCTCGGTTTTGGCGCTAGTAGGCCGTCACAGATTGTGACCAAACTTCAGAGGATCATTACTTAGGTTAGTGGCCTGCCTCCGATGTCATAATATCTGCTCTCCCGCAAAGGTCAAGGTCACTGGATTAATTTTGTTGCTAAAGAAGTTTTGCTCAACATCTGAAAAACGGCTGAAGCCATTTTGTTGAGTTTTGGTATACAGGAACGTCAAGTCACGGGTCATCCTTCAGTAGCAGTGAGCTGTGGCCTGTTGCACAGTTGATAGGGGAGCTGGTTTTCTTGCCGAAAGGTCGCGGGTTCGACCCCCGCATGGGACGAACTTGCGTCACTAAGTACGAGACCTTTCAGGACACCGAGGGTTTTCTCCGGGTACTCCGGGTTCCTCCCTCCCTTCAATAATGAAATTGGATGCAGTCTATTTAACATCGGAAACATAAAATTCGATCTTGATTTATATCTTCGAATAGCGGATTTATTTTTACACCACATGTTTGAGTGATGAATATGTGTTTGTTACGAAATGAGGTTAGTGGGCAGTCTATGTGCCATCATATTCTCTCTAGAGAAAGGTCAAGGTCACTGGAATCATTTTTTGTTGCTAAACAAGTTTTGCTCAATATCTCAAAAACGGCTTTGTGCGCGTTACAAGAATTACTGTTTAGAGAGAAAAGTGAAGTGTTTCACTCAAGAAAAATGTAACTTCTTATAGCGAAGCTATCACAAGCCGTCCGTCCTGCAACTTCAGCGCTTTTATACCGTTCATGCATGATTTGTATTACCACTTATTGTGCGTGATACGTGTGGGGTCTCTCCCTATGTCTTTGCACGCACGTTGTGGCGTGGTGTGGAACAGTTCCAAGACAGTAATTTAAAGTGGATCTCACCTCTACTTTTGAAGCACAGAATTTAACTGCAATAACATTTGTAGTACCTGTCAGTGAAAGTATTTTTTATGATTATGGCGGCCGACAACCGTTCTCTATAATGCCGTTAGCGAGATCCGAATGTAGGCGCCTGTACAGAAAATGCTAAATCAGTAGTCAAACGGCAAAACGGGCTTTCCCGTTTGTGATATTGTAACGAATAGGGGTATTTCAGAACTTGCGTCTATGTATGCGTGAATCTGCGTGTTCTCCCGTCTCACAACTTCTCTAACTCGTAACAATAAACTAAGTTGTCACACCCTCTATTAAACAATAAACATAAATCAACACAATAGCACAAATACAAAAATTTATGAGAATCAAATGGAATAAACATAATTGCTCCTAGGCTACTTACGTCAGGTCGCAGAATAAATCCGTTGAAAGAATATGTATATACAACTCACAAATAATACACACCTCCCAGTCATCTTCACCAGAGGAAAGAAACCGAAATTTCACGGCATTAACCCTATCTTTAGTCTCTTTCCTGTCTACGTCGTCTTCTTTTCTCTGCTCCTGAATCTCACTCTCCTTCTCCCTCGTTCTCCTCTCATCAACCTCCTTTCCCTTCCTCCCGCCTCTTCCTCCGTCTTCTTCTTCGTCTACTTCTGCGTCCTCTTCTTCTTTCTTCTGCGTCCTCTTCTTCTTTCCTTCTTCTTCTGCTGCGGCCCCCTCCTATTCTTTTTCTTCTTTTGCGTCCTCCTCCTCACCTTCTGTTTCTTATCCTTCTTCCTCTTTATTCTTCTTCTTCTTTATCGTCTTCTTCTTCTGCGTCTTCTTCTACATCTACTCTCGAGGCCCCCCCCGCAACCAGAGACTTCCGCAGACAAAGGAGTTAACAAGTAAGTTTCTTGATACAGAAACTTTGTTTGGACCATTACATATAGCTTTCCCTCTCTGTGTGACGGGATCAGTGCGGCAATACAATCCATTTCATCCATATCGAATACAGTTCACAACATAAACACAAATTCTACAATTAATTATCGGCATCACTGGGAGAAACTCTTGTACACAGAAGTCACCGGCCAGGTTCAACGACCACGTGCTCGGGGTCAAGGCGAGCCACACTGTACTCGCGGATTTCGGCTGTGGCCAACAGCCTGGAGAGGATTGGGCCCTGCCAGGTCTTTCTTGCCCAAGACACACTTCATGATGAAAAGAATCACTCACTCCTACCTGATCGGTCGTCGCCCGGGTCGCAAGGACCGCGCCTTCCATTGGCCACCAGGACGGAGGTGATAAGTGTGCTACTGATGGACAACTTAGCAGGATCCGCACGAGAGACAACATCGTCATAGGAACCTTGAATGTCAGGACCCTAAATTCGGAGGGAAAATTAGAAGAACTGGCCCACGAGCTGGACAACTATCGATGGAACATCTTAGGTATCAATGAACTGCGCTGGAAAGGCCTAGGTGAAACAACGACCGACAAAGGCCACAAGCTTTATTTCAGCGGTAGAGGTGACAGGCACGAACACGCGTTGGATTCTTGGTCCACAAAGACATTCTAGCCACTGTCATGGGTTGCCACCCAGTCTCCAGTAGACTCATTACCATCCGTCTGAGAGCAGCCCCTTTCAACGTTACCATCATCCAGGTCTATGCCCCAACATCAAACTATGACGACAGCGAAGTCGAGGATTTATATGAACATCTACAGGCTGTCCTTGACCAAGTGCCGAAGAAGAACATAGTCTTAGTGCATGCAAGGCGACTAGAATGCCAAGGTTAGCCAAGATGCGCACCACAACTGGGGAGACACATGTGGACCCCACTGCAACAAAGAGACAAATGACAGGGGTCTGAGACTCTTGGGGTTTGCCAGATTCCAGAATCTGATACTGGCAAACACCCTTGGTCTCCACAAAAAATCCAGACGATGGACATGGCACAGTCCCGGCGGGGAGCATCACAACCAGATTGACTACATCATGGTCAAGAAACGCTTCAGATCAAGCATCAACATTGGCAGAACACGCACTTTTCCAGGAGCAGACATCGGAAGTTACCACGATCTCGTGATGATGTCCCTCCAGCTCCACTTGAATAGAGTAAACACAGCAGACTGAAGTTCGACCTGGACAAACTGCAAGTCCCGGAGGTGGCAGAAATATTCAAAACAACAATTGGAGGGAAGCTGTCTCTGGGTGTGGAATTTCATTCAATCACAAGATATGGTATTAATATGCACTGACAAGTAGGGCCTATCACAAAAGGCAATGGATCAATTTATATTAAGACTACATGTGATTTTCAGGGCTTGTGACGGAAGAGTGGAAATTCCGGGTTTTCCTTCGCGTTTTCAGTCGCACTCGGCAATCTCCGTAAAACATTGCGGGTATATGCTGGTCCGAGTGCGGTAATTTGACGGCGGCAGCCGCCGGCAACTGGCTGGAATCTGTGGTCATGCCCTTTTCCTCTTTCCCACCATGAAAGCCGGCGATGCACGTTCACGCTGCCAGCCAGTTGCCGTCGGCCGCCGTCAGCCGGCAAAATGCTTTGTCGCTTGTCACAACAAAAAAACGGCTGGCTGGTCGAAGGGAAGTAATTTTTCACCATACCGACAGAGTGAATGCACTTGATTTGCGGCAAAATGTGTGTGTGTGTGTGTGTGTGTGTGTGTGGGTGCGTGTGTGTGTGGGTGTGTGTGTGTGTGTGTGTGTGTGTGTATGTTCATGCATGTGTTGGATTAACATATAACCCTTCTCTCTCTCTTTCACACCCCTCCCTCCCTCACTTTCTCTCTCTCTCTCTCTCTCTCTCTCTCTCTCTCTCTCTCTCTCTCTCTCTCTCTCTCTCTCTCTCTCTCTCTCTCTCTCTCGTTGCAATGTTCCCAGATCTAAACAGTTTTAGATCTTGTCAGAGTCTAAACAGTTTTAGATCTAAACAGTCTAAATATACTACTCAAAATAATACAAGGGCCACTTGGACATATGGGTCTCTTCTTTAAATCAGAAACACGAATTCAATTTATTAGTTCATCATATTTTATTGCAATCATTTCTGCATCAATAAGAAAAAAGATTTTAGACACCAGTCGCTTAAAATTCGAGTAAATTCAATTTAACTAGACATACCCCTCATTTACAAAATCAAAACTTTAGAAACCAAAAATCTATAGAGTCAGTATCGGGTGTGGTCACCGTTTGCATCAATGCAGTCTTGGCATCGTTGTCTCATGGACCGTATCAGGTTATGGAGGATGTTTCCTGGGATGGCCAACCACTCTTGCTGGAGAACTTGGGCCTAAACTTCAAGGTTAGCTCCTGGAGGGAGGTTTGCCCGTATCTGTCGACCCAAGACATCCCACAGATGTTCTATGGGGTTCAAATCGGGTGATCGAGCCGGCCAATCCATCCTTATGACGTGCTGTTGCTGCAGGAAGTCATTGACGATACGCGCTTGGTGGGGTCTGGCATTATCGTCCTGTAGTATGGCACCTTCCCCAATGGCCCGCAGAGCTGGGAGAACCGTAGGTTGTAGGACGTCATCCCTGTAGCCAATACCGTTTAAGTTGCCATGAATTTGGAGCAGGGGTGTTCTGAAGTTTAATGCGAAGCCACCCCACATCATGACAGATCCACCACCAAAGCGGTCATGCTCGCGCACCGTCGCATCAGCAAAACGCTCCCGTGGACGCCTCCAAACATTCACTCGACGGTCGTTGAAAGACAAGGAGAACCGAGACTCGTCTGTAAAGAGCACCCTTGACCAATGTTGCCTAGTCCACACCAAATGACGCCGAGCCCAGGCCAAACGCGCTGCACGGTGAGCTGGGGTAAGCAAAGGCCGTACTGCTGGTCGTCTTGATCGCAGGTTTGCCTCGTGTAGACGGTTGCGAATTGTCTGGTCGCTGACGTTAACATTGCTGGCTGCGTGAAGCTGTCTTCTGATGGTGTTTGCTGTAGCAGACCTCATCCTCAGAGCTGAAATGGTCTTGTCTTGCAGTGGTAACGCGGGGGCGTCCGGACCGTCTTGGTTCTTGGACGCTTCCAGTGTTGTTAAAGCGCTCCCGCAGCCTTTGGACAACGGAGTGGGACACTCCCAGCCGCCTGCCAACTTCTCTCACCCCCACCCTTTCCTGAAGCCATGCAATAGCTCTGCCTCTATCCGCATCAGTCAATCGTCGCCTTGGGGGCATGGTTAGAAAAGCAGCAAAAGCGCTGTCATTTATACCCAGAAAAAAGCGCCGATTGTTGAACTGAACTCACAAAATGCAAGCCTTTCGCGTGCAAATCACTTTTTAATGTTGAAAATGTTGCTTTATTAGCAAGACAACAGTAAATTAGGGTCTTTTTTTTTGTAAAAATTGGGTTTGTTTTTCAACTCAGTGTAGAAAGTCCAAAACTCACACATGTAATTACTTGTCAGAATAAGATTGTCTTGAATGTTACTGTACAGGATAAGTTTTGAAATAAGCAATATAAGCGATATTATTGATAGCATCAAAAAATAATTAAACTAAATGAAATATGAGAGTGGCCCTTCAATTATTTTGATATACTTTGTATACAAAGTAGTGTGGCAGCAATTCGCCGGACAGCAACTTCGGGCTCTATGTGAACACTGGTGACGGCAATTTGCAGAGGGCGATTGGCTGACGGCAACTTGCCGGGTTTAGCGTGAACGTAGCCTTAGCCGATTTGACTATAGTTTGAGTATACAGTTGAACCCACAAAATGTGCTTTCTGACGGACTAGTTAGTTATGCTCTTTGACTCTTGACGGGTTGGGACACCTTTAATTTTAATAGCACCTACTTACAGTGTGCTCCTTACAGCTGTCAAAGACTATTTAAACTGTTACACACAGTCTTTCCAGCCATTGCAATTTCCTATTTCTACTATAAGGGTGTCTTAGTGGCCCGTAGTGCCTGGGATTGAAGCAAGTGCGCGGCTATCGGCGACGTGACTTTTGATCTTCGAGCAACTATTTTGTGCTTGCTGGACCTGGCACCATCAGCAGTTTGTTGTTTTCTAAAAAGGTAAGCTAATCTCTTTCTGTCTGTCTGTCTTTCTCTTTGTCTTTCTGTCTCTGTCTCTGTTTCTATCTCTGTCTCTCTCTCTCCTTCTGAATGAATTTGGGTTTCCATAGTATGCATTCAGTCAGTCTTTATTATTATCAAGTAAGGAAAATGTTGTAAAGAGATCATGCATGTTTTTGTACAGAGCGTTCGATATTGGAGAAACTGTTTTGTCGTGCTGGATATTTTGAATGTTTTGAGGATTTGAAATACTGTATTGTTTTAATGTAAGTGTTCTCATGACATAAACACAATTCAGTCAGATCTTCAGGATGCAATTAATAACGTTGCACTATGGTGCACTATTAACAAAATGTTTCTACATCCAAATAAGACTAAGAGTATGGCCATAACTGTCACAAGAGGCGAGTTTCGACCCTGCAGTAAGGGTCCTCGCCTTAAAAGGTCATCCTTCTTTGGCCTCCGTAACTTAAAGTCGATGCGTAGCAGACGACACAAGGTAGGTTGTTCAAAGCATAGGTTGGCTAAATCTTCGCTAAGGTAGGCCACGTCATAATCCTGCTGACCTATACCCAGCAACCCCTGCGAGCGCGCAAAGGCTCACGGGAAGTTCGCGCGCTTTAGCTGACCTCAGTTAAGGTAGTCAGTCTTTGTCTAAATCTCAACCGAGAAGGACGCACATGCTTAAAAAGCTCTCTCAGAAGACTACGCAGGTGACGGGTGAAATTCAATTAATCGCAGTATAGCCAGAGCCTGACATTGTCAAAAAGACTAACAGGCTTGGTCCACGGCAGAGGATAGACCCCACTGAAAGTCATCCCTGACACGTGGCCTGCAACTCGAGCTTCGAGCACTGCGCTACGATAGCTCAGTAGTCAACAAGTGAGACCAGGCGACAATAGAACCTCACCTCAACGATCAAGTTAAGTGACACAGAAGAAGTGCACAAACACTGATCTATAGGGACTGTGCGATAGTCATTGTCCCCTCTCCTGAAAAAGAACATTAGGCAAAACAGGACAAAACCCAGTGATGAGCCAGTAGCAAATATCGAGAACAGTAACAGAATAGATCCATCAAAGATCTACACATTCTACGAACCACTCGAAGTGAACTTTGGACTGTTAAGTTAATCATAGCTGTAGTACGTTTTGGACATTTAAGTTAATGTAGAGATTAGAATTAGCTATAGAGTAGAGGAAATATATGTGTGATATTTACTGTTAACAAGTGGCTGGACTACCTATGTTTCATAGCCGTGCGAGAGCTAGTGTGTCAGTGAATTATTTACACGTCTTCTCCCTATCTCTGTTCTCTGTAACCCTATCCTCACACAGACTGGACCAAATAAATAAATGTATTAAGATTAGTCATAGGGCGACCTAACTAGCCGGTCCCCGCCGACGAAAGACAAGTGGGTAATAGCATTCCATTTTGCAGTACCCAGCAAGACTAGACCCACCGTCACAATAACGTGCACACAAAAACACCAGAGAACACCGCTCTGCGGTTGAAACTCACCGCGTGCTTGGAGTTATTATTGATCATACACTTGGATGGCACAAACATGTAGATTACGTTTGCAAACTTGTCCCCAAAAATCTTTACCTATTAGGTAAATTAAAACATTGTGTCGGTCCTGATGCGAGAAGAACTTTTTTTCATGTCCCACTGCCTTTCACATCTAAATTATGCGTCATCAGCATGGTGTGATGCAGGAGAAGTGCATATCAATAAACTAAACTCCTTACACCTTATAGCAGGGAACATTATTGTTGTTGTAACAATAATATGTTGTTGTAACGCTTTATTGTCCCTTTTTATCGGAAAATTCTGGACCGCCTCCCCTGGGGAAGGCTTAGTCGCAGCCTGTGGCGCGCCCAAACCCAACCTACCTCAAATTAGTTGTGTTTTTGAACTTTTGCTAGGGGAGGGGGGGGGGGGCAAACCGGAGTACCCGGAAAAAATCCCTGAGACGTTGCCCGAGTCGAAATTAAATAATATTCGTAGAAACATAACGCCCAGATGCTGGATCGATCCCACACCTATCAGGAACCTTTGGTTTCTGGCCTGTGGACAAGGCAAGTTAGTCCCGCCTTAGCTCACTTGGCTACAACGCTCGCCAATTATCATCAACGCTCGCCAATTATCATTGATGATCCCAATCTTTCATCATCGGAAAAATTTAAAGCAGCAAACCTAAAATCTGTATGCCACCAGTTTTCATTCAACACTGTGACCCTGTTGTTTAAAGTGCAACACGGCTTTCACCACCTTATTTAAAGCAATCTATTAATTGCTGCGACAGAACGCTACGGGTCCAACAAATACATTCTGCCTCGAACACGAATTGACCCGTTTAAGAATAGTTTTGCATTCTCAGGACCTCTAATCTGGAACTCTCTTCCTTTAAACATTAGATCGTGTACCACTCTTCCTTCATCCAAACGCACAGGAAGGCAACATTAGCTTAATATGATGCAACCAATGATTGTTTTGGTAACTGTTCGCAATGTACTACTTGATTATTTGATGCCTCTTAAAAAATGTATGTGTAATTGTACCACCTGATTAGTTAATATACATTGGGTTGTTTGTTATGCATTGTGTAATTGCAACACCAATATTGATTGTCATATAGCTTTCTTGTATGCTGCATTATAGTTATTATAGTTATTTGTTTTGTCGTTGGCATATTTGACTGAAAATCGCAGAATGTGAGTGTGAATGATACGAGGAACAATTTAAGATTAGGTTCCCGCTTAAAATCTGAGTCTGAGTCTCTCTCTCTCTCTCTGTCTGTCTCTCTCTCTCTCTCTCTGTCTGTCTCTCTCTCTCTCTCTCTCTCTCTCTCTCTCTCTCTCTCTCTCTCTCTCTCTCTCTCTCTCTCGGTATATAAGTTTAATAGAGGTGCAAGTATTCTATTCTTGTTCCCTATACGCAATGTGTCCGGGGACGTTAATTTACCTACCATACCATACCAAGTATTCTATTCATTCCCTATAACAACACTGAATAACGTTTCAGGTTTCTGCCTTAGAGAGATCTTTTACCGATTTTAATCAAACTAAAACCGGCCTCAACCACCCCTCTTTCCTCCCCCCCAACTCTCCCTTCCCCCCAACAGTAAGAGCCGACGGTTCAAAGTGTATTAAATCGGTCACTGTCGACATACCTATCTTGACAACAACAAAAAAAAGTGTATTTTCTATTTTTTTATTTGCTGCGTTTTATCTCGTTCATTTCCTCTCATAATTTTTTTTCATAGCTTGCTTTTGAGTCTTGGGTTAAAAGCAATCGTTTGATGCACGGCCGCTTGTATCTGGACACGCGAGCGCCTATACCTTTGACGCGTCTCCTTTCTTTGGGTATGCCTATTGACACCAGAGAAGGGAGACCCGTCATAGGCACAGACGCTCGCGTGTCAAGCGGCACTAACAACAAAGTATTATGAAGTGCATAGCCACAATTTGGACCCACTCCCAAAACAATACTCAAACAAAAATACAAACACAGTGTTAGCTACATGTGAAGGAATAAAATAAATGAGCCTATTAGAACTTGAGTGTCTGTCCTCTGCCAAACTTGTAAAGTATCCCAAGTATCCATTGAATGCATAGAACAAAATTATCCGGCAGTGCTATCAATGATCAAGTGTCTTAACTTTTGTAGAAGATATGTGAACAAGTTATATGAATATTACATTAGTGCATTACATTTTATGCAATTTGCACAGGTTATTAAAAGACTTTGTTTAGGTTAACACAAACATTTATTGTTGTCCACAACCAGGTTTCAGTGAAGCAGAATCAACAGTTGACACAATTGATGATGTACATTGAGTTACTTTTTAGCTTGTAACTGTCGCAAGGCAGGGTGGGATAAATTGCTCTGTTCCTTGAGGACGAACGCTAGTTTGGCAGCCTTGTTTTTCATGCCCACAGCATGAGCCTTAATTCGGTTTACCACAGCATGACACTCCTCTCCTCCTTGCTCGCCCATAAGTCCCAGCTGCACACGCCAAGAAGTCATGAAGTCCACGCAGTGGAACTCCAGTAGGTGGTGCTTGGGAAGCACAGAAGCGACGGATCTGGGAAAGGCCTGTCTGTAGAAAGCCATGTACTTGTCGATAGCTGTTTGAATAGTGTCAGTGTCTGTGACGGTGGGTCTATTGTTATTGGGCTGTCCACAATGGAATGCTATTACCCACTCGTCTTTGTCTGCGGGGATCGGCTAGTGTAATCACCCTGTGACTACTCTTACTACATTTATATGTTTAGCCCGGTCTGTGTGCTGATAGGGTTATAGAGATGGGGAGAAAATGGTAAAAGATTCACTGACACACTAGCTTTCACACGGCTATGAAACATAGGTAGTCCAGCCACTTGTTAACAGTAAATATCACTTTTATTTCCTCTACTCTATACATAATTACCTAAACACTATACTAACTTAAATGTCCAAATTCATTCCGAATAGTTCGTTCCTTGATGGGTCTATGCTGCTACGGTTCTCGATATTTGCTACTGTCTCATCATTGGGCTATTTGTTCTGGTTGGCCTAATGTTCGTGTTAAGGAGAGTGGACTACCGCACAGTCCTTCTAGATCAGTGTGTGTGCAACTTTTCTGTGGCACGTAGCTGTATAGTTGAGGTGTGGTGATGGTTTCTCCTCCTGTTTTGTTGCTATCGGAGCTCAGTGCTCGATGTTCCCCTGCAGGCCGAATGTCAGGGTTGACTCTTAGTGGTTTTTCTCCTGCCTCGGACCAACGAGCCTGCTCGTCTGCAAAACATAAGACGAGTTTCTGCAACACAGTGTTTACTTAGGGTGTGCAGAGCGTCTCACTGATGGCAGAAACAGCCCTCAATGATCGCTCCACTTATATATATATACACATTCTGTGGTACAGCCACTGGTCTGCAATAATACACATAGGAGAAACAACAGTGGGTCTGTAGGGGATACCTCATGGTGGCGAAACCGGTCAGGTGCCCGCCACGTGGTCAAGCAAAGTTTGACTAACATTTACAATTATAAAACATGGCAAGACTTAACAAAATAATCCAACAATAATATCAATAAAGCGCGATGAAACAAAAGATTGATCATTTACCTTTTTGACAATGTCAGGCTGTGGCTATACTAGGTTGAATTGAGAGAGATCTTTCTGCGTGCGACCGTCTCGGTTGAGATTTAGACAAAGAATGAATACCTAACCCTGTGGTCAGCCAAAACCCGCGAAAACTAGTGATAACTGAGCGCCGTCTATCGGGGGGGTGGGGGGGGGGTGGCGGCTATACGTCAGCAGGATGAGGTCACTGCCTACCGGAGCGAGTTAGCTTACACATGCTTAGCACAGTCCTTTACTTCTGTCGTCTTTTAGGTGTCGACTTTAATTTACAAAGGTTACAGCAGAAGCCGTAGTACAGGGTCTAAATAGCCTATTGTGACAGTGTCAGAGGAAAGGGGCTGAGCTTTGGATACAAGACAATGAACTTCACTAAACAATTTATTTAACTTCCTGAATTTGGTTACAATTCCTTCTGCTTGGGCATGTGTGTTAGGATTGCTGGAGAGATTGTTGGTCTGCTCCATCACATTGTTGAAAATGTTGGTCTGCACTGGGTCGTGCAGGTAGAGGTGGCAATGGTTACCCACAAAGGAGCGTCCATGGTAGGTTTTGCACAGCAATCTTATTTTCTGACAGAACTTTGTCTAAACTGCTTGTTACAGAACCTGAAAAATTTATCTAGTTTATTTTCTTCTAGTTCTGTGGTGTTATCTTCTAACTCCCAAATGTCTTCTTCTAGTTGTTGGTCCTCTTTTATATTTATCTTTGGATGGGTAGTCTTGTTCTGTGTGTAAACAAGTTATTGTTTCTAAATGTACTTTTTCTTCTTCCTGCGCTTTCTTCTGCCTGCACTGAGCGACGTACTGAGAGAATTCTGGTAGTAATTCGCTAGTTGATGGTAAGATGTTTGATTCCTCATGGTCCATGGTTAGTTA
Source organism: Oncomelania hupensis (assembly GCA_036898135.1). Lineage (NCBI taxonomy): Eukaryota > Metazoa > Mollusca > Gastropoda > Littorinimorpha > Pomatiopsidae > Oncomelania > Oncomelania hupensis. The sequence continues at coordinate 15,538,420 of CM072522.1, forward strand.
GTTATTCATTGCTTACAGGGTCCAGCGGAAAGCAAAGAGCCGAATCAGGACCACAAAATCAAGACCACAACTTCGCTGAAAGAGGACTCGCCCCCGATCCGCATAAAAGATCTACCGAAACAACCCTAGTGGTAACACTGAAGGCACTCCATCAGCCGGTCACTTTACAATAAAGACATCCCACGCAGTGGACGCCGAGGCCATACTCTAATTTATCGAACCCCCGCTTACAAAAACAAAATAGAATACAAACATCATTATAAAATATCAACAAAACAGATACATATTGCCAAATAATAACATCATAGGAAGCCCCAGTGACCATTTGGCAGAAAGTGTCCAATATTCCCAAGCTGATCCTACAGACCTCACACACAAATCGGGAGTTTTGTCCAAGAAGAGTTTTCACGAAAAACGGAAGGTGACTGGTCTAGTGAAGAAGAAGATAGTATAGTAGATTGATAGAACGGAGTAGGAATGAGAGAGAACAAATGAGAAAGGCAGCGATGGTGGGAATTTAAAGCACTAAATTTCCAGAAAGTGGGGATACTATTTATACTGAAATCCCCGGTACCCCCACGGGCGTTGCATGGTCCATGGCTATGTTGGTGTCTAAGAGATTGCACTCGGATTCCAGAAGCTCATGGTGGCGTATTGACAATGCCCAAGAGTATATGAAGATTGGGGAGAGGGGGGTAGGGCAACTTGGGTCAAAGGGATGTCCCAGATTGGATTGGTTGTTATGTTGTTGATTTTTTTTGCTTCTGCCTTCTTTTTCCAGATTTCTGATGGTCCTTTTTTAAGCTTGTTACTATTCTGTTTTTGATATTTCCAAGCTGTTCTGTTCTTCCATGCTGAATTTCTTCTTTTGTTGCCAGGCACCAAAGACACGGATGCTTGCTGGTCGCTCCCGAAATCCCATACATCTTGAGCAGAAAATCGTAGTCCCCAAAGAGAAATACCCTCATTTGTTGCCCGTTCCATGTCTTGTCCTGGAGTTCAATAAGATCCCTGTAAAATTTCCGCAAAATATCTTTCAAATGTTCTGAATAGTCCTTCCCTTCTACCATGGCGACTAGGAATGTGTTGTGTTTGGAATTGGGTTGTTCTACATTGGCCACTTGCAGCATCAACTTGAACGTATCGCCGCCATAGTCCCCTCCCAGTTTAAGCCATATTTCATCCTCGGGGATTGTTTTTGCATGCTGTGTAAGGCAGCTTTACTTGAGGGGGTGGGATGGGGTGGGGTGGGGTGGGGGCGGAGCAAGCTTTCTGCAATAACCACGAGTCCTACTTGAAATACAACACAGCATTCATCACTGACTAGCTTGTCTTGTCCACAGGTTAGAAACCAATGGCTCCTGACAGGTGTTGGATCGATCTAGCATCTGAGCGTTATGTTTCTCCGAATATTTACTTTCGACTGGGGCAACGTCTCGGGGGTTTTCTCCGAGTGCTCCGGTTTGCTCCCCCAGCAAAATTTCAAAAACACAACTAATATTAGGTAGGTTGGGTTTGGGCGCGCCACAGGCTGCGACTACGCCTTCTCCAGGGGAGGCGGCCCAGAATTTCCCGATAAAAAGGAATAATAGTAATTTGGGGTAATAATTTGGGGTTGCCTCAAGGCGCAGTGGATTAGTCGCCGGTTTCCTATGCCGAAGGTCGCGGGTTCGATTCCCGCAAGGGCCGAACGTATGTGACTTAGGTACGAGACTATTGAGGTCACCGAGGGTTTTCTCCGGGCACTCCGGTTTCCTCCCTCCTTTCAAAAATGGTACAGGACGCAGTCAATATAAAAATTTCAAAAATAAAAATTCGATTTTCTTTCCGTTTTCCAACAGCGATCTCCCTGCCTTTATACCATCTGTTTGAGTGATGGATGTGTATATGTTGTGTGTATGTGAGGGTGGATGAGACAGATGAGCGTGTATGTTAGTACAGATCGCCGCGCTTTGAGCCTGATTGATTTGGGGAAGGGCGCGTTTAAAGCATCCTGTATTATTAATAAAGTGTTCAAACAAACAAACAAAAATCACCGCTACAGCAATACATTTAGAGCAGGCAGACCAAAATAATAATATTGTATAATAACAGTAATGGTATTTGGAAAATCTCGGTAGCATGTATCATTATTACTTAATGCTACAGTTCACACACATATCACAAACACTGCACCATCCACATCAGTAAGAGTAAGTTTCCTTATAAAAGATGCATAAGAGGTTTCCACAATAAAACAATATAACAATATGATTCCTATTCAGCAATAAAACCTAATTCAACCTATTCTTATTACTATTATTATTATTATTATTATTATTATTATTATTATTATTATTATTATTATTATTATTATTATTATTATTATTATTATTATTATTAATATTATTATTATTATTATTATTATTATTATTATCATCATCATCATCATCATCATCATCATCATCATCATCATCATCATCATCATCATCTTCATCATCATCATCATCATCATCATCATCATCATCATCATGACACTTAATTGTTTGATTTCAGGAATTGCAATACCATCAACACATGGCCAAGGCCACACAAGTCATTGAGCTGGGGGAGAAGGAGCCCGAGAATGCAGCACCTTACACGCCAATGGTATGGATTAGTATGGAGTCGTCTCGTTCGGTACCACCATACAATGGCATAATTAAAGATGTGAGTTGTAATTAGCAGTTTGTTTTGTACCTTATGAGAATGTGAGGTTTGCAATCCTTACCGTTAGACTTAAACATTAATCCTGGCTTTAAGATTTAGCTAACTTTCTGCTGATATCATCAATCCTGTGCTTTTCAGTGCATAGTGGGCAGGATGTAGATTAAGATTAGATGGGGCTATGGGGTATTGCTCCCAAGTGTCCTGGTGGCGCTTCGCTGTGACTGCTATGCATTCTCTAAGATGTCAACCACACTTTCCCCGGCACAGTTAGATGACCAATATTATTTTATTTTATTTTTTTTTTTACATTTATTTAAATTTACACACAAAACCATATTATTCAATAAAAACAATGACCTAGGAATACTATTTAAGTGGTTATGTTTTCTAAGCAGACCACAGGATACAAGACAATCCACTATTCTCATTTACAGAAGGACATTCGGACAATAACAGCTTATATTCTCATTTATATGAAGAAAAAAAGGACATTAACAATTCACAAATCACCAAAAAAGACTTTCCAAGTATTCCACATATATTAAATTTATCACTTTCTAATTTTAAGAATGCATTATACTTTTCAACTTCATTTTTCAATGACATTGTTTAAATGTACAAATTTGAGGTATCGCTTAGTTGTATTTACAGTTATAAATAAAGAATTTGGCTAGAAGTATTACATATAGCAGGGTTGAGGAGGTTGTATAACTAGGGTCGTTACCAAACAGAACAAGCACCTCTGAAAATATATTATACAACAAAACCTGAAACCTTCGTTCAAAGACCTGACCACGAACACACCCAGCTGTCTCCAAAATACCTTAACAAATTCTGAAGAAAACCCATCAGATCCAGGACTCTTACCATTTTTCATATTTTTAAGAGCGTTACTGTCTTCTTCAAGTGTTTTCACACCCTCAATCGCCTCTGCTTCTAGAGAATTTAAAGTAGGAATACTGTCAACCAATTTCGTAAGATGACCAACATTATGCCAGATTCAAATTAATTATTACCCATTATCCATAATCCAAAATTGAAGGCCATGGACGAAGCTTTATGCATAGCATGCTCCGTACGGATTTGTATAGCTCACTCAGGGCAGAGCAATTTAGCATTTGACGTTCCCGATGTACGGACTTTTTAAATGGTTCAGCAATAACACCATGATGATGTATTTACAGTCCACACATAAAGTGCCCCTGAAGTCGTGAAAACAAATTGAGAAAAAGGATTACATTACATTACATGGTTATTGCTTTAGGTCCAGCGGACTCTTCCAAGCCAAATCAGGACCAGAGAAGTGAAAGAGGACTCACCCCTGATCCGCATAAAAGATCTGCCTAAACAACCCTAGTGGTAACACTGAAGGCAATCTACCAGCTGGTCACTTTACAATAAAGACATCCCACGCAGGGGACGCTGAGGCTATACTCTAATTTATCTAACCCCCGTTTACAAAAACAAAATAGAATACAAAAATCATTATACAATATCAACAAAGCACATACATATAAAATGCCTACGTTGCCAAATAAGCAAAAGGATTAAACGAAATGTCTTAATTCGCGCTGATTTAAAATATTAAGCAAAAGGCTTACAAAAGTCACATCCGCGCAGAAATCAAATTATTGAGCAAAAGGATGTCTAATTCGCGCTGAGATAAAATATGGAGCAAAATGATTACAAAAGTCTAATTCGCGCTGAGATAAAAAAAAATTGACCAAAAGGCTTACAAAATGTATAAGTAATGCTAAGAGATTCCTATTTGTTCATATATTTGATTTGATTTTATATGATTTGATTTTTGAAACTTTATTGTCCCTTTTAATCGTGAAATTCAGACTTCTGGGCATTTCCTATACCCAGCACATCACCAACAACGAAGTCCGACAGACCATCACACAAGCCATTAGACAACACGATGACCTGCTCACAGTGGTGAAGAAACGGAAACTCCGATGATATGGCCAAGTCACCAGAGCATCATGCCCTGCAAGGCACGGTGCAAGGAGGCAGAAGAAGATGGAGACAGAAAAAGAGGTGGGAAGACACCATTCGAGAATGGACTGGCTTTACACTGAGTGAAGCCATGGGTGCTGCTGAGGGCAGAGAAAGATGGCGTACGCTGGTTAAACGATCATCTGTGGTGCCCCAACGACTTTCGGGTTACGGGATAGGATAGGATAATACATACTTTGAAATGGTTGAGAATCAGTAGGAACCAAATGTCAGCCCGTCCTTCGGTCGATCCGTCGCGCGCCATATCATGAATCACTGGGCAGATTTTGTTAAAACTTCATAAGAACATTAGCTGCATAAGTGTCCAGTTCTCATGCCGTCATATTTACGCTACATCAAAGGTCAAAATCGCTTGGGTCAGTTCTTTGCTGAACACGTTTGCTCAATTACTCAAAAAAAGTGGATCTGTTTTTGATGATTTTTGGTATACATGTACTTCAACTTAGTCTCATGGCCAGTTATTCGGTGGCAGTCCATTTTTTAATTTTGCTAATTCAGAACACATTGTAGCCTTATGTTAAAAAAAAAGACAAAAAAAGGACTTCACCGATTTCATTATATTTACTAGGAAACATTTTAATGATAGAATTCAGCATTTTAGGTCAATGATATTTGCACTTTTTTAAAGGTTAAGATCGCTGAAGTCCATTAATTTCTAAACACGTTTGCGCTGTATCTCAAAATTGGCTGAACCGATGTTAATCATTCTTCATAGAGTGGCCAATAGTTCCACAATTTGACGTTCGTTCTTTAGGATAAAACATGTCTGTTTTGCGCTGTGCATGTGAGTATAAGTACTTTGAAGTGACCTCGACCCTAAACTATGAGAGATGTAAGGTCATTTTAGGCATTGCAAGAACATTTAAAATAGATCATCGTACAGTGGAATGGCTCTATATTAACCCTCAGTATGCAACAACATTGTTTATTTAATCATACATGAACATGCGAGGTCACGTGAAGGTCAAGGTCATCCCAAGGTCAAGGTCCCCCGCCCCGAGACGATTCCATTATGTATTAGCGGGGTTTCTTGCAGAACACGATATTCGCATGTGCAGACGCATACTCTACACACATGGACTTTGGACAGCTCCAGTGACCTTGATCTTGGAGTGTACAATTCAAAGAATGTACGCATCACATGGGACGACATGTGTGTAGAGTATGCGTCTGCAAATGCGAATGTCGTGTTCTGCAAGAAACCCAGCTAATACATTATGGATTCGTCTTGCATACACGGCCATACGCCAAATCAGCTCCTTTCGAAACTATCTTACAGTCACTGCCACCAAAACCCTAGTCTGCGCTCTCGCCCTTTCTCGTCTTGACTATTGCAACTCTCTCCTCGCTGGATTCCCAAAACACATCATTGACAAACTACAAAAGGTTCAGAACTCAGAAGCTAGACTAGTATTCCGAGCAAAGAAACGCGATCACATCACACCTCTACTACATTCCCTTCACTGGCTTCCTGTGCAAGCACGCATAGAGTACAAACTCTCTGTTCTCTGTCACAACTTCTTCACAGATTCTTGTCCTTCCTACCTTGCTGATCTACTGTCTGTCTACTCTCCTTCACGCACTTTAAGATCTTCTGCTGACACTCGCACACTCAAGGTTCCCGTCACCCGCACTAAGACATACGGCCAACGTGCATTCGCTTACTCCGCTCCCAAGCAGTGGAATTCCCTTCCCTCCCATATCCGCAACATACAATCAACACAGGCATTCAAAAAGGCCATCAAAACCTACCTCTTTAAACTGCATTATTCAGACTGATTTGTATCCCGCTGCCATTCTCTCCTCTTTTGTCTCTGTCTGATCCGTAAGTGTGTACATGGCTGTAAATATTTATACTGTTTTCCTTCCTGGGTCTAACCGGGTATATAAATAGCTGTGAATAGGTTTTTGCTATTCTATTTTTGTCTTTTTTGTCATTTGTGTACATAGTTGTAAATAGTTTTTACTTTTACTGTTCCGTCTTTTGGTGTATCGTAGCAAAAGCGATGTTTGATCGAGTGCATGTATTTTTATGTAATGACTATGTAAAGCGCGGTGAGTCTGGTCGTAGGCTAGAGTACCCGCTATATAAAAATCCGTTATTATTATTATTATTATTATTATTATTATTATTATTATTATTATTATTATTATTATTATTATTATTATCCGTCAGCTATAGAGGCCCTGTAAAGGTTTCTTGTGCCAAAAGTTGTTGATGACCCTTATAAGACAATGTTCTGTTTTCTGTACTAAAAATATTGAAATACATTTTTGTTATGATTGCTTTACGGTCAAGTTATTAACGTTTATCGTTGTGGATAATATACCTTCTGCAATTCAGGAAAGCACTGCTTATATTTGTACACATTTTTTTTCTGACAGTGAGGCTCCATAATGGTTTCGTACGTTTAAGTAACACATTCCAACCCACTGCTTTGAGGTCATGTGCCATGGAGTAGCGCAACTTGAATAAGTCCCATTAGAAAAACAAATCGACAGAAAATGTCAAAGCCATAAACAAACAAAATATTATACTCTCAAATATTTATCTAACGTGTAATTAAACACGGAACCCTGAAAAATAGGCCTAAACATTTTGCAAAACCGAAATTGAGATAAGCGGGTCAAACGGGCCTTTTTGTGGCAACAAAAACAACAACAAAAGAATAAAAGTGAAAGCTACAAAAATAATATTGGTCAAAATTTTCTTAAAAGAAACATGCACACTTCAAGATTTCAAGCACTGAAGCCAAAGTGTATATTTTATTTATTTATTTATTTATTGACAACAAGAAAAGTGAATGTATCAAGGGCTTTGACTCTTCACAACGCAACGAGAGTTATCCTGCCCATGTGCAGAACTAAATTAATGCCCATGTGCACGCCACAAATCAACGCCAATAGACAAGGCGTCTTTGCCTCAACAATAATCTCCTAACGCACACACAAATACCAACTCCCAAGAGTTCCATCGTCTTCAGCGCTATGCTTATATTCGATAGCGTGATTGTATTCCTTTTTAGCGAGTGAGTGTGCGTACTCACCGCCACATTGACCCGGACCTTGTAACTTGTATTACACTACAGTTACATAGAACCCCCGCTATGCTATCGAAGATCTATTCTTTTTGGTGAATGCCTTAGTGACTTGTGTATACTTGCTGTTCAATTATTCTAGTTGAAAATCGGCTTTCGGCTACAACCTCTAGAGAAAGAATGGCCACGCAAGCGTCATTACATTACATTACATAATTGTTGCTTTAGGTCCAGCGGACTCTTCCGAGCCAAATCAGGACCGGACAACCCCCAATCCGCATAAAAGATCTGCTGAAACAACCCTAGTGGGAAAACTGAATGCCCTCCACCAGCCAGTCACTTTACAATAAAGACATCCCACGCAGGGGACGGCTGAGGCTTTACCCCAACTAATCGAACCCCCGTTTACAAAAACAAAATAGAATACAAACATCATTATAAATTATCAACAAAACACATACATATAAAATGCCTACATTGCTAAATAATAACATCATAGGAAGCCCTAGTGACCACCTGGCAGAAAGCGTCCAACATTCCCAAGCTGATCCAACAGACCTCATACACGAACAAGGAGACTTGTCCCGGAAGAGTTTTGAAGAAAAAAGGTAGATGACTGGTATAGCGAAGAAGACGATAGTATAGCAGATTGATAGACCTTACAGAGCAGGAATGAGAAAGAGCAAATGAGAAAGACAGCGACAGTGGGAATTTAAAGCACTAAATTTCCAGAAAGTGGGGATACTATTTATACTGAAACCCCCGGCACCCCAACGGGGGTACTGTTGCCGCAGTGAATCGGTCATGCCTACAAAGTCAAGACAGGTTTTCAACTGGGGCTTTCACTTTTCCCTTTATAGGTTAGAACAATCTACAGTGGCAAGCGTCAAGAAGGGGTGATGGGACTGGAAAAGTAAGTATACTTAGTTAATATTTGAGGTATAAATGTAACAGCATTCAGTTCAAAGCGTTGTTTATAGTGAGATCAAAAGTGCGGGGAAAAAATAAAATGTGTAATTTACGCTAAGACATGACTATTTGCGTATAACTATATTTTCATACATTTCTTGTGTTTAATATTTGCCAAATTTGAATCATACTATCTAGTGTAAACGTTTGAAACATATGAACTCAAAGTCACTTTCATTAGGTTTTGTCTTGTACAGTAGGTGAGAATGGAATGACAGAGTCTCCAATGCTGATGCTGTCTATAGAAACCATTTTTCTTTTATTTAGAGGTCCACAGAGTATGGCCTGTCTTTTCTTCATTCAATTTGAGCATGTTGCACGCCATCCAAATCCTGATCTCTCCACAACAGGACTCATTGTTGTGGACTGTAACTGACTGTCACAATAGGCTAGTTTTAGACCCTGCACTAAGGCTTCACACCTCAAATAGTTCATCCTGCTTTGGCGTTGGTAACGTAAAGTCAATGCCTAGCAGACGACACAATCAGGACTGTGCTAAGCATGTGTAAGCTAACTCTCGCTAAGGTAGGCAATGACCTCATTCAGCTGACGTATAACCAGAACGCCCCCCTTACCCCCTCCCCCCGCTAGAGGCGCTACAGGTATCTCACGAGATTTCGAGGGCTTTGGCTGACCACAAGGCTAGGTAGTCATTCTTGGTCTGAACCTCACATGAGAAGGAGCAACGCTCTGAAAGATCTCTCTAGCAGTAGACTACGCAGGTGGCGGGTGAAATTCAATTCATCGCAGTATAGCCAACGCCTGACATTGTCAAAAAGGTAAATGATCAATCTTTTGCTTCATCGTGATCTATTGATAATATTGTGGGATTATGCTTGTGAAGTCTTGCCATGTTTTATCATTGTGAAGATTAGTCAAACTTTGCTTGACCACATGGCTGACCCGCGACCGTTTTTCGAAAAACCACTAGGTAGCCTCTACTGTCCAACTGTTGTTTCTCCTATGTGTATTATTGCAGACCAGTGGCTGTACTGGAGAATGTGTATATTGTTAATTACTTCTCCATGTGTTTAGTTTAGTCATGATGTATGTATATGTATGGGAATTATGTAGGGGATTCCAGTGGACCACGGACATAGAAGATTGTTAGTCCCTTGTTTGTATAAGTGGACGCGATCACTGAGGGATGGTTCTGCCATCAGTGAGACGCTCTGCACACCCTTTGTATACAAGGCGTTGCAGAAACTCGTCTTATGTTTTGCAGACGAGCAGGCTTGTTGGTCCGATGCAGGAAATAGACCACTGAGAGTCAACCCTGACATTCGGCCTGCAGTGAAGCATCAAGCACTCAGCTCCGATAGTCCAATAGTCAACAACCAAGGAGCAGACAATATCACCACACCTCATCGAATCAGCTAAGTGCACAATAAGAATTGCACACACACTGATCTAGAAGGACTGTGCGGTAGTCCACTCTCCTGAAAACGAACATTAGGCCAACCAGAACAAATACTAGCCCAATGATGAGACAGTAGCAAATATCAAGAACAGTAGCAGAATAGACCCATCAAGGAGCGAACTATTCGAAGTGAATTTGGACATTTTAGTTAGTGTAGTGATTAGAACATTATGTATAGAGTAGAGGAAATAAATGTGTGACATTCACTGCTAACAATGAATGAATGAATGAATGAATGAATAATTTATAAAGCGCGTAAATATCTCCACGCCGACGGGCATGATCGCAGCGCTGGTGGGATAGACACACACACCCACACACGCACACACACACACGCGCGCGCACACACACAGTGGCGAGAAGGGTGCATAGATCATAACTTAACATTTTAACTTCTTCACTATCGCTCAACACATTCTAGCAGGCAGACCAGACAATTAACATTTATGCAATATTTTCACGCAGTGACTTATGAAATTGGGATGAGATAGATAGATTATACATCCAGATTAGCAAGAAGAAAATAAATGTGTTTTCAAGTTTCTGCAAAATGCATCGACAGAGTCTGCTCTCTTTATGCCTTCTGGAAGAGAATTCCACCAGACCGGTGCAGTGTATCTGAAAGACCTCTGGCCATAGCTCTTAGTCCTACACTGCTTGTGCCCAGGAACAACGAATAAAGACTTGGAAGCTGAGCGGAGGCTGCGAGATGGTTCATACACATTCAGAAGTTCGAACAGGTATTTAGGAGTGTGCTCTTTAACTGTGCGATAGGCAACTGAAAGCAGGTTGTGTTTAATGCGTTTGTGGACAGGAAGCCAATGGAGTTTCTTAAGAATGGGGATGATGTGGACTGATTTACAACTTTTTGTGACCAATCGAGCTGCAGAATTCTGCTCAGATTGGAGGCGTTTGATCTGTGTTTGAGGCAGATTGGCAAGAAGGCTGTTGCAATAGTCTAATCTTGACAAGACCAAAGAGAAAGCAACAGTGTTTGCTGCACTACGGGTCAGAGAAGAACGGATTTTACCAAGAGCTCTTAAATGAAAGAAACAGGATCTCACTACTGCCGAAACATGCTGTTCAAGTGAAAGGTCACAGTCAAGCACAAGGCCAAGAGTCTTTACAAAAGGGGAGAACTGAATGTCAGCATCACCGACCTGCATGGACTGGAAGGGACGAGACTGCCTTCTAATTCGCGGCCCACATAGCAAAGCTTCTGTCTTCTGTTCATTTAGTTTTATCTTGTTCGCATTCATCCACCTCTTGATCTCAAGACAGCACTGCTCAACATTTCTGGCGAACATACAGAGTGAACAGAAGGTGTCCAAGGACAGAACCATGTGGAACTCCACAGGAAATAAGAGTTTCAGGGGAAGTGTACCCCTTGACATGAACACATTAATATCTGTCCGACAGATAGGAGGAAAAACCATTCCAGTACAGTGCTGCAAACGCCAATCTCAGAATGGAGCCTATTCAAGAGGAGTGCATGGTCTATGGTGTCGAATGCGGCACTGAGATCAAGAAGAACAAGCAGTGCGTTACTACCCCATCAACCATCCCCAGAAGATCGCTCACAACTCTCAAAAGTGCCGTCTCAGTGCTATGTCCACTTCTGTATGCCGACTGAAACTTGACATGTAAGCTGTTTCCATCTAGATGAGACCGGAGCTGATCAGCAACAGCTCGTTCAAGAAGCTTGGATGCAACGGGCAAGTTGGATACTGGGCGATAGTTACCCAGGACCTCTCGATCCAAACTCGACTTCTTCAAAAGAGAAATTACGGCAGCAGATTTGAACGCACGTGGAACAGTACCAGAGCGCATGCTTGAATTTATGATCTTCTGAAAGACCGGCAGTAAAGTCTCAAGAAACTCCAAGACAAACCTAGTGGGTACAGGATCTAAAGCTGAAGTTGTGGGTTTAGCTCTATCAACAAGTTTTCTAACATGTTCAAGGTTCAGAGGCTCAAAGACTGACAGCGTGTTGACAGCGGATTCACATGCAGCTGGGTAATGCTGAGCTGAATCAGATAGGTCTTCAGAAAACCCAAGTCTGATTTTGATGATTTTATCCTGAAAATACTGAGAACATGAATGTGCAATCGTCTGGTTGTATATGTCAGGCAGAGCGTCTGAGCAGTCTGGCCTGTTAGGCAGAGACTGAATGAGAGAAAACATCTTTCTAGGGTCAGATGAGGCATTTTCTAGCTGGGACTGGAAATATGCAGCCTTGGCCTTTTGTATAGCCCTGGTAACCCTCAACCTAGCCGGCTTATAACTCTCTACGTCCACAGTCAGACCTGTCTTACGCATCTTTCTTTCAGCGCACCCTCAGGCTCGCCGAACAGAGATTATGTCCTGACTGAACCAGGGGCTATGGGGACGATTCGGGACTGACCGCGCTTTTTTGGGAGCGTGTCTGTCCAACAGCTCACGCAGGACAGTATTGTAAAGACTTAGGGTACGTTCATGCTAAACCCGGCAATTTGACGTCGGCTGCCGCCGGCCACTGGTTGGAATCTGTGGTTATGCCCTTTTCTTCTTTCCCACCATGAAAACCGGCGATGCACGTTCATGCTGCAGCCAGTTGCCGTCAGCCAGCAAAATGCTTTGTCGCATGTCACAAAAAAAAAACGGCTGGCTGGTCAAAGCGCCATCTTTGTATACAAAGTAAAGTGTGGCAGCAATTCGCCGGACAGCAACTTCGGGCTCTACCGTGAACACTGGTGACGGCAACTGGCTGACGGCAACTTGCCGGGCTTAGCATGAACGTAGCCTAACAAGGCTGTCCACGTCAGCGGGAGGACAAGTCAACAGGGGCGATTCTTCGAGATCGCGCCGAAACTGCGACCGATCAATGGCCTTCATATTTCTTCTTTTGACAATAACTCTCTGCGCACGAGGCCTCGAGAAATCAGTCTGAATCGTGACACAATAATGATCTAACATGTGCAAATTATCGGCAACAACAGATCTAACAAGACAAACAGGGCGAGTCAAAACAATGTCCAAAGTATGGCCTGCCTCATGTGTAGGCCCAGTCACCATCTGGGAAAATCCAGACTGCATGACCAGCTGAGTGAAACGCCTTGCATTCGAAGCAGACGGACAGTCAAGGTGAAAGTTGAGATCGCCAACAATGAGTACATCATCAGCAGAAAGTTCTGAGATATACCTTTCAAACTCAACAAAGAAATGGCTTATTAGCAATTGATTGGCATCAGAGGTAGAGGGGCGATAAATGATTGCCACCCTTACAGTTCGCTTTCCGCACGCAAGGCATACCTCAACAACCTCAAAGTTAAAAAACAAACGTTCTTTACATGGGCGCACTTTAAAGTGGCTACGATATACAATGGCTACGCCACCACCGCGCCGACCTGTAGAGCGAGCTTTATGTAAGATCGACTAGCCCGGAGGAACAAGATCACCAATAGTGGCTTCATCACCCACCTCTCTCAACCAAGTTTCAGTTAAACAAAGTACATCAATGTCTTTCTCAACAATCAACTCATGGGCATCGACATCCTTATTTCCAATCGATCTAGCATTCCAGAGACACACAGTCAACATAGTAATTTCCCTAGGAGTAGACTGCGATGACGTTGATGGCATCGTGCAGCAGGAAACTTGACTCTTTGCTGATGGCGAGGACCCGGGAAACGGCAGCAACGGCCCATCCGCCGATGACCGATGATCACTAAAGCAAGAAGGATACGGCGGTGATGGAGAAGTGTGAACGCCAGGTTGATCACTGATCGTTGGTGGCTGCAGTAGCGGCGATGGTGATGGTGAAATGTGATCGCCAGATTGATCACTGATCGTTGGTGGTTGTAGTAGTAGCGATGGTGATGGTGAAGTGTGATCGCCAAGTTGATCACTGATCGCTGGTGGTTGTAGCAGCGGTAATGGTGAAGTGTGATCGCCAAGTTGATCACTGATCGTTGATGGTTGTAGCAGCGGTGATGATGAAGTGTGATCACCAGGTTGATCACTGATCAACCGTCCCCTATACGCTTAATGTGTCCGGGGACGTAAATTTTACTCACACAAAAAAAAAAAAAAAAAAAAAAAATCACTGATCGTTGGTGGTTGTAGGGGCGGCGACGGTGATGGTGAAATAGGATTGCCCGGTTGATCACTGATCGTTGGTGGTTGTAGTAGCGGCGACGGTGATGGAGAAGTATGATCGCCAGGTTGATCACAGATCATCAGTGGTTGTAGTAGAGGCGACGGTGATGATAAAGTGTGGTCGGCAGGTTGATCACGAATCGCTTGTGGTTGCCGTAGCGGCGAGGGTGATGGTGAAATGTGAACGCCAAGTTGATCACTAACAGTGAATGGATTAGGGGAGGGATGGTCACCAAGTTGACCAGAGTCCAAGGAGGCAAGCGACTCAACACACGCCCCCATCAATAGGCGCTTCTGCTTACGGATTCCACCTCGCCGCGTGCGTTTACGTGGCAATGAGTAACCAATCCCAAGCTCTCTTAATCTTGTAGTAAGCTCAAAGGTCAAGCGTGTCGGTTGAATGGAGAGAAGCTGACTGCGTGTGTACCTACATCTATACTGTCCCGTAACCCGGAGGTCGTAGGGGCACCACAGATGATCGTTTAACCAGCAAACTCCATCTTTCTCTGTCCTCAGCAGCCCTGATGGCTTCGCTCAGTGTCAAACCAGTCCATTCTCGAATGTTGTCCTCCCACCTCTTTTTCGGTCTCCCTCTTCTTCTACCTCATTGCACTGTGCCTTGCAGAATGGTCTTTGCAAGGCCTGATGATCTGGTGACGTGGCCATATCATCGGAGTTTCCGTTTCTTCACCACTGTGAGCAGGTCATTGTGTTGTCCAATGGCTTGTATGATGGTCTGTCGGACTTCGTCATTGGTGATGTGTTGGGTATAGGAAATGCCCAGAAGTCTTCTGTAGCACCTCATCTCCATGCTTTGTATTCTTCTTTGTATATCTGCTGTGAGGGTCCATGCTTCGCAAGCATATAGGAAGATGGAGATGACAAGGGAGCGCAGCAGTCTTACTTTGGAATGTAGACTGATGGTCCTGTATTTCCAAATGGGCTTCAACCTTGTCAGGCCAGCAGTTGTTTGTGCGATCCTGGAGATGACTTCCTGTCGGGACCCATTGTCTGACACAATGGCTCCCAAATATTTGAAGCTATGCACTGTGATTGGCCTTGGACTTTGATGTCCGTGTTGATGCCATTGGTGTTGTTGGTCATAATTTTGGTCTTCTCTGCACTTATTTCCATTCCATAGGCTCTGGAAGTGGTGTCAAGCCTCTGTACCAGCTGTTCAAGTTCTTGTTCCTCTCCAGCAAATCCATCAATGTCATCCGCAAAACGAAGATTGGAGATTGCTCTACCCCCTATGCTGACTGTGCCTTCGTGATCTGCAAGAGCATCTGACATGATGCGCTCTAGGAAGATGTTGAAGAGTGTTGAAGAGAGTAGGCATCCTTGACGCACACCGATTGTTGTTCTGAACCAGTTCCCGATGACGCTGTTATGGAGGACTGCACTGGTAGCCTTGTCATACAGGCTTTCGATCATTTCAATAATTTTAGGGCTGATGTTGTACACTTTCATTGTTGCCCATAGAGCTGCATGCCAGACTCGGTCAAATGCCTTCTTGAAGTCTATGAACACATGATATAGATGTTGTTGGTGCTGTAGGTATTTCTCACAGATTATTCTGAGGTTGAAAATCTGTTCAGTGGTACTTCGCTCTGCCCTGAATCCTGCTTGCTCTTCAGCTATGATTTGTTCAGCTTGGGGTTTCAACCTGTTGAGTATTATTTTCAGGAGGACCTTGCTTGGATGGCTGATGAGGCTGAAGGTGCGGTAATTTTCACACTCCTGAAGGTTACATTTTTTTGGAAGAGTGATGACAAGCGACTGGGTCCATGGTGTAGGCCACTCCTCACTCTGCCAGATCTTGTTACAGATAATGGGGAGGGCATCAATCATCGCTTCTCCTCCTGCTTGTAGCAGTTCCGCGGGTATGTTGTCCACTCCCGCTGACTTCCCTTTCTTCAGCGATTGCACTGCTGCCTCAACTTCTTCCCGGAGAATTATGAGGATTTCTTCTTCTTCTCTGTTCTCGGGACATGCTAGAACTAATGGGTCTCCATTTGGTGTATGGTTGTAAAGGTCAGAGCAGTCCATCTGTCCAAGACTTCTTGTTCTTCTGTAAGGCATATGCCAGACTTGCTTTGGATCGTGGAGACTTTGGGCTGTTTAACACTTGTCAGCCGCTTCACAGTCTGGTAGGCCTTCTTGCTGTTGTTCTTGTTCAGACTGTTCTCTATTTCCTGGCATTGATCTTCTATCCAGTTCTCCTTTGCTGTGCGCATGCCTTTTCGGATGTCATTGTTGATTTTTCGGTAGACATCAGCTCCCTGTTTATCACACAGATCCAAAAGTTCAGGTGTGATCCACGGCTTCTTCTTTGGTCGGTGCTTGCCAAGGATCTCAGTGGCGGCATCTGTCACAGCTGAGTTGAAGGTGGTGGTCAAGGTGTTGACATCTACTTCACCAGCCCCCAAAATGAGCAGTGGTGCAAATTTCCCTCCAATTGTGGCCTGAAATAGTTCTGCCACCTCCGGGTCTTGCAGTTTGTCCAGGTCGAACTTCAGTCTAGTGCACTTTGCTGTATTTACTCTCTTCAAGTGGAGCCGGAAAGACATCATCACGAGATCGTGGTCACTTCCGATGTCTGCTCCTGGAAAAGTGCGTGTCTTACCAATGTTGATCCTTGATCTGAAGCGTTTCTTGACCATGATGTAGTCGATCTGGTTGTGATGCTCCCCGCCGGGACTGTGCAATGTCCATCGTCTGGAGTTTTTGTGGAGACCAAGAGTGTTTGCCAGTACCAGATTGTTGTATCTGGCAAACTCCAAGAGTCTCAGACCCCTGTCATTTGTCTCGTTGTTGCATGTGTCTCCCCAGTTGTGGTGCGCATCTTGGCCAACCTTGGCATTCCAGTCGCCTTGCACTATGACTATGTCCTTCTTCGGCACTTGGTCAAGGACAGCCTGTAGATTTTCATAAAAATCCTCCACTTCGCTGTCGTCATAGTCTGATTTAGGGGCATAGGCCTGGATGATGTTGATGTTGAAAGGGGCTGCTCTCAGACGGATGGTAATGAGTCTACTGGAGACTGGGCGGCAACCCATGACAGTGGCTAGAATGTTCTTGTGGACCAAGAATCCAACGCCGTGTTCGTGCCTGTCATCTCTACCGCTGAAAAAGAGCTTATGGCCTTTGTCGGTCGTTGTTTCACCTAGGCCTTTCCAGCGCATTTCGCTGATTCCTAGAACGTTCCATCGATAGTGGTCCAGCTCATGGGCCAGTTCTTCTAATTTTCCTTCCGCAGTTAGGGTCCTGACATTCCAGGTTCCTATGGCGATGTTGTTTCTCGTGCAGATCTTGCTAATTTGTCCATCAGTAGCATACTTATCACCTCCGTCCTGGTGGCCAACGGAAGGCGCGGTCCTTGTGCAGGGCGACGACCGATCCGGTATGGAATTAGTGGATAGCTTCATCATGTAGTGTGTCTTGGGCAAAAAAGACCTGGCGGTGCCCAATCCTCTCCAGGCTGTTGGCCACAGCCGAAATCCACGAATACAGTGTGGCTCGCCTTGGCCCTGAGCACGTGGTCGTTGAACCTGTAGTAACCTGAGGTTCCTCCGCCCTGGCCGGTGACTTCTGTGTAGAAGACTTTCGCCCAGTGATGCCGTGCTAACATCACCCCTGTTAGTCGCCTCTTACGACACGCCGGGAAACGTTGGGTCTATTCTATTTAATGCCCGAACCCACAGAGCAAACTGCGTGTGTAGCGTAGTAAATAAGATCGGTCACCGTTACCCGATTCACAGCTTTGTCGATAACACGATTGGCTTACCGGTAAACACGGCACGTGCGCAGAACGGGACCGAAGGCTCCATGGATGATGATTCAAACGGAGTGTAGACAGCCTACCGCACAGGAAGATCCAAAACAGAGTCGTTCTGATCGATGGTGGAGAATAAAACCACCACCAAATGAAGCACCAATCCATGGCACAGTCACACACAAAAGTTACAATCCAACAAACAGTCAATCTCACACAATACAAATAAACAACTGGAGCTAATGCACTCGACCTGTGAGGCGTGTGATGGCTACCGGAAAATAAAGTGGCTGGACTACCTATGTTTCATAGCCGTGTCTTAAACGACCTACCTAGCCGTGCGAGAGCTAGTGTGTCAGTGAATCTTTTACACATTTCTCCGTATCTCTGTAACCCTATCCGCACACAGACCGAGCTAAACATATAAATGTATTAAGATTAGTCATAGGGTGATTATACTAGCCGATCCCCGCAGACGAAAGACGAGTGGGTAATAGCATTCCATTGTGCAGACCCCAGCAACAATTGACCCACCGTCACACTGACATGGATTCAAAATCAGGATGAAATGTACTGTGCGGTCCAGAGTCGTCAGCGAAGAGTTGTCTACCCAGGCTGTGTCTTTCAATAATACGACCAACCAGACAAAAAAATTAGAGAACACAATCGGCCCTAACACAGACCCCTGCAGAATTCTACAAGACAGGCGAACAGCACAAGAAGCCACATTTCGAATGCTGACTTGCTGAAAACGATTTTCCAAATACGAAGTGAACCACCGGTGGACACCACCATCAAGCCCAATCTCCTCATGAAGTCTTTAAAAGCAGGTGGTGATCAATGGTGTCGAACGCGGCACTAAGATCTAGCATTCCCAGAAGGGAGAGGTAGCCGTTATCAGCAGCACACAGTAGGTCGTTTAAGACACGCAAAACTGCTGTTAGAATGTTCAGATCAATAAGCTGACTGGGACTTGTCTAACATCCGATTGCAGAAAACATGATCTGCAAGCTGATCGGCCACCATTCTCTTCAGAAGTTTGGAAACAAACGGAAGATTTGAAACAGACCGATAGTTCTTTAGCTTTGAGGGATTCAGCTGGGGCTTCTTTAACAGGGGACAGCAGATCACTGCAGTTTTCTAAACCAAAGGAACAATTCCAGAGGCGAGGCTAGAGTTGATGATGTGAAGCAAAACTGGTAGCAGGATGTCCAGGTGCTCGAGGACAAGCTTGGTGGAGATGGGGTCACACTGCAGAAAGTAGGCTTTGACCTTGCATTGACTTTCTATAGTTCATCATCAGTAACTGGGAAAAACGCAGAGAAGGTATCACCCTCAAAGTCCGATGAGTAAGCGCTGCATACATTCTCATAATCTGCTGTTTCCTTCTCTCTAGACAGCTGGTCTCTAATAATAGCAATCTTCTCAATGAAGAACTGAGACAAAGCAGTGGCCACCGACTCTCAACTCATCTCAGGGAGGACTGGTGTGGTAACATCCTGTTAACAGTACTAAACGCTTTCTTGATATCAGTCTTTTTTCAGAGGCAACTGCGTCAAGTTCAGATTCAGAAAACTTTATTATCTCACAAGAGTAATAACATGCAATTTCTGTCAATAAAAGCAATTTAAAAAATAACAATAATATTTAAAAAAAAAAACATTTACAAAGATACATCATGCACTGACTCACACGAATGTACATGTTAACATGAACATTTCAGACACACTGTATCCTTACATGCGTATGCCACAATATTTGGAAACTAAACATCACCCTCATTACACTTCAACATCGTAAACACAAACACACACACACGCACACACACACAAACAAACATACGAGAGATAAACATAATTGCACAAACTATTGTGAAACATATTTTAAAAGATTATTAAAAATATTAATTTTAAGAGTAAAAAAATAAAATTAAAATAAAATAAATAAATAAATAAATAAATAAATAAACAAACATTTTATTGCTTAATGCCAAATCACAGGTTTGCTATTAAAAATTGTGCTTCAGTTAAGTATTACAGTCACGGAATACTGGATAGTGGTAAAATTGCTGCACTATAAATTATAAAATTCCAGTATAGTGCACCCATACGCCACACGCACACACACACACACACACACACACACACACCAACACACTCCCAGCTTTCAGTCAACACTTATTAAGAATTTGTACTGATTTGGGTACGAAACTGTTTCTAGCTCTAACTGTGGAAACCTTTGGCACTCTAAAACGGCGGCCAGAAGGAAGGAGTTGGTAGTGCTGGGCTAGGATGTGAGTGGAGTCTCTTGCAATCGCGCACGCTTTCTTTGTTGTTTGACTTTCGTACTACACAAACGCTCTCCTGCATTTCACCCACCACTCTCCCACACACATTCACAATTCCGTTAAACACATTCTTATTCCTCACCAAACCAGCAAAGAGAACCAAAAGGTCAGCACAGACTGAATAAATCAGCTATAAAAGTGACGTAAAACAGACTTGTTGACTTTTAAAGAGAGCAATTGTTTTTGCGAACAACATATTCTGGACTGACATTTCTTATGGATGGAAGTAGTGTTGGAATCAAAGGTATTGCTCCAAGATATTTGTATTCAATAACTCTCTCCACCTTCTCTCCATCAATCGCTAAGTCAGGCAAAGCAGACGGGTTTCTTCTAAATCAATAACCAGTTCATCAAGCACTTATGAGTCTTATGTACAACTATAAGAGAGCAGTGATTGCGAGTTTTGCGAAACATGTCCCTGTGAACGCCAAACGCAACGTTCCGCTTTTATGTACAATAAAGATGTATTGTATTGTATTGTATTGTATTGTATTGTATTGTATTGTATTGTATGAGGATGCAAAATAGTCATACATTTTCATTGATTTTGCAGGTCACACGTAGTTTGCAATACTGTCAGTCCCGTGAATCAGAACTCCGAGGAGCCTACGTTAGTATAAATACTTTCATTGATGCGGATGATGTTAATGATCCTATCCTATCCTATCCTGTCCCATAACCCGAAGGTCGTAGGGGCACCACAGATGATCGTTTAACCAGCATACTCCATCTTTCTCTGTCCTCAGCAGCCCTCATGGCTTCGCTCAGTGTCAAACCAGTCCATTCTCGAATGTTGTCCTCCCACCTCTTTTTCGGTCTCCCCCTTCTTCTACCTCCTTGCACTGTGCCTTGCAGAATGGTCTTTGCAAGGCCTGATGATCTGGTGACGTGGCCATACCATCGGAGTTTCCGTTTCTTCACCACTGTGAGCAGGTCATCATGTTGTCCAATGGCTTGTGTGATGGTCTGTCGGACTTCGTCGTTGGTGATGTGTTGGGTATAGGAAATGCACAGAAGTCTTCTGTAGCACCTCATCTCCATGCTTTGTATTCTTCGTTGGAGATCTGCTGTGAGGGTCCATGCTTCGCAAGCATATAGGAAGATGGAGATGACCAGAGAGCGCAGCAGTCTTACTTTGGAATGTAGACTGATGGTTCTGTCTTTCCAAATGGGCTTCAACCTTGTCAGGGCAGCAGTTGTTTGTGCGATCCTGGAGAGGACTTCCTGTCGAGACCCATTGTCTGACACAATGGCTCCTAAATATTTGAAGCTGTGCACTGTGTTCAGGGATTGGCCTTGTACTTTGATGTCCGTGTTGATGCCATTGGTGTTGTTGGTCATCATTTTGGTCTTCTCTGCACTTATTTCCATTCCATAAGCTCTGGAGGTGGTGTCAAGCCTCTGTACAAGCTGTTCAAGTTCTTGTTCCTCTCCAGCCAATCCATCAATATCATCCGCAAAACGAAGATTGGAGATTGCTCTGCCCCCTATGCTGACTGTGCCTTCGTGATCTGCAAGAGCATCTGACATGATGCGCTCTAGGAAGATGTTGAAGAGTGTTGGAGAGAGTAGGCATCCTTGACGCACACCGATTGTTGTTCTGAACCAGTTCCCGATGACGCTGTTATGGAGGACTGCACTGGTAGCCTTGTCATACAGGCTTTTGATGACTTCTATAATTTTAGGGCTGATGTTGTACACTTTCATGGTTGCCCATAGAGCTGCATGCCAGACTCGGTCAAATGCCTTCTTGAAGTCTATGAACACATGATATAGATGTTGTTGGTGCTGTAAGTATTTCTCACAGATTATTCTGAGGTTGAAAATCTGTTCAGTGGTACTTCGCCCTGCCATGAATCCTGCTTGTTCTTCAGCTATGATTTGTTCAGCTTGTGGTTTCAACCTGTTGAGTATTATTTTCAGGAGGACCTTGCTGGGATGGCTGATGAGGCTGATGGTGCGGTAATTTTCACATTCCTGAAGGTTACCTTTTTTGGGAAGGGTGATGACAAGCGACTGGGTCCATGGTGTAGGCCATTCCCCACTCTGCCAGATCTTGTTACAGATAATGGTGAGAGCATCAGTCATCGCTTCTCCTCCTGCTTGTAGCGGTTCCGCTGGTATGTTGTCCACTCCCGCTGACTTCCCTTTCTTCAGCGATTGCACTGCTGCCTCAACTTCTTCCCGGAGAATTGGGAGGATTTCTTCTTCTTCTCTGCTCTCGGGACATGCTAGAACTGATGGGTCTCCATTTGGTGTATGGTTGTAAAGGTCAGAGCAGTACTCTGTCCATCTGTCCAAGACTTCTTGTTCTTCTGTAAGGCAAATGCCAGACTTGCTTTGGATAGTGGAGACTTTGGGCTGTTTAACACTTGTCAGCCGCTTCACAGTCTGGTAGGCCTTCTTGCTGTTGTTCTTGTTCAGATTGTTCTCTATTTCCTGGCATTGATCTTCTATCCAGTTCTCCTTTGCTGTGCGCATGCTTTTTCGGATGTCATTGTTGATTTTTCGGTAGACATCAGCTCCCTGTGAGGTGTTCTTGTTCTTTTTTAACTCTCTTCGTTTATCACACAGATCCAAAAGTTCAGGTGTGATCCACGGCTTCTTCTTTGGTCGGTGCTTGCCAAGGATCTCAGTGGCGGCATCTGTTACAGCTGAGTTGAAGGTATTGGTCATGGTGTTGACATCTACTTCGCCTGCCCCCAAAATAAGCAGTGGTGCAAATTTCCCTCCAATCGTGGCCTGAAATATTTTTGCCACCTCCGGGTCTTGCAGTTTGTCCAGGTCGAACTTCAGCCTAGTGCACTTTGCTGTATTTACTCTCTTCAAATGGAGCCGGAAAGACATCATCACGAGATCGTGGTCACTTCCAATGTCTGCTCCTGGAAAAGTGCGTGTCCTGCCAATGTTGATGCTTGATCTGAAGCGTTTCTTGACCATGATGTAGTCGATCTGGTTGTGATGTTCCCCGCCGGGACTGTGCCATGTCCATCGTCTGGATTTTTTGTGGAGACCAAGCGTGTTTGCCAGTACCAGATTGTTGTATCTGGCAAACTCCAATAGCCTCAGACCCCTGTCATTTGTCTCGTTGTTGCAGTGGGGTCCGCATGTGTCTCCCCAGTTGTGGTGCGCATCTTGGCCAACCTTGGTATTCCAGTCGCCTTGCACTATGACTATGTCCTTCTTCGGCACTTGGTCAAGGACCGCCTGTATATTTTCATAAAAATCCTCCACTTCGCTGTCTTCATAGTCTGATGTTGGGGCATAGGCCTGGATGATGGTAATGTTGAAAGGGGTTGCTCTCAGACGGATGGTAATGAGTCTACTGGAGACTGGGCGGCAACCCATGACAGTGGCTAGAATGTTCTTGTGGACCAAGAATCCAACGCCGTGTTCGTGCCTGTCATCTCTACCGCTGAAATAGAGCTTGTGGCCTTTGTCAGTCGTTGTTTCTCCTAGGCCTTTCCAGCGCAGTTCGCTGATACCTAGAACGTTCCATCGATAGTGGTCCAGCTCGTGGGCCAGTTCTTCTAATTTTCCTTCCGCAGTTAGGGTCCTGACATTCCAGGTTCCTATGACGATGTTGTTTCTCGTGCGGATCTTGCTAATTTGTCCATCAGTAGCATACTTTTCACCTCCGTCCTGGTGGCCAACGGAAGGCGCGGTCCTTGTTCCGGGCGACGACCGATCCGGCATGGAATTAGTGGATAGCCTCATCATGTGTTGTGTCTTGGGCAAATAAGACCTGGCAGGGCCCAATCCTCTCCAGGCTGTTGGCCACAGCCGAAATCCACGAATACAGTGTGGCTCGCCTTGGCCCTGAGCACGTGGTCGTTGAACCTGTAGTAACCTGAGGTTCCTCCGCCCTGGCCGGTGACTTCTGTGTAGAAGACTTTCGCCCAGTGATGCCGTGCTAACATCACCCCTGTTAGTCGCCTCTTACGACACGCCGGGAAACGTTGGGTCTATTCTATTTGCCCGAACCCACAGAGCAGATGATGTTAATGATGATGATGTAAAATGATGATGACGACGAGGAGGAGGAGGAGAAAGAGGATTAGTTATGTTATAGTTTGTTTATGTGAACATCGACTAGTGACATGCTGATGGTGTTGTGTGTGTGTGGCACTTAGGTATGTATGTGAACGAGAGAGAGAGAGAGAGCGAGAGAGAGAGAAAGAAGAGAGAGAGAGAGAGAGAGAGAGAGAGAGAGAGAGAGAGAGAGAGAGAGAGAGAGAGAGAGAGGTGGTAAATACATACATGGATAGGTACACAGAAGAAGTGAGAGACGCTGGAGAGAGGGATAGATGGACAGATACATACATAGAAGGAAGGAAACTTGAAACTTGAAACTTGAAACTTTTTTATTAGGGATAAAGATTTTAGACTAATGATACAGTCTAATCTTCCAATCTGTCCCTTAAGAAATTAACATAATAATAAGTAACCTTTAACTTTAACTTGGAAATCACATCACTCACAAACACACATGCACACACAATCACACTAACATCTTCATCATTATCTTTAAAGAATTTTTAGGCAACTACCCTTTTCCCCATATCCTTCACCCTTATAATAATAATAATAATAATAATAATAATAATAATAATAATAATAATAATAATAATAATAATAAGACAAGTCAAGTTCCACATCAAATTAATAATAATAATAATAATAATAATAATAATAATAATAATAATAATAATAATAATAATAATAATAAAGTGAATAAATAAATAGGTTAATAATTACACGAATGACTGTGTTGTCATATATATTATTATACATCACTTTTATAATTAATTTTGCAGATGCCTACATATTTTACATTTGAAAGAAAACAGTGTGTCGCAATGTTTACACTCCAGAGGGAGAGAGTTCCATACACTAGCTCCATTAAACGATAGGCTATTTTTGTATAAATCAATGCGAGGGAGGGGTAGTTTATAATTATACAGTCTATGCCCATCAACTGGCTTAATAAAAAATGTATCAAGATATGCAGGTGTTTCTCCGTGTGTGATTTTGAATTTAAGGATAGCTGTATTAAATATAAATTGTTTTTGAAGAGGTAATATTCGGAGTTCTTGATATTTTTCATTAGTTGTAGCATCTGTATTTATATTATTATAAGATTTATAAAGTATCTTGATTGCTCTTTTATGAAGACTATTTAGATGTTTAATTTGAGCGTCACTGGCATTACACCAAATAATCGATGCATAATTAAAATGAGATATACAGTGGGCATAGAAAAAAGATTTTAATGCATCAGCCGTAACAAAATGTCTAAGTTTATTTAGGAGGAAGAGGTTTTTAGAAATTTTTTTACAGATATGGTTAACGTGTGACCGCCAGCTAAAATCATCATCGATGATTATGCCTAGCACCTTATGTTCATGAACTTGCTCAATACTGTACGACCCTAAGTTTAGATTAAGGGGAAAAGATCCATTTTGGCGTTTTTGTCGTGTAGTGAGAAGCATACTTTTGCTTTTATTAGGATTTAATTTCATTCTTTGATGCAACACCAGTTATTAATTTCATTTATGCTTATTTGAAGACTTTGCTCCACCTCCTGTAAATTTGTATTATGAGTATGGAGGGATGAATCATCAGCAAATAGTTCAAGATTAACATTTTGTGTGAGAAAAAGGGGCATGTCATTGATAAAGATACAGAATAAAATAGGACCAAGGATCGATCCTTGAGGAACTCCACAAGTTACATCACCAGAAGACGAAAAGGAACCATTAGTGTATACTGATTGGTGCCTGTTTGATAAATATGATTTAAAAAATAATACAGATGCAGAATTTTGGAAATAGAATTTTAACTTATTTATTAAGATGTTATGGTTAACTAGGTCAAATGCCTTTTTAAGGTCAAGAAAAACTGCCCCTACAATGTCTTGCTTGTTTATAGCATCAAGCCAAGCATCACAAATATGGGCGAGTGCTGTTTGACAAGAGTGTTTAGGTCTAAAGCCAGACTGAAAAGGATGAAAAAGAGCGTTATTTTCTAAATATTTCATAAGGTTAATGTGAATATGTCTTTCCAGGGGTTTAGATAGTACATGCAGAATGGAAATTGGTCGAAAGTTGTCAAGAACTGAAGTATCACTTGTTTTAGGTAAAGGTATAACTTTAGCTTCTTTAAATATTGAAGGAAACTGACTTTGATCAATGCATAGATTATAGATGTAGGTTAAAGGTTCAATGATATAAGGAAGAGACAATTTTATAATGAATGCATTTAGATTATAAATGTCCATAGACGTTTTATTTTTCATTTTTAATATTAGAGAAGTTACATCATGTTCTGTTAACCGAGGTATAAGAAATGAGGCAGATTCGTGAAGTTTGTTTCTACAAAACAGGTTGACCTTATCATATATTGTATCTGTGTTTGTGTTTGCGGTATTAGATTTAAGAATAGAGTCAGTTAATGAAATAAAATATTTATTAAATTCATCATTAGAAAAATTAAATTGATTTGCTTTTCTTGTTCTAGATTTTTTGCAAAATGCGTTCATTGCTTGCCAAATGCAAGTGATATTAGTGTTTTCAGTTGATAATAAAGTTTGAAAATATTTTTTCTTTGCATTTCTTACGAGAGTAAGGACTTTATTACGTTGCTTTTTATACAGATCAAACTGTTTTTGTTTTTTATGTCTGTCACGCAAGGACATGGCAGCTTTAATTTCAGTTGTCATCCAGGTGGGAACGGATGCATGTTTTACTCTCTTCCTCTGGATTGGAGCATGTGCATCAACCACAGAAAGTAATAGTTTTAAAAATATTTCGGCGGTTTCATTAGGGTTATTATATGCTCTTAAATTGTTGAAATTAATCAAACTTAAGTCCTGTAAATATGCGGACTTATTAAAATTCTTAAAGTTTCTATACATAATGTAGGTATGTCCTTTAAACTGTGGTTTTGGAAGATGGCATGAACATTTGCAAAGACTGGCTTTATGATCGCTGACAGATACGTCAGACGTGAAAGCAGCAGAAATTATATTATTGTTGTTACTGTATATATGATCAAGAAGAGTTGAATTAGTTTCTGTTACTCTTGTTGGTTCTTGAATAAACTGAGTTATACCAAGCAAGTTTGTTATTGTGTTCCAGTGTGACTGAGACTGTAAAAGATTTATGTTAAAGTCCCCTAATATAATAAAGTTTAAATTGCAAGCATTGACTGTGTCCATCATTTGTAAGAAATTACTGAACCAATCGCAAGGAGGGAGAGTGAGAGAGTAAATTTGTTTTTTTTCATTGCATTGTGGACAAAAGTAGCCACTGTACGACAGGCCGGATGATGGACAGCAAGGACGAACCATCATCACCACCACCACTACCACCATCAAAAGAAACACGAAAACAAAAGGAACGAAAACAGCAAAACTCCCCACTAGGTCGAGGACAAGGAGAAGACGATGATGATAAGGATGAGGAAGAGGAAGAAGACGATGGTGATTGTGACGGGGGGTTTCTATTGTGGTTGGGCTCTGCGCAATGGAATGCTAATACCCACTCGTCTTAGTCTATGGGGACTGCTAGTGAATCACCCTCTGACTTAACTTAATAAATTTATTTGTTTAGCTCGGTCTGTGTTTAGGCTGGGGTACAGAGATAGAACAATGGTAAAAGATCACTGTCACACTAGCTTTCACAGGGCTATGAATCATAAGTAGCCCAGCCACTTGATAACAGTCAATATCACACATTTATTTCCTCTACTCTATACACGTTCTTCGAAGTACGAATCTAACTTAACAGTTCAATTGTCAATGTGAATGGGTCGCTCGCTGATAGATCTAGGCAGCTACTTTCTCATCACAGGGCACTGTGTACTTTCTGCCCTAATGGTCAGTGTTCTTGAAGATTGGACTACTGTGGTCCTTTGTTACAGTTTTAGTGCACTGAAGGCTGTGTACTTAGCTCAGTGTCCAAAGAGCTGTGTTGTGGTCTATTTCCTGACACGCTGTGTTGTCTTGGAAGTTTCTTTCTATGGTTAGACTGGTGGGCTATCTTCGCGCAATGCTGGAGATGCCTCGGCAGCCAACGTACGCGTCGACGTGGTTTCGTCTTTTGCTGTGTTGGGCTCACGACATAAAGCCTGATCGTCTGTAACATATGAGACGAAATTCTGCACAACCCTGAATAATAGGCGTGTGCAGAGCGTTTCACTGAAGGTCGTAATAGCCCTCAGTGATTAGCTCCACATCTACATATATAAGCGACGAACATTCTGCTAAGTCCGTGGTCCACTGGAATCTCCACTCTAATTTCCTATACATATATAAATATAAAACATGGCTACTTATACACATAAAGAAAGAATTCATATTACACACATTCACTTGTACAGCCACTCGTCTGCAAGCATACATATAAGTTAAACAACAGTGGTTCCGTACATAATTCAACATGGCGTCGGCTGGTCGTCTTTGCATCGTGGTCGGCTTCTCCACGTGTTCAGGCAAAGTCGGACTAACAATTCAATTCTATGCATAGCAAATTCCACAAACATAATTCAACAATAATATAATACATCACGATGAACAAAAGTATGTTCATTTACCTTCTTGACAATGTCAGGCAGTGGCTACTTGATTGAATTCGGATTTTCACAAGTACTGCTTCCTAGTCTGTTCAGGAGAGATATTACTGCTAGCTGTGTAGCTGTTTACTGCTCCTCGTTTCAAACTTGAATCCGTTCTCTCTCTCTATCCTTGAACCAGTCAGACCTGGTTCAACCCATTTATCTGTGTTATCATTGGCTGACAATCGACTCGCCTAACGTAGCTACGATGATGTCATTGCCTGCGCTCGCGTCAAGCTACACTGTGTGTACACGGCAGTATACCATTGATACGCATGATCACTTCCATCGTCTGCTGCAGCCTAACATTAACATTCTAAGATTACATTGACTAAACCAGGCTAAATATTAAAGGCAGTGGAAACTGGTCCGTTTGTTACAGTGATAAGGATGATGATAAGGATGCCCAGAGCAACCCAAATACCGCCGTACCGAAGAGAACGTGGGAAGTTGAAAGATGGCCAAGTTTTTTATACGGCCTGACAGATGATAAAGATGACCCCAGCAGCCCAAATACTGCCGTACCGACGAGAACGGAAGTGGTAAAAACCTGTACCGGAGGGCGAAGTTTTTTTCGCAGCCTGGCCATCTCGTTGGATCCACGGCTGAGAGATGCCCCTAAAAACAAGTGAGTAATTTATTTGAATTATTATTATTTATTTTATTTATTTGTGACTTACTTGCTTACTTAATTTATTTATTCGTTAATATGTAATTCACTTATTATTTATTTATTATTTATTTTTAAATGCATTATTTGATTTTTTTCTTTATTTGTCTTTATGTATTAAGTATATTTGTTTACCCGTTTATCTTTTTACATTGTCCAGTTTTTGGAAATTTAGTGCTTTATATTCCCACTGTCGCTGTCTTTCTCTTTGATCTTTCTCATTCCTACTCTGTTCTTCTTCTTCTCTTCTTCTTCGTAATACTGTGGATACCCCGTATTCGAGGAAAATGATTCCACAAGGTGCATGCTGTTATGATGGAATGTATGCGACACAGACTAGACCTCGGTTTATAATATCATCCGAAGGAGTAGGAAATGGGAGTAAATTGTCTTTCCCAAGAACACAACACAATGCCCCGGCCTGGGCTCGAACCCGGGACCTTCAGATCCGCAAGCCAAAGCTCTACCATTAGGTCACCGTGCTTCCTGTTCTATCAATCTACTATACTATCTTCTTCTTCGCTAGACCAGTCACCTACCTTTTTTCTTGAAAACTCTTCCGGGACAAAACTCCTCATTTGTGTGTGAGGTCTGTTGGATCAGCTTGGGAATATTGAACGCTTTCTGCCAAATGGTCACTGGGGCTTCCTATGATGTTATTATTTGGCAATGTAGGCAATTTATATGTATGTGTTTTGTTGATATTTTATAATGATGTTTGTATTCTAATTTGTTTTTGTAAAGTGGGGTTCAATATATGAGAGTATAGCCTCAGCGTCCCCTGAGTGGGATGCCTTTATTGTAAAGTGACCGGCTGGTGGAGTGCCTTCAGTGTTACCACTAGGGTTGTTTCGGCAGATTTTTTATGCGGATCAGGGGTGAGTCCTATTTCAGTGAAGCTGTGGTCTTGATTTTGTGGTCCTGATTCGGCTCTTTGCAGTCTGTAAGCGATGAATAACTAACTGCATTGACCAGGCCGTGCAAGCTATTATTACTGTTGGTGGTGTTGTTGGTGGTAGTGGTGGTGCTGAAGGTAATGATGGTGTCCATGTATTTTAAAAAAAAAGTGTTTGTAATCGTTGTTATATAGCGCTTTTCCACCTCAAGAGCTGCTCACGGCGCTGACCGATACAGGATCTAACTCAAGCTGCTCGAGTCACCCACTTGCAACCTAAAGGCGATAGTCTGACGCCAGACAACTGAGCACAATCCTGGGTGAACGGGTATGGTGTGGTATTTGTGTAGCTGACACCTGTCTAGGACACGAGCGTCATGATCTTTAAAATCAGTGTGATGGAATGCGTGCGTGCACAGACTAGGCCTCAGTTTTATACTCTCATCTGAAGGAGTAGAAACTACCAATATTATACAATAATAATAATAATAATAATAATAATAATAATAATAATAATAATAATAATAATAATAATAATAATAATAATAATAATAAGGGTATTTATATAGCGCCTTTTCGTAATGACATCAGTTCTTAGCGCAGCTCTCACGCATTTATACCTAAAGTTAACATCGAAACACCTACGAAAAGAAGTGAAACAAAAACGATACACTAATAAACTGTGCAGACATAATACCAACATGAAAAAAGAATATTTACAAGTAAAATATAAAAGACGAGGCAGTGAGGGGGAGGAGGTTTATTAATATATGGAGTACCAATATTGTGGTTATTATTATCGCCATCATTGCTCAGGGTCGCAACTCTGAAAGCACTACTAGTAGTAGTGTTATTAATAGTAGTGGTAGTAGTAATAGTTGTTGTATTAACAGCTGTAACAACAACAACAACAACGACGACGACGATGACGATGGTGATGGTGACTAAACATGTTTTTTTTATTTAACAGGGAAAACTTACCCACTGATGGCAATCTTGCTAAATGGGAAACTGTGTTGGCAGATGCACTAAGGCTAAAAACAGTTCAGTACATCAAAAATCTACGGGGAGAGAGGTCCAAGAGGAACAAAAGGACAGACCAACGTCCTAACACTACAGACAGTCCAGTTAACCATAGAAGTAAGAGCAAAGAGGCTGGGGGCGCATTGGTGAACAAGAAAAGTGCGAGGAAGAAAGATTCACCGGGAAACAAAAAGGGTCGACAGAATGGCACCAAGGGCGCACCCAGAGCTGAAGAAGGAGCAAGATCGGGACAGGAGAGCGAAGTCTTAGGTGTCTGTCCAGTTCGCGGCAATAGTTGTTGCCCTGTGTATGGCTGCTACATCTTGCAAGGCATGCCCGGTCTGGAGGAATACCACGACGAGTTCCAAGCCGTCTTCTCCAACTTTCGGCCCACCGAGCTGAAGGCTCCATTGGCTGAGAACGTGTACGAGAACCTGGTCAAGACCGCTCAGCGTCTGCAAACAGGCCGGAACGAGGAAGAAGGAGAGGAAAAAAGTCTGGTGCGACGCCTGAAGGATCTGTCCTCTCAGCTGACGGTACCGTCTGATGCTGAAATAAAGGCCGCAGCCCTGATGATGGGAAAGAACTTTCTGATATTTCATAATTCCACAGTGGATGACGATGGTCAAGTTGATCTGACAGGTGGGCAACAGTTTATACTCATTGGTAAATATAAAGTTAAACAGAAGTCAGATTATTGTACTGTATAGGCTATAAAATAAATAAATAAATAAATAAATAAATAAATGAAGCAAAATTACATGCACGATGCGTAATACTACAAACGCCCCTGTGATAGTTAGCCATTCTGCTTCAGAACTCTTTAAAGTCGAAAGCTAAGTACAGTGATGATCGGATTCAATGGATTCTTTATCGTTCCAATGAGGCGACACTGGGGGAATTGGAACAACATCATCACGGCAAGTCGAGTTGAGCGCTTTTAAATATGACCCAAAAATCCATATCCATGTGCTAATGCCAGGCCATATTGGTCGTACACATTTAATATGTATCGTAACCCTTGCCGAAGTTTTCTGGAGCCGGTTCTATCGATCTCGCAACTCACATGCTTCAACTATTTGTACTTATAGATTCCATGTGAATTTCGATCTGGTATTTGATGAAACTGAAGCGGATTTACATCTAAACCCATTTTCCGTCAGTCTGTAAAGTGTTTAAACCTGTAATAGGATAATGAATAATAAAATGTTTGCCTTTTTACAAATTATGTTTAGAGGGAGAAAGTATCCAGGTTGTGGAGGGCACAGATCAACCACTGATGTTCTTAAAAACGGAGCTGCACAATGGTGACCACTACGATCACGCCTTCAACGTAAACGGTGAGGGTTCTGTTGCTTTGTGCTTCCATCTGTATTAATGTTTGTACTCCAGACTCACCTGAAACTGTTATGATATAGTCGCGATTCAAACGTTGGGCTATCCGTCGGTTGGTCGTTCTGTAGCACGCCATATCTCGAGACCCACGGAAGAGATTTTGTCCAAATGTCATTGGAACATTAATGTTATTATCTTGGTTAGTGACCATTTTCATGCGCCACTGCATTTGCACTACCACATAGGTAGTTCGCTGGGGTCAATTATTTTCAAATCACGTTTTGCTCATTATCTCAAGAACGGCTGGATCAATTTGGATGATTTTGTAATGCCAATACTTCAATTCATGGCCAGTCATTCTGCAGCTGTTCGTTGGTGAGACATTCGATCAGCCGGTCGAATCGTTGGTTGGTTTTTCACCTGTATTTTGAAAAACACGTTTCTGGTATTATTTTAAAAATGGCTTGCCCGGGTTTGATCATATACACTTTTGCAGATGCTTTAACTACTGCTAAGCCATTTTGTAATTCACGTTTGCATTTCTCAAAGTTCAAGGTCGTTGAAGTCCGTCATTCAACAGGTTGTAATACAGTTGAGTTTGCAGATAGTTCAGACAGTTCTCAATTGTTTAGACTACAATCAAGACAGAACAGCCCCACCAAAATACGCTGTTGAAAATGCTCGTTTCGCCTAGCTGCATGTTTTAGTGCTGGAAATGGATTACTTTTGTGTAACAAGAGGCCAGTTTTACACTGCCCATAAGCTGTTGCCTTGTTTAGTCAGTGTAGACTGTTAGTCTGTAGCAGACGACGGCGGTATTACTGAGGTGTGCTACACTCTGCTAGCTTGACGCGAGCGCCGTGTAGTGACATCATCGCAGCTTACGTTAGAGCTCATCGAATTTACAGCCAATCAGAATTTACAGCCAATCGGGACACAGCGAGATTAGGTATATGAGTCCTACCTGGTTCAGGAGAGAGGTATATAGTCTCCTCTCTGAAAATCCTTATCGGGAAGAGAGGGGACTCTAAACTGATTAAAATAAAAAAAAAAAGAAAAAAAAGGAGAGAGGTAGAAGAGTCATTCGTGTGAAAGCTACGAGCAGTACACAGC
The DNA here is from genome assembly GCA_036898135.1 of Oncomelania hupensis. Lineage (NCBI taxonomy): Eukaryota > Metazoa > Mollusca > Gastropoda > Littorinimorpha > Pomatiopsidae > Oncomelania > Oncomelania hupensis. Next base: position 15,572,468 of record CM072522.1, read on the forward strand.
TACACTCTAGCAGAAATCTCTCCACAGACTAGGGAAGCAGGACTTGTTGAAAATTCGAATCAATCAAGTTAACCACGGCCTGACATTGTCAAAAAGGTAAATGAACATACTTTTGGTTCATCATGATGTATTGATATTATTGTTGAATTATGTTGGTGCAATTTGCTATGCTTAGAATGGAATTGTTAGTCCAACGTTAGTCCAACGTTGCGTGACCACGTGGCGAACACGACCGGGTCCGACGCCATGTTGTATTCCGTATGGACCCCCTGTTGTTTAACCTATATGTATGCTTGCAGACCAGTGGCTGTACCAGAGAATATGTTTAATATTAATTCTTTCTCTATGTGTATAGTTAGCCATGATTTATATTTATATATGTATAGGAAATTAGAGTGGAGATTCCAGTGGACCACGGAATTAGCAGAATGTTCGTTGCTTATATATACTACTCAAAATAATACAAGGGCCACTTGGGCATATGGGTCTCTCTTTAAATCAGAAACACGAATTCAATTTATTAGTTCATCATATTTTATTGCAATCATTTCTGCATCAAAAACAAACAAGATTTGAGACATATCAGTCGCTTAAAACTCGAGTAAATTCAATTTAACTGGACATACCCCTCATTTACAAAATCAAAACTTTAGAAACCAAAATTCTATAGAGTCAGTATCGGGTGTGGCCACCGTTTGCATCAATGCAGTCTTGGCATCGTTGTCTCATGGACCGTATCAGGTTATGGAGGATGTTTCCTGGGATGGCCAACCACTTTTGCTGGAGAACTTGGGCCAGAACTTCAGGGTTAGCTCCTGGAGGGAGGTTTGCCCGTGTCTGTCGACCCAAGACATCCCACAGATGTTCTATGGGGTTCAAATCGGGTGATCGAGCCGGCCAATCCATCCTTATGACGTGCTGTTGCTGCAGGAAGTCATTGACGATACGCGCTTGGTGGGGTCTGGAATTATCGTCCTGTAGTATGGCACCTTCCCCAATGGCCCGCAGAGCTGGGAGAACCCTAGGTTGTAGGACGTCATCCCTGTAGCCAATACCGTTTAAGTTGCCATGAATTTGGAGCAGGGGTGTTCTGAAGTTTAATGCGAAGCCACCCCACATCATGACAGATCCACCACCAAAGCGGTCATGCTCGCGCACCGTCGCATCAGCAAAACGCTCCCGTGGACACCTCCAAACATTCACTCGACGGTCGTTGAAAGACAAGGAGAACCGAGACTCGTCTGTTAAGAGCACCCTTGACCAACGTTGCCTAGTCCACACCAAATGACGCCGAGCCCAGGCCAAACGCGCTGCACGGTGAGCTGGGGTGAGCAAAGGCCGTACTGCTGGTCGTCTTGATCGCAGGTTTGCCTCGTGTAGACGGTTGCGAATTGTCTGGTCGCTGACGTTAATATTGCTGGCTGCGTGAAGCTGTCTTCTGATGGTGTTTGCTGTAGCGGACCTCATCCTCAGAGCTGACAGGGTGATGAAATGGTCTTGTCTTGCAGTGGTAACGCGGGGGCGTCCGGACCTTCTCGGTTCTTGGACGCTTCCAGTGTTGTTAAAGCGCTCCCGCAGCCTTTGGACAACGGAGTGGGACACTCCCAGCCGCCTGCCAACTTCTCTCACCCTCACCCCTTCCTGAAGCCATGCAATAGCTCTGCCTCTATCCGCAACAGTCAATCGTCGCCTTGGGGGCATGGTTAGAAAAGCAGCAAAAACGCTGCCATTTATACCCAGAAAAAAGCGCCGAATGTTGAACTGAACTCACAAAATGCAAGCCTTTCGCGTGCAAATCACTTTTTAATGTTGAAAATTTTGCTTTATTAGCAAAATAACAGTAAATTAGGGTCATTTTTTTGTAAAAATTGGGTTTGTTTTTCAACTCGGTGCAGAAAGTTCAAAACTCACACATGTGATTACTTGTCAGAATAAGATTGTCTTGAATGTTACTGTACAGGATAAGTTTTGAAATAAGCAATATAAGCGATAGTATTGATAGCATCAAAAAATAATTAAACTAAATGAAATATGAGAGTGGCCCTTCAATTATTTTGAGTACAATACAATACAAGGTTATTGCTTTAGGTCCAGCGGACTCTTCCGAGCCAAATCAGGACCAAATTATTTTGAGTAGTATATATACATGTAAAGATGTGGAGCTAATCACTGAGGGCTACTTCGGCCTTCAGTGAGACGCTCTGCACACACCTAGTATACAGGGTTGTGCAGAATTTCGTCTCATATGTTACAGACGAGCAGGCATCGTATCGTGAGCCCAACCAGGCGAAAGACAAGAAACAGTCTTTCCTGAAAGTTGACCTACCGAGGCATCGCTAGCATTGTGCAACAAGAGCCCACCAGTCTAGCAACAAGGAGAAGACTCCACAACAACACAGCGCATCACGGAATCAACAACAACACAGTGCTTCGAACAATAGCTAAGTGCATATCCTCTAAGTGCACTAAAACTGGTATCAAAGGACCACAGTAGTCCACTCTTCCAGAACTCTGACCATTAGGGCAGAAAGTATCCTGTGCCCAATGATGATAAAGTAGCTGCCTAGAACTATCAAAAAGCGAACCAGCCCAAGAGACATTTGAACTTTTAAGTTAGTATCGTACTTCGCAGATCGTGTATAGAGTAGAGGAAATAAATGTGTGATATTTGCTGTTATCAAGTGGCTGGACTACCTATGTTTCATAGCCGTGTGAGAGCTAGTGTGACAGTGACCTTTTACCATTTTTCTTTCTATCTCTGTACCCCAGCCTAAACACAGACCGAGCTAAACAAATAAATGTATTAAGTTAAGTCACAGGGAGATTTACTAGCGATCCCCATAGACAAAAGACGAGTGGGTAATAGCATTCCATTGTGCAGAGCCCAGCAACAATAAACCCACCGTCACAGTTTGAATGTCTTGCCATCTTAGGATTTTTGTCGTTGTTGACATTCCTTCTTTCTAGTTATACTGATTAGAGTCCATGCTGTTGTTTTGCAATGTTAAGCTTAAGTGGTGTGAGGATATACCAAATACAACAGGCAAGCAGGACGGTTATACCAAATACAACATGCAAACAGGACGGCTATACCAAATACAACATGCAAGCAGGACGGCTATACCAACTACAACATGCAAACAGGACGGCTATACTAAATACAACATGCAAACAGGACGGCTATACCAAATACAACATGCAAGCAGGACGGGTATACCAAATACAACATGCAAACAGGACAGCTATTCCAAATACAACATACAATCAAGACGGCTATACCAAATACAACATGCAAGCAGGACGGCTATACCAAATACAACATGCAAACAGGACGGCAATATCAAATACAACATGCAAACAGGACGGCTATATCAAATACAACATGCAAACAGGACGGCTATACCAAATACAACATGCAAACAGGACGGCTATGCCAAATACAACATGCAAACAGGACGGCTATTCCAAATACAACATGCAAACAGGACGGCTATGCCAAATACAACATGCAAACAGGACGGCTATTCCAAATACAACATGCAAACAGGACGGTTATGCCAAATACAACATGCAAACAGGACGGCTATACCAAATACAACATGCAAACAAGACGGCTATTCCAAATACAACATGCAAACAGGACGGCTATACCAAATACAACATGCAAACAGGACGGCTATACCAAATACAACATGCAAACAGGACGGCTATACCAAATACAACATGCAAACAGGACGGCTATACCAAATACAACATGCAAAGAGGACGGCTATACCAAATACAACATGCAAACAGGACGGCTATACCAAATACAACATGCAAACAAGACGGCTATTCCAAATACAACATGCAAACAGGACGGCTATACCAAATACAACATGCAAACAGGACGGCTATACCAAATACAACATGCAAACAGGACGGCTATACCAAATACAACATGCAAACAGGATATATTTCAATATTTGATTTATGTCCATCTGCTTGGCAGGTTGAGAATGTAATGGATTGTTCTTATGGGTTGATTGATTTCTTGGCTGATTGATTAATTGATTGATTGATGCCTGTTCATGCTTTCAGGGACAGGAGTAAACAGAAGCGGAGAGAGAGAGAATCTGAAAAAAGAGGTGATATCTTGTAACCTGCCGAAAACATAAATTACCAAATTATTAATTTAATTATTGATTTATTGAATCATTTTTCTAAGTTTCATGTATTTATTATTTATTTATTTTTTATTTATTTATATAACCATTGTAGTATTTATTGATTCATTCTTATATATACATTTATATATATAATCACAAGAAGAATGAGAATCTAGTACAGTGCGGTTCATACTAAGGTTTATTGGAATTCCCATATGTCCTAGGATGAATTGGAATTTCAATCAACAGTGGAAAATTCCAGTTCATCCTAGGGTGAATAGCAATCCGATGTTTAGTTAAAATGTTTTGCTTTAAACTGCAGTTCGATTGTCGGTGGTTTTGGTTCTTTTATTGCCCCTAATGGAAATAAATGTATATTACCGGACATCGAGTTTAACAATACTTTAGCATAACTGGACCGGATTGTATCAGGTCGGGGCGTGTCGAGTTGTATTGTGTTGTGTTGTATTGTAGCGTTATGCTGTATTGTATTGCATTGTATTGTGTTTTATGGTCTTGTATTTGGAAAGACAGGACCATCAGTCTACATTCCAAGGTAAGGCTGCTGCGCTCCCTTGTCCTCTCCATCTTCCTATATTCTCGCGAAACATGGACCCTCACAGCAGATCTCCAACGAAGAATACAAAGCATGGAGATGAGGTGCTACAGAAGACTTCTGGGCATTTCCTATAACCAGCACATCACCAACGACGAAGTCCGACAGACCATCACACAAGCCATTGGACAACACGATGACCTGCTCACAGTGGTGAAAAAACGTAAACTCCGATGGTATGGCCACGTCACCAGATCATCAGGTCATGCAAAGACCATCCTGCAAGGCACAGTGCAAGGAGGTAGAAGAAGAGGGAGACCGAAAAAGAGGTGGGAGGACAACATCCGAGAATGGACTGGTTTGACACTGAGCGAAACAATCAGGGTTGCTGAGGAGAGGGAAAGATGGAGTACGCTGGTTAAACGATCATCTGTGGTGCCCCTACGACCTCCGTGTTATGGGATAGGATAGGAATATGATTGTCTTGTGCAATTTACAGGTCGACATCAGATCCGCCCAAGACTTGATGAACTGGCTCAACAAACATTTTTGTCTCGGGGTCTCGCAAACCGTTCTCATCCATTGCCTCGACTTCGACGAACACAAGTCAATCGACCATGCCCGCCCCCATTCAAGCCAACCAACTGCTGACGAGACACACAATCTGCGGGGAGATGTATCCTCAGCTTCCGGCGAGGCAGACAACTTTTCTTCCCAGGGCACAAAGGCAGGAAAAGCAGAAAATGAAGCCAGCAAGAGACCTGTGGAAAACTTCCAGAAAGATCTAGCGTCGCTCTGCTTGTTTACCAGTAAGTCACAATGATGAGAAACGAATGTACTAAGAGTTAGCCTGAAGCCCTTTTTCATACTATTTACACTTTTTATTATTGCAATATATAATTTGTAATTTTTACCAGTGCAGTCCTCCATAACGGCGCCATCGGGAACTGGTTCAGAACAACAATCGGTGAGACGTTGCCGAGTCGAAAGTAAATAATACTTGGAGAAACATAACGCCCAGGTGCGGAATCGATCCCACACCTGTCAGGCGCCATTGGTTTCTGGCCTGTGGACAAGGTAAGTTAGGCCCGCCTTAGACCACGTGGCTACAATGCTCGCTGATATATATATATATATATATATATATATATATATATATATATATATATAATATATATATATATATATATATATATATATATATATATATATATATATATATATATATATATATATATATATATATATATATATATATATATACAAGAAAAATAATTATCCTGCTCTCAAAGGTGGACATATATATAGACAGTGATCTCGTGGGCTTTCCTGGAGTCAGTGCATCCTCCGTTGTCTCCTTCTTCCGTCGGATGTCCGACGCAGTCGACGTTGTCAGCTCCCAGGATGCACTTACTGGGTCTCACGGTCAGGTTGGCTTCTGTGAGACGGTGAAACAGCACCCTCAAGGTCTGCAGATGCTCTTCCCAGGTGCGAGTGTGGACTAGCAGGTCGTCCCAGTAACACACGACGTTGTCCGTCCCATTGAGCATCTTCCTCATTCCTCTCTTCAGGGTAGCTCCGCTGTTGACCATGCCAAAGGGCATCCTCAGGCATTCGTACGTCCCATCAGGAGTTATAAAAGCAGTCTTTGGTATGTCCTGTTGACGCACGGGGACTTGCCAATAACCCTTGCTGAGGTCAATCTTTGAGAAGATTTTACTCCCCGATAATTGGCGGAAGAGGTCTGCTGCGGTAGGCATCGGCTCAGGGTCGAAGACGGTGATCTTATTAACCTTCCTGTAGTCGATGCATACTCTGTTGCTCCCGTCCTTCTTCTTCACGACCACGACAGAGGACGCGTAGAGTGAACTGGACTCCCTGATGATGCCCATCTTCAGCATCTCATCGATGTCTCTCTTCAAGGATTCGCGGGCGGGATCGAACGGGAATATTTGAAGTGAGGTGGACTTCATGTTCGACCAGAGTCGTAGAGCCTGGGACATCACTGAAGCTATGGGGAAATTCGCCCATAAGGTCCTTGAGCTCCAACTTTTGACCTTCCGTCAAGCTCGGTCCTAGCTTAACATCATCGATGCCTTCTTTGCTGTGGAAGTCTCCCAGTTCCAACAGTTCCTCGCTGTCAAAGCTGTTGTCGATCTCAGCTGCTGTTGCTGCGTGTACAGTCTCTGATGGCCTTTCCACGTACAGCTTAAGGAGGTTGGCGTGGTATATCTTGGAATGCTGGCCGACCTTCACCTTATAGTCGTTGATTCCCACCACGGTCTCCACTTCGTACGGGCCTTTCCACTGCATCAGCAACTTATTATGATCGGTAGGTAGCAGCACCAGCACTTTGTTGCCAGGTTTGAACTTCCTGTTCACGGCCCTACGATCGTAGTAGTGCTTTCCACTGTCTTGGGACTTCTTCAGGTTTTCTCTGGCTATCTCGAGAGTCTGTTCCAACTTCTCTCGTAGCTCAAACACGTACTGGTAACTGTTCTTCACCTCTGGGGTGTCCACTTCCTTCGTCCACAGTTCTTTCAGGATGTGCATCGGCCCTCGGATGGTTCTTCCGTACAACAGCTCGAACGGAGAAAAGCCGGTGGACTCCTGCGGTACTTCTCTGTAGGCGAAAAGTAGGGCGTTGATGTAGCGATGCCATTGTCTGGGCTGCTCGCTGCACAGTTTCTTCAGGGTGGACTTCAGCGTAGCATTGAACTTTTCGACAAGCCCGTTGCACATTGGATGGTAGGGTGTCGTAGTCAAATGCCGGATGCTCAGCAGTCTGTTGACCTCCTTCATGCTGTCAGAGACGAACTGCGTCCCGAGGTCTGTCAGAATTTCTTCAGGCACTCCAAGTCTACTGAACATGTCCACCAGTGCCTCTGCTACAGTTTCAGTGTCAATCTTCTTCAGTGGCACTGCTTCTGGGTACCGAGTTGCATAGTCCACTAAAGTCAGTACCCACCGATGACCTTCTTCACTCGGAGGCCTTATTTCGCCGATTAAGTCTAAGGCCACCCTCTTGAAAGGTCGGTCGATCAGAGGCATCCTCTGCATAGGCACTTTCGGGACCCTTCCTCGAGGTATGGTCTTCTGGCAAATGTCACATGATCGGCAGAAACGGCTGACGTCCGCATGAAGTCCTGGCCAGTAGAACACCGCCTGGATTCTATCCGACGTCTTCTTGATACCCAGGTGACCTCCCATGATTGAGTCATGCGCTACTTCCATCACCTGGCGCCTTAGGGGTAACGGTACCAATACTTGACGTAGTGGTTTCCCTCCGTTGACCCTCGGGTGCTGGAAGATTCGATACAGGATCTTGGCCTTCACCTCAAAATAGACCGTACCACTGCCCTTGGTCACGTGGTCTTGGCGGTTCCTGTACTTGTTTAAAGTGCTATCAGCTTCCTGGAGCTGGATCAGCTTATCTCTGTCCACGATGGCAGCTTTAGAGTTGTCGGCGACCTTCAGTGGCGTAAACGTCTTGTCTCGCTTGGCCTGGGCCCTGGTAGTAGCAGCACCGACGATCTCTGGTCGGCAGGGCTGAGCCGGAGTAACCACATTGTCCCGTAGCAGCTCTGTAAGGTCTCCATCGGGAAATGGCAATGGATCCTCCTCCACAACTTCGACGTGTTAAGTTGAGGCAGGACTCCACTCTGGATCGGGGTCGTCGGGTCGTCTCGCGCCGTCGATGTTCCCGATCATCAAATCATACAGCGGCATCTTCAGGCAAACCGCTTCGACCGCCTATGTAGAAAGGGGTGCTGACTTGAATTTTTGCAACTGGCGCTTTCACACATTTGCTGTCGGCCATAAGTGTCCATTTTGAATCGCCAGTGAACTGTTCTTTAGCGATTAGGTCTTCTTTGACGATGACCCCACTGCAGCCAGAGTCTCTTAAAACAGTCAATTCATGATTTCCGACGCGTCCCTTGCAAACAGGCATGTTTTGTACGGTCACAGCTGCGCTAGCGACGACGGGGATGGATTTCCCGTTGGCAAGGAGGAGTTGGCCATCAGTCATGCGCTCTCGCACGTCCGCAGGGGTAGCTGTGCGCTCGGTCTCATTCGGAAGAATGACGCTCCCGCCGCACACTTGATGGTCAGATCTACTGGTTTGCCGTTGATGGGAGAACCGCCTCTGCCGGTTGCCCGCCGCTGCGTTGTCCGTACTGCCCCGCTGTCCGCTACTTTTGTTTTGAGGACAGTTAGCCGCTCTGTGGTCTGTAGCGTTGCAGGTAAAACAGCCTCTTGAATGCCCTTCCCTGGGAGGAGGCGTGGAGTCCGTCTGTCTTTGGCTCGTCTGGCTCCCCTGGATCTGGTTCCCATGGTTTCCAGTCTTCTGAAATGGGTTCGTCACCTTGGGTGGCCCCAGCATTTTTCCCTGAGCGAGGAGATATCTTTCAGCAACCTCGGTCACATCATTAAGCTTCTGCAGCTTCTGTAATTCCAAGTGGGTCGCCAGGTCCTTGAGACAGGCATTGAGGAATTGCTCTTTCACGATCAGGTCATGGAGACTATCGTAAGACTTCCCTTTGCCTGATAGTTCCACCCACTTGTGTAAGCATGACGACAGGCGCTCCACAAATTGCTTTGGTGTCTCGTCTGACAAAGGCCGGCATTCACGGAAGCGTTTACGGTAGCCCTTCTCTGTGAAGCTGTAGCAATGCAGTAGGGCCTCTTTCAAGACGTCATAGTTTTTGGCATCATTGTTCGACAGTCTGGTGTAAACCTCGAGTGCTTGCCCCGTCAGAAGAGCAATGAGTCGAATTGCCCAGTCTTGAGGTTGCCAGTTAGAGCTTTCAGCGAATCTCTCAAATCTCGCTAGATAACTGTCGATCTGGTCCTTCCCGTCGACGAACGCTGGCAATTTTGGAGCCTTGTTGTCGCTGATAACTTGTGGCGCATGCTGATTGTTTTGGATACGCGCCAACTCTAGTAGGTACTGACGCTCACCTTCAAGACGCTTCAGCTCGAACTCTCTTTCTTCACGCCTGCGTTGTTCTTCCCTTTCTTCCCGTTGACGCTGTTCTTCCTTTTCTTCTCGGCGACGCTGCTCTTCTACTTTTAGACGCTTCTGTTCTAATTCTATTTCTTTTTCTAGACGCTTCTCTTCCAATTCTCTTTCTTCTCGGCGACGTTGCTCTTCTAATTCTCGTTCTTGTATTCTCTCCTGGGATTTGACGTACTCCGTCAACTGTTTCCCTTTTAGATTCAGTTGAATCCCTTTCTGCCAGAAATCAGCCATCTTGATGCTTTTCTGGAAAGTTCTTTTCTGGAAAGTTCTTGACTGGAGAGTTCTTTTTCTGGAAAGTTCTTGACTGTGCTGTACCTTTCTAGACTGTTCTAGAACAGCACGCTTTCTGCAGTAGCGCTGATGCTTGCCACTAGTCGCTTTCGCTGACGCAGGCCCCGCTGTCCTCGTCGTATGCGACGCTGCACCACGCTGGTGTTGATGTATACGCTCCTGTGCTGAAGTAGACGCGACGTCCGCTCGCCGCTCTCTGTAACACTGGCGATGTAGCTCCGAGACTGTCCCTCGACGTAGTCTTGCGGCAGCCACGTAGTCCCGATCTGTTGTTCGCTCACGAAGCAACTCTTCAGCGACTACACGCCCTTGCAGTCAACCCGAATCTTTCGGGGATGTAGTCCCAGTATGTTGGCCCCTCCCGACGCAACTTGTTGGCGGCTACCCTCGATGACTGCCTCTCGTAACGTTGACTCGCTTGTCGTAGCAGTTGAACCCTTGGCTATGGCGTGAATCGCGGCTTGACCCCCAAAATGTTACACTCAAATCGATGTTGGTGTTTTTCTTTATCAGTATTTGATTCAGCCCCGAAGCTGAAGTCCTGATAAGATGTAACTCTGATTCGTTTATCCACGCAGCCTGCTCACTCATCAACAAGTCTGGAGTCGACGTATGAAGTTTTCCACTTGTATTCAGCACACATCAACAACTGCATACAATCGCCTTTTCACTCTCAACTTTTTACTTTCCAACTCACTATCAACAAAAACAACTATCAACAACTCCCCAAAACAGTGCGGCACATAAAATATATAGCCTCTCTCTCTCTCTTCCCGAACAATTTAGAACACGGTAGACTAGAATGACGCACTACAGCCAATCAAATAAAAGATCGTCATCACTTCCAGAGAATTCTCCAATAATATCGACTAACGAAAATTATCAACGTTATACAAAGCCTCTCCTAACAACAATGCAAACTCAAATCAAAGGTAAATAAACTCCATTATTGAATACTTTGCAAAACGAAACGATTAGATCTATCGTGCGCGTTTCAGACATACTACCATTCGCGTTTCAACGTAACAGCAGTTAATCGCATTGTAAAACGCTCTGAACAACTGAGCATCCTGATCGCCCTAGAATGCCAGACACACACTGAGTAGATGAGACTAGCCGAAACTTACGTTCGCCTCTTCACTTGTCCCTGCGGCTGGTTACAGGATTTGAGGAGGAGGAAAACGATGCTTAACGTCCTATTGCATGAGCGTTAAGGACGATCACCACGTCGCCACCCTGACAACAATGACCATCATCATCATATCAAAAATGAGATCCAACGGATCTAGTCTGAGTAGGATTTGAGGTTTAGCTGCAATCCTCATTTAATCGCTTAAAAAATATATATTAAAAAATCGTTTTACTTGTAGCTAAAGAAAATTATAAAGAATGGTATAGAATAAACAGTAAAGCGCCGAAGAACAGATGTAACTGAAAAACTACCCGCTTTTTCCAAATAATATTACGAACTATGACCTGGAAGAGCATATTCATCCGGAAAGGGCGGCGTAATGCGGTTTACGGCAGGGTCTTCTTTACAGCAGGGGCTAATGGCGTGCTCAAGCAAAATGAAATGAGCGATAGAAGTAATTCAGGCAACAAACACTTAATACAGACAGCGCAAACGCGCGGAATCACTACGCCCCGCAGCTTAAGCTGACCAGCGGCAGTGACAAGTGGAGAGGTGAACCTAAGCCTCGGGAAGTCTCAGCTACGCAGTGTATGTCGTGTATGTCAGAGATCGCTGAGGTATGCCTCGCCGTTTGCGACTGTTTCTATCCCAAAGGTAAAGGCAGCCACGCATGTACATCCCGTCTTTTGAGAATGGGGTTTACTAGGTGTTTTTGTGTACCCGACAAGGACATGAGCGTCAGTTTCTGTTATTTCCCTATGATAGAATGTCTTGCCTGGACAGACTAAACCTTGGTTTACAAATTCTATATCGGAAGAAGGGCGACGGGTGTGTGGGTCGTACAGTGAGTACCTAAAACATTGATTTAGTTAGTTCCGAAGTTTTGGGTGTGTTGTCTTATTGCAGACGGTGTGTTTCTGACGTGCTCTGGGGAAACAGGGGAACTGGTGGACCAGTGTTTGAGTGGACTGGAGGAACAATTAGAGAGACTGAAAGATAAAGAGCAAAAGCACCTTCGACGGAGCAAGTGCCTGGGTCTGCGATGGCATGATCAGAAGCAAACGGTATGGCACTGATTTAGTTTTGTATGTAATTATTTGTTGTTGGTGGATATACTGTGTCCTCGTTTTACTGCAAACTGCGGTTGCTGTAACAACTGCATCATATATGTTTTAGAACATTCTAGAGAATGAGTCCATTCCAAGTCTCGTAATTTCTTTCGAGTGGCCTCACCGCCACGCAATATTTTGCATCCCAACTCTGTCATAAACTTCCCGTGCATGTTAAAATATAATAAGCTTTATTCTCAGAAGATTCCTACAAACTTGATATTAGTTTGTAAACAGTTTTTAATGTTCCAATTTCACGCATACACGCATTCATCAAAAGGACTTTCTTATACAATTACACAAGTTGAGACAGAGAGATAAACCTGAAACACTGAAGACGTAAAATACTCAACAGTTGGAACACAACACCAATTTACGTTTTGCTAATTTTATGGTTCTCTTCTGATCTTTCTCACTCAAAGTAGTAGAATAATAATTAACACAGAATTCAAGGAAACTATAAGTCCTAAAGAATAAAATCATAAATAGCTGAACTATCATATATTCTTTGTTTTCTCTGAAGCAATCCCGTTTCCGGTCTGACAGAAAATTACATGTATCAATTTATGAAAAAATGTTATGCATTTACAAATTAGTTTCAATATTATGCTTCCAACAAGCAAATAATAAAATATAATTATTTAAATTACCGTGTCTGTCATAAACAGAATCCAGAATCACCACAGTGTAAAACAGAAGTAGCCTACACAGTAACACAATATTTATAAGTCACACAAAATAGCATTCTTTTTTTTTTCACAGTCTATCTTTTATTCCACTAATACTCTCTATCCTAGTCCTATTTCATTCATCCAATCACAGACACTCTCAGATGCATACGAGAACAACATCTGCCTTCTTCTTTAAAACTATATACCGATAAAAAGATATTTCAGTGGAATAATAAAAATCCTTCAGGACCACAATAAAATGAATAATTTCTATAAAATGTGTTAAAAGTTCAAATAGTGATTATAGGGCAAGCAAAACGCCCTGCAGCTAACCGAGATCTGAGGAAAAAACCTTGATTAATCAAATTCGCCGCATATCCGACCAAAAGAGGAGCAATAGCTGCAATTACACTCGCGCGATAATGCCGGCCAGGCCCCCCCACCCCTCCCCTCACCCCCAAGGAAAAAAACAAAACAAAAATTTGTATTAATTAATGAATCAAGTCAAAGTACAAAGATCTAATACACTAGACAGCTGTCTACCCTCGATGATAAATTGTACGTGGGGCAAGCTAACACAACTTAAAAGTATCGAGTTCCTGTAAAATAGACCTGCCAAAATAAGGCGCCATTAAAGGCATCGATCTTTAGTTAGTCATTCATATGACATAAGCATAAAATTACAACATCAAAATTTAAATAGGTAAGATTAAAATCGTAAAAATACGGCCAGAGTCCAGGGCTCACTCAGATGGCACCCCCGGCTAGCCGGCTGCGCGACCTTAAGCGAACCATGGGCACGATCGGCCATCGATTTACAATACAATACAATACAATACAATAAATCTTTATTAATCCAAAAAAGGAAATTGATTCGACATGTCCACCTATAATTATTAATACACATTAGCAAAAACAGCTTAAAAATACTACACATAAAAACATAAATAATACGCATTGCCAAATCCATTTCAACATACATTCTCACTATCATTCTCATCTTCTCTTATTCTGGTTAGCCATTAAAACAGAGCTGGGTAAAAAAGAGTTTGCGTATCTGCATGTCCTAGCCCTGGGCACCCTATATCTACCACTGCGCTCTATTTGCCTACTGTCATATTCCTGCCTAAGCGGATGTGTCGCGTCATCAAGGATGGCCTTCAGTTTATTTGCCGTGCATCGGTTGCAGAGTGTGTCCACATCATCCTGTTCTGCACCCACCACCCCACCAGCCTTCCTAATCGTTTTATCCAACCTGTTCCTGTCTTGTTTCATAATACTTCCTCCCCAACAGCTGATGCCGAAGGTCAAGACACTGCAGATCATAGAGGAATAAAACATCTGTAGGAGTTGCTGGCTGACATTGAAAGATTTCAATTTTCTCAAACAATACAGGCGTGTGTTGATTTTCTTAACAATACTTTCAGTGTTTTGTCTCCAAGAGAGAGAATTATCTAAGACTACGCCTAAATACTTAAAATATTCCACACGTTCTACTACTTTTCCCTTAATAATAACAGAATCAGGTTCACAAATACTTTTCCTAAAATCAATTATCAACTCTCTAGTTTTGTCCACATTTAATTCCAAAAAGTTAATGTCGCACCAGTCGACCAGGTCGTTGATTTCCTGTCTGTAGTTTGCGTCATCGTCACCTGTAATCTGCCCAGTCTGTGCAATATCGTCAGCATACTTGTCCACGATACAGTCGTCATGCGTAGATCTACAGTCAGAGGTGTACACAGAAAAGAGAAACGGTGACAAAACAGTGCCCTGAGGAGCTCCAGTATTTGTTAAAATCGAGTTTGAGGTAAGACCCGAGGTCAATCTTACAAACTGTGGACGACATGTGAGATAGTCCAGAATCCAGAGGATGGTGGACGGGAAAACCTTCATGGACGTCAGTTTATCAACAAGTATATGAGGTTGTATAGTATTAAAAGCACTGGAAAAATCATAAAACATAATACGTATACTGGTACCAGTCTTATCCAGGTGAGAATAAACACTATTTAAAACATGCAAAATAGCATCATCAACCCCTCTGTTTTTCCTATAGGCAAACTGCAACGGATCCATAAAATCAGAAACAAGATCATTAAAATGAAGCAAAACACATTTTTCACACACTTTCATAATACAGGATGTCAATGCGACAGGACGGAGGTCATTCATGGTCTGGACGGACGTTTTTTTTGGCACAGGAACAATGCAAGAAGTTTTCCACGACTGAGGAACTTGACAATCAACAAGAGACAGATTAAATATAATACACAGAATCTGATACAGTTGTTCAGCACAATACTTTAAAACACTTGGTCTAATACCATCTGGTCCAGGCGCCTTGTTTGGGTTTGTTTTTCTCAATGTCCTAAGTACTTCCCCCTCCTCCACTACAATCCTTTCATTCATATCTCTTGTTTCCTCCAACACTCTTTTCTTCTCATTCCTCTCACTCTGAAAATCATGACAGTCAAACCTAGCATAAAACTTATTTAAATCATTAGCGTAATCAACAGTGTCTGTAAATATATGATTACCCTTCTTTTTTGTACACCCACTCATCAGATTCATACCTTCCCACACACGCTTCATATTGTTCGTTTCAAAAAGTTTCTCAATCCTCCTCTTATACATTTCCTTTCCCTTTCTGATAACAATCTTCAATTCCTTTTGCACCCTACGCAGTTCTTCTTTATCTTTATTTTTAAAAGCAAGTTTCTTTTTATTTAAAACCTCCTTAATCTCTTTCGTCACCCATGGTTTATTATTGGAGTAAATTTTAATAATTTTTGTAGGCACAATACTTTCAACACAAAAGTTTATGTAGCCACATACAGTCTCTGCCAGGTCACCCACGTCATTGGCAGCATCTATAAAAACCGACCAATCAGTACAGTCCAATGACGCACGCAGGGTTTCCCAAGTCTCAGTTGTCCATGACATCACGGTTTTCGAGACTGGGGGTTCCCTCTGCACACGCGGCCTATACTTGGGCATCAAGGAGACAAGGTTGTGATCGGATTTACCTAATGGAGAGAGCGCCCTGCAGACATACGAGTCTTTGACATTGCAATAAAATAGGTCGAGTATACTATTGCATCGCGTCGTACACGTGACCTGCTGGTGGAACCCCGTCAGCGTCTTCCTGACATCGCTATGATTAAAGTCACCAGTCACTATTTTTAGCGCATCTGGGGCCTTGTTTTCCAGGTCATGCACGTGGTGCGCTATCTGTTCGCATGCACGCTTGCTATCGGCTGATGGGGGGCACGTAAACTGACGTCACAAACACATTGGAGAATTCCCTTGGAAGGTAGTATGGGCGTGCACTGACAGTCAACAATTCTACGTCAGGGGTACACAGTGAAAACTTTGCAAAGCAGTTGTTGGGGTTACACCATTGAGAGTTTACATAAACACACACCCCTCCCCCTTTTTTCTTACCAGATTCTTTCTGTCTGTCCCCTCTAAACAACTGAAAACCTGAAATATTCAAGCCTTCGTCTTGTATCGCAGAATGTAGCCACGTTTCACTAAAACACATCACACTACACGTTCTGAAAGTCTGATCGTATTGCACATTGGCCCACAGTTCATCGAGTTTATTCTGCAACGACCGTACGTTTCCCACAATTGCTGACGGTAGGTAGGGTTTAAATCCTCGCCTCTTATTTCTCTCACGCACCCCTCCTTTCCTACCCCTCCTTCTGACCTTCATCTGCGGTGGCAAGTCCAGATCAGGCTTCACCACAAGTGGTGAAAAACGAAGTTGAAGCAGCTCCGCCATGTTGTACACGATCGGGGCCGGAGCAGACACAATTCGAAAATTCCTGTCGGGCATACATCCACACATCGCCACCCCCACCAACAGAAACCAGACCACCACCAACCTGAAGCGTTCACCCATTTTTCTGAGCACTTTTTTAAACACAGACACAGAACGACACCATCAAAAACATTACAGATAGATGGACAGTCTTTGTCGCCACATGCGCAGCGACAGATTTCTTGAACAGTTCAACTTGGGCGGTAAACTGAGCCATCAGTGCACAGACATTGCCAAGATCTGGAGAACCAGATGGACCTACTTTTTTGTTGACGGGGACCGGCCGCCATCCCCGCCACCACCCTCGGACCGGGCGACCACAGCCGGGGCTTCCCGACTGGGGGGACCCAGCGCATGACCACCAGCGCCGCGAGGGGAGGGGGGGGGGCCTTGGAATGCGGATCTGCTAGAATCGGGCCACGCTCGGTAAGGCTACGAACCGTCTCGACAAGTGCCAAGACGGAGTGAGTTAAGTTTTTGACAAGGCCCTCAAGCCTATGAATGGCCACCCATGGGTCAGGAACGGCACCAAGTGCCGTACCCACTGGCTCCGAGCGAGATAAGGGACCCATCCCAGGGACCAATGGAACCGCCACCCAGACCCCGGTGTCACGCCCCGCCGCCCGGCGCAGAGGCGTAGCACTACCGGCCCCGGGGAGGGAGCGAGGCGGATCAAGCACTCCCGCAGAGGCAACGCGAGTGTCCGAAGCGTGCAAATCCGCAACAGAATTAACTGAACGGGCCGACTTAGCCCCGAGTTTTTGCTGAGCCAGGCATAAGGCCCGAGCCCACGTCATGACAGTAGCCGACCGCAGCTCGCTCGCCAACTGGCGCTCCCTACGACCAGGGCAGCCCTAGTTGGCTGACGAGTGGCAACCGTGGCAATTTGAACACTTGCGTTTTGCGCCGTACACGTGGCCCCCGAGTGGCCGGCAGCCCCGCAAGAGGAGCAGACCTGTACAGATCTGCAATTCTTGCGAACATGGCCAAACCTTTGGCACTGATAGCATCTGAGAACCATTGTCACATAAGGGGTCACCACAAACTCTCGACGTTTGAGAAGAAGGACAGTCGGCAGAGTAGCGGCCTCGATTGTCACTCTGACAGCAGTGGACGGCTGTCCGTCCGACCGAAGAATGCGCTGAAATTTTTTCACAGTACACGGGTGAACAGAACCGTCCGGTTCCACCGATCCGTCACACTTCTAGGCAATCTCCTCCACCGACACAGTAGGAGGAATGCCAGAAACAACCTTCTCCACCGTCGGCACTGGTATGACAGAAATCTGACCCACTTGCGTAAGCTCAAGTTGCACCCTATAAGATAACCCACCCCCAGGGGCCTAACCCTATCAACCGTGCCCACTGGACCACGCAAAAGGTCAACCAGTTTCCACCCAAGAGATTTCAATGAAACCAGGGTAGTATCTCCTATCTGTCTGATAACCACCGGAAATCGGCAGAGGTCGTAATTAGGTATGGGAGCCGACCCAAGGGGTCGCCCCTGGTTATGTTTTCTTTTCCTGGTGGCAGTAGACCACGCCTGGCCCACCAAGGTATGTAGGGGACGAGAGTCCAGCACCCATACTAGCGACTAAGTCGCTCAGTGGGAAAGGAACACCCCCGCCACCCAACGGACTCTGTTCGTCAACATCTCGAACACACAAGTCAATTTTATTTTTAATGACCGGAGAGTCCCTTCTGCCCTTAGCCTTCTTGGCACCACGCCGACGCTTAAAAAGCGAACCACTACTTACATCAGTCCGACCGGCGGCCCTCTCGTCCATACCCGAGAACGTCCATACCCGGGAAAGGCCGTCGGCTGAAGTGTAAAAATGAACTATAAAAATACAACGTATCAATCAAAAAAAAAAAGGGAGTGGGTAGGGGGGCAAAACCGTCAACACGTCCTCTCTACTCAGAGTCACACCGTGGAGTCGTTTGCCCCTCGGCAGCCTTCTGTTCTCCAAACAGTCTTTATATAGAATCTCTTCACCAAAATATTACTGAACTATGGAATATAGTACCAACGCAAAGCGAATACATACATGTACGCCACGTGCCAATGTCAACAGCCGTCGCTCGCGTACTAGCGCTATAAACACGTGATGTATACACAAATGTAAATATTTGCCAATTCACTTCGTGATAAACTCCAATATCTTAACATCGGATTCACAACAGATTCCTATTAGAAGATCTCTATTACGCGTATTTATCAATGATCGATTGAGCCATGGACCCCCGATGGGGGTGCCGGGAGTTTGTGTATAAATAGTATCCCCACTTTTTAAACATTTAGTGCTTTAAATTCCCTCTGTCGCTGTCTCTCTCCTTGTTCTTTCTCATTCCGACTCTGTTCTATCTATCTACTATACTATCTTCTTCGCTAGACCAGTCACCAACCTTTTTTCTTGAAAACTCTCCAAAACACATCATTTGTGTATGGGATCTGTCCTATCCCGTAACTCAAACGTCGTTTGGGCACCACAGGTGATCGTTTAACCAGCGTACTCCATATTTTTCTGTCCTCAGCAACCCTCATGGCTTCGCTCAGTGTCAAGCCAGTCCATTCTCGAATGTTGTCCCCTTACCTCTTTTTCTGTATCCCTCTTCTTCTGCCTCCTTGCACCGTGCCTTGCAAGATGGTCTTTACAAGGCCTGATGCTCTGGTGACGTGGCCATACCATTGGAGATTCCGTTTCTTCACCAGTGTAAGCATGTCATCGTGTTGTCCAATAGCTTGTGCGATGATCTGTCGGACTTCGTCGTTGGTGAAGTGCTAGGTTTAGGAAATGCCCAGAAGTCTTCTGTAGCACCTCATCTCCATGCTTTGTATTTTTTAGTGTAGGTCTGCTGTGAGGGTCCATGTTTCGCAAGCGTATAGGAAGATGGAGATGACAAGGGAGCGCAGCAGCCTTACCTTGGAGTGTAGACTGATGGTTCTGTCTCCAAATGGGCTTCAACCTTGTCAGGGCAGCAGTTGTTTGTGCGATCCTGGAGAGGACTTTTTGTCGGGATCCATTGTCTGATGCAATGGCTTATAAATATTTGAATCTATTCACCGTGTTGAGAGATAGGCCTTGGACTTTGATATATCCGTGTTGACGCCATTGGTGTTGTTGGTCATCATTTTGGTATTCTCTGCACTTATTTCCATTCCAAAGGCTCTGGAGCCTCTGTACCAGTTCTTGTTCCTCTCCAGCCATTTCATCAATGTCATCTGCAAAACGGAGGTTGGAGATTATTCAAACCCCTATGCTGACTGTGCCTTCGTGATCTGTTAGGGCACCTGACACACACACACACACCCATACACACACACACACATTTTTGTAAAAACGACATTCTGATGACTTGTGAAAAAAACAGGGATTTTTTTAACACACTTTTCATTTTCGTGACATTATTTTGACATTTTCAAATTTTTGAACCTAACCCTAACCCTAACCCCTAACCCAAACACTAACCCTAACCCTTAACCTAACCCTAAGCCTAAAACAGCTGTAACTCTGTCGGAACTCTATTTTGACGTCAAAATAGGGCAGCCTTCCAAAAAAGTCAAAAGAAACCATGTGGAGTTCCATGAGTGTGTCACTGTAACGTCGTTTCTACATGCCCACCCATACACACACAAGCAAGCGCGCGTTCGCTAAGACTCACAACCCCCCCCCCCCCTTTTTTTTTAAATGAGTTACAAAAACTCTTTAAAACAGAAAAAGCTAAGCACACATTTATTCGATGATAGGGCAGCGCCGACGAAATACTGGTGGCTATTTGCTTTACAACAACCAGAAATGACGGATGATAACTGTATAATGGTTGCTGCAAGCCTTTGCTAGGAAATCCCTACTGAAGGAAGTTGATAATAAAGTAATAATAATAACATTTTGTGTGCCATTACCCTGCAAACATGCGATCCCATGTATGGGATTTGTGGTTAGTTAGTAAGTTTGATGTACAACAATAAACAATAGGCAACAGTGAAAACAATCAGCAAGAAGTAAATTTAATTATCAACTAAGACACTGGCCAGCAAAAGCTTGATGCACAAATTAGTTTAGATTAAACTGGCTGGCTTATTAGATCACTGTCCTGTTTATAGAACTCCCGTCTTTAGTCAATTTCAAAAGAAGACGAAGAAGCTACACACAGATAATAAAGTATACTGCACGGAATCCAGGCGATGAAATGTGTTTATGTTGCAAGTATGATTGAGGAGAACTATGGTGTGGTATGCAAACGCCCAGGCGGATATCTCTCTGTCGTCCGGGGCACCCGAAGTGTACAGGCGGCGACGAATCCCACAGTCCCTCAGACAGCTCTCTCGACCAGCATGGAGGAGTAGAAACAGTAGCCCCACAGATACTTCAAGTGGAGTCAACAGAAGTAAACAAGTAGGTGTAGTAAGGCAGGCCCAATCTGGTCAACAAATAAATTGTCTTACTAACCTATTCCATACAGAATGTAATCACTACACAAACAAATATCTCCTTCCGCCGTCAGCCATCTTGACCTGTTTATATGTGCATGTAAGCAATTCGATGCGATCCTCAATTCTAATAATTTATATTTCTCCCCTCATAAACATAGTTGTTTATACAAATATACATTACAAATATAATCACACTTCCAGTCAAACAATCCTAATTCATCTTCACTCTCACCTTCATCACCCTCTCCATGTCATAGTACATTGTCTCCCTTCATTCACAATTATCCCTCTCCTGCGTGCTATAATACAACGTCATCCTTCCCTCATATTCATCACCCCTCTCTCTCTCTCTCTCTCTCTCTCTCTCTCTCTCTCTCTTTCTCTCTCTCTCTCTCTTGCTTTAACATACATACTTCATCATCTCCCCTTGACCCCATTGTAGCAACTTCAGTTTTACCACTAGAATTGTTTCAGCAGATCTTTTATGCGGATCAGGGGTTGTCTGGTCCTGATTTGACCTAAAGCAATAATCATGTAATGTAATGTAATTGTAGCAACAACATCAACATTATTCATTCTACATATTTCACCAAGAAAATCATAAAAAAAATACTATTAGCAAAATCTCTCCCTTTCCCCCTCATTCACCATCATTCATTCACGTACGCAAGCTCGGAATGCATAGCCACTAAGAAATAGAATTACCGGGTTCACACTCACCTTGATGTTCTCGGCCTGTGAATACACGGATACACGACACCAACACCACAATACAATAACACAATACACCACAAAAATGTTATCCGTTTGAGAGTATAAAGTTGGTTAACGTGCTATTATTATTATTTATTATTATTATCTAATCGTTCTTATATAGCGCTTTTTCCAGCTCAAGAGCTGCTCAAGGCGCTGGCCGATACAGGATCTAACTCAAGCCGCCCGAGACGCCCACCCGCAGCCTTGGGCGCAAGGTCTGACGCCCGGATAACTGAGCACAATCCTGGGCAGCCAGGGATGGGGGAGAAGGACCTAGGTGCATGCTGGGTGTTTTCTTGTCACCGGCACTCACCCGTCTAGGACATGAGCGTCAGGATCTTTAAAGTCCGTTATGATGGAATGTATGTGACACAGACTAGACCTCGGTTTATACTCTCATCCGAAGGAGTAGGAAAACAGGAGTAAAGTGTCTTTCCCAGGGACACAACACAATGGCCCGGCCAGGGCTCGAACCCGGGACCTTCCGATCCGCAAGCCGAAGCACTACCAGTAGACCACAGTGCCTCCCTATGCTATGCTTTACACTTGGAGCATCTCAGTACTTGCGAGGTCACTGAGCCTTGGGAGGTTCCTAATTGAAGGACACACACCCTTAAGAAGATACTCTACACTTATTATCCTGAATAAGTGGCAGTAATAATCTTTCCCTTACAGTTTTCTGGTCATTCTTGTCCTGACCAGGGCACAAGACCTTGGGTGGTTCGAATCACATGATACACTGCCCTTACAAAAACCGACTCTCCTTTATCCTAAGATAACACAGTCTCAAAATCACTTTTCATCCAAAAAACGTCTGCCTGCAATAGCTTCCAACTTGACTCTGCTGGGCTAAAATCTACCCGGCTCACAGTACAAGGTCTCGAGTCTCGCTCAGCGCCCCAATTTCCCTGACTATGCATTATGCGCTATGCGTAACCCACGTGAAACCCACACATACATAACTTACATACGCAGTAAAGAATGCTGATACAAAACTTTGTACACTGTAGCACTAGAGATGTGCACTCTGCACGATATGCAACTACAGCACAACTACTATTATCGTGCATTGAAACCTCGTGTCGTCACACAACTCCCCCCCCTCCAGTTCTTAACACCTTGAAGAACCTAACTACGACGCGAATCTTTCATCACGCTATCTACTGAACACTCCTGCTGAGGAAATCCGCTGGAACGTTGTCTTTTCCAGAGATATGCTCTACAGTCATTGAGAAGGGTTGCAACTGAAGGGCCCATCTCATCAGCCGGCTGTTCGTGTTTTTCACTTGCTGTAGGTATTGCAGCGGCATGCGGTCTGTCTGCACCACAAAAGTATGCCAATACAGGTACTGGCTGAACTTTTGCACCCCCCAAACCAACGCAAGACACTCCCTCTCGATGGTCGAATAATTCCTCTCAGGTTTCGACAGTTTCTTGCTTTTGCATGCGATGGGTTGCAGCCCTTGTCCCTTGTCTTGGCTCAAAACAGCCCCTATCCCGTACTCTGACGCATCTGTCTGCAGCACGAATTGCAGCTCAAAGTCGGGTAGACAGCATACTGGGTCGGAACACAGTTTTTCCTTCAGGGTGCAAAATGCTGCTTCACACGCTTCATTCCATTGAATTGCACCTGGCTTGCCTCCCTTGGTCAGATCGTGCAATGGTGACGCTATGGCAGAAAAGTTGAGCACGAACCGCCGATAGTATCCTGCCAAGCCCAAAAACGAACGCACTTGCCTCATCAGCCATCCCAGCAAGGTCCTTTTGAAAATAATACTCAATAGGTTGAAACCCCAAGCTGAACAAATCATAGCTGAAGAACAAGCAGGATTCATGGCAAGGCGAAGTACCACTGAACAGATTTACAACCTCAGAATAATCTGCGAGAAATACCTACAGCACTAACAACATCTATATCATGTGTTTGTAGACTTCAAGAAAGTGGTTGACCGAGTCTGGCATGCAGCTCTGTGGGCAACCATGAGAGTGTACGACATCAGCCCTAACATTATTGAAGTCATCAAAAGCCTGTATGACAAAGCTACCAGTGCAGTCCTCCACAACAGCGCCATCGGGAACTGGCTCAGAACAACAATCGGTGTGCGTCAAGGATGCCTACTCTCTCCAACACTCTTCCACATCTTTCTAGAGCGCATCATGTCAGATGCCCTTGCAGATCACTAAGGCACAGTCAGCATTGGGGGTAGAGCAATCTCCATCCTCCTTTTATGCGGATGACATTATTATTATTATTATTATTATTATTATTATTATTATTATTATTATTATTATTATTATTATTATTATTATTATTATTATTATTATTATTATTATTGTGGCTATTGACGCCTAATCTAAACAAAGCCCTAGGCGTTTAAAAAGTCAAAAATTTACAACTAATCAAAAAGAAAACATACAAAACAAGAAAAGAAGATAATTTTTTTCACTGATAACCACCTTCTGCAAAACACACACACACACACACACGCACGCACACATAATCACTTCTATAATAAAGAAAACAAAAAATCAATTAAATTAGTCACTGCGAGAAGCTAAGCACACCAAACATGCTCAAAGACAATCAAAATTAAAATTAAAGACTATGATGGAAATAAATAAGTTTTGAGATGTTTTTGAAGGTTGGCAGGGAGGGTGAATGACGGATGAAGTGGGGGAGCTGGTTCCAGGTAACAGGGGCTTGATAAGAGAAAGACCTTTGGCCAAAACACCGAAACGAAGTCCGACAGACCATCACACAAGCCATTGGACAACACGATGACATGCTCAAAATGGTGAAGAACCGGACAAACTCCGATGGTATGGCCACGTCAGCAGAACACCAGGCCAGCACGGTGCAAGGAGACAGAAGAAGAGGGAGACAGAAAAAGAAATGGGAGGTCAACATTCGAGAATGGATTGGCTTGACACTGAGTGAAGCCATCAGGGTTGCTGACGACAGAGAAAGATGGAGTATGCTGGTTAAACAATCATCTGTGGTGCCCCAACAACCTTCGAGTTATGGGATAGGATAGGAAGGATAATGGAATACTTCTGTTTGACTATTTTATTTATTTATTTGGTTCCTTATTGTTTTGTCCTTTTATTGCTGTACAGCCGAAGGACATGACATCATTTTATGACATACTGCATTGTGATGACCTGGTCAACAGGCATGAGATATGGTGTACGCTAATCACAAAAACAGGTAGGGCATCATCATCATCATCATCATCATCATCATCATCATCATCATCATCATCATCATCATCATCATCTTCTTCTTCTTCTTCTTCTTCTTCTTCTTCTATCATCATCATCATCATCATCATCATCATCATCATCATCATCATCATCATCATCATCATCATCATCATCTTCTTCTTCTTCTTCTTCTTCTTCTTCTTCTTCTTCTTCTTCTCCCTACATTTTTTATATGTTTTCAAATGACTTTCATGACATTGACTGTCATTTTACTTAAAGTTCTCCTTATATGATATTTAATTGAGCACCTAGTTCTGTCGGGGCATATATAATAATAATAATAATAATAATAATAATAATAATAATAATAATAATAATAATAATAATAATAATAATATTAATAAGTTAGGGTTAATAATAATAAGTTAAATATAAATTCATGAGAATTGCGCTTTGAACTGATGTCATTAGGAAAAAGCACTATATAAATACCCTTAATAATAATAATAATAATAATAATAATAATAATAATAATAATAATAATAATAATAATAATAATAATTTACTTGTAAATATTCTTTTCATGTTTTTATTTTATTTCGTTGCATAATATATTAATGTATCATTTTTGTTTCACTTCTTTTCGTATGTGTTTTGATGTTAACATTAAATATAAATGCATGAGAATTGCGCTTTGGACTGATGTCATTAGGAAAAAGCACTATATCAATACCCTTAAAAATAATAATAATAATAATAATAATAATAATAATAATAATAATAATAATAATAATAATAATAATAATAATAATAATTTACTTGTAAGTATTCTTTTCATGTTTTTATATTATGTCATTGCATAATTTATTAATGTCTCGTTTTTGTTTCACTTCTTTTCGTATGTGTTTTGATGTTAACGTTAGATATAAATGCATGGGAATTGCGCTTTGAACTAATAATAATAATAATAATAATAATAATAATAATAATAATAATAATAATAATAATAATAATAATAATAAATTAAAAATAATAATAATAATAATCTCTAGGGCTGGACGGTTTTACCGATACGTAACTGTATTCAGGTTCGGAAACGCGACGGTACGGTATACGGGTGCGAGTGTCCAAGGTCCGGTTTACTGGGAAATCTCGACAACACATACCGCGACAGTGGGCAACATCTTGTCCGCTCACAGAGCGAGCCAACGCCCAAGCACGTGGATAAGCAGCTGTTCTTGAAGAAGAACTTATAAGAACAGCAGCTTATCCACGTGTTTGAGCATGGTACCAGTCGCCAATCTTCTGAACTCTTAAAGTTTGTCGCGTCACCCATCTGTGGGTCTGAGGGTTCGGGCATTAAATAGAATAGACCCAACGTTTCCCGGCGTGTCGTAAGAGGCGACTAACAGGGGTGATGTTAGCACGGCATCACTGGGCGAAAGTCTTCTACACAGAAGTCACCGGCCAGGGTGGAGGAACCTCACGTTACTACAGGTTCAACGACCATGTGCTCAGGGCCAAGGCGAGCCACACTGTATTCGTGGATTTCGGCTGTGGCCAACAGCCTGGAGAGGATTGGGCACCGCCAGGTCTTTTTTGCCCAATACACACTACATTATGACACAATCCACTAATTCCATTCCGGATCGGTCGTCGCCCGGCACAAGGACCGCGCCTTCCGTTGGCCACCAGGACGGAGGTGTTAAGTATGCTACTGATGGACAATTTAGCAAGATCCGCACGAGAAACAACATCGTCATAGGAACCTGGAATGTCAGGACCCTAACTGCGGAAGGAAAATTAGAAGAACTGGCCCACAAGTTGGACCACTATCGATGGAACGTTCTAGGCATCAGCGAACTGCGCTGGAAAAGCCTAGGTGAAACAACGACCGACAAAGGCCACAAGCTCTATTTCAGCGGTAGAGATGACAGGCACGAACACGGCGTTGGATTCTTGGTCCACAAGAACATTCTAGCCACTGTCATGGGTTGCCGCCCAGTCTCCAGTAGACTCATTACCATCCGACTGAGAGCAGCCCCTTTCAACATCACCATCATTCAGGCCTATGTCCCAACATCAGACTATGACGACAGCGAAGTGGAGGATTTTTATGAAAATCTACAGGCGGTCCTTGACCAAGTGCCGAAGAAGGACATAGTCATAGTGCAAGGCGACAGGAATGCCAAGGTTGGCCAAGATGCGCACCACAACTGGGGAGACACATGTGGACCCCACTGCAACAACGAGACAAATGACAGGGGTCTGAGACTCTTGGAGTTTGCCAGATACAACAATCTGGTACTGGCAAACACGCTTGGTCTCCACAAAAACTCCAGACGATGGACATGGCACAGTCCTGGCGGGGAGCATCACAACCAAATAGACTACATTATGGTCAAGAAACGCTTCAGATCAAGCATCAACATTGGCAGGACACGCACTTTTCCAGGAGCAGACATCGGAAGTGACCACGATCTCGTGATGATGTCTTTCCGGCTCCACTTGAAGAGAGTAAATACAGCAAAGTGCACTAGACTGAAGTTCGACCTGGACAAACTGCAAGACCCGGAGGTGGCAGAACTATTTCAGGCCACAATTGGAGGGAAATTTGCACCACTGCTCATTTTGGGGGCTGGTGAAGTAGATGTCAACACCATGACCACCACCTTCAACTCAGCTGTGACAGATGCCGCCACTGAGATCCTTGGCAAGCACCGACCAAAGAAGAAGCCGTGGATCACACCTGAACTTTTGGATCTGTGTGATAAACGAAGAGAGATGAAAAAGAAAAAGAACACCTCACAGGGAGCTGATGTCTACCGAAAAATCAACAATGACATCCGAAAAGGCATGCGCACAGCAAAGGAGAACTGGATAGAAGATCAATGCCAGGAAATAGAGAACAGTCTGAACAAGAACAACAGCAAGAAGGCCTACCAGTCAGTGAAGCGGCTGACAAGTGTCAAACAGCCCAAAGTCTCCACGATCCAAAGCAAGTCTGGCATATGCCTTACAGAAGAACAAGAAGTCTTGGACAGATGGACAGAGTACTGCTCTGCCCTTTACAACCATACACCAGATGGAGACCCATCAGTTCTAGCATGTCCCGAGAACATAGAAGAAGAAGAAATCCTCCCAATTCTCCGGGAAGAAGTTGAGGCAGCAGTGCAAGCGCTAAAGAAAGGGAAGTCAGCGGGAGTGGACAACATACCCGCGGAACTGCTAAAAGCAGGAGGAGAAGCGATGATTGATGCCCTCACCATTATCTGTAACAAGATCTGGCATAGTGGGGAGTGGCCTATACCATGGACCCAGTCGCTTGTCATCACTCTTCCCAAAAAAGGTAACCTTCAGGAGTGTGAAAATTACCGGACCATCAGCCTCATCAGCCATCCCAGCAAGGTCCTCCTGAAAATAATACTCAACAGGTTGAAACCCCAAGCTAAACAGATCATAGCTGAAGAACAAGCAGGATTCAGGGCAGGGCGAAGTACCACTGAGCATCAACATCTTCCTAGAGCGCATCATGTCAGATGCTCTTGCAGACCATGAAGCCACAGTCAGCATAGGGGGTAGAGCAATCTCCAATCTTCGTTTTGCAGATGACATTGATGGATTGGCTGGAGAGGAACAAGAACTTGAACAGCTGGTACAGAGGCTTGACACCACCTCCAGAGCCTATGGAATGGAAATAAGTGCAGAAAAGACCAAAATGATGACCAACAACACCAATGGCATCAATACGGACATCAAAGTCCAAGGCCAATCCCTCAACACAGTGCATATCTTCAAATATTTAGGAGCCATTGTATCAGACAATGGGTCCCGACAGGAAGTCCTCTCCAGGATCGCACAAACAACTGCTGCCCTGACAAGGTTGAAGCCCATTTGAATATACAGGACCATCAGTCTACATTCCAAAGTAAGACTGCTGCGCTCCCTTGTCATCTCCATCTTCCTATATGCTTGCGAAGCATGGACCCTCACAGCAGATCTCCAACGAAGAATACAAAGCATGGAGATGAGGTGCTACAGAAGACTTCTGGGCATTTCCTATACCCAACACATCACCAACGACGAAGTCCGACAGACCATCACACAAGCCATTGGACAACACGATGACCTGCTCACAGTGGTGAAGAAACGGAAACTTTGATGGTATGGCCACGTCACCAGATCATCAGGCCTTGCAAAGACTATTCTGCAAGGCACAGTGCAAGGAGGTAGAAGAAGAGGGAGACCGAAAAAGAGGTGGGAGGACAACATTCGAGAATGGACTGGTTTGACACTGAGCGAAGCCATCAGGGTTGCTGAGGACAGAGAAAGATGGAGTATGCTGGTTAAGCGATCATCTGTGGTGCCCCTACGACCTTCGGGTTACGGGACAGGATAGGATAGGATAGGATAGGATAGGCGTCACCCGAGTGGGTTCCGCGACATTCAGCCCAAACAACGAGTGGAAGGATAGAAACTAAAATAAAAGAACTAACACAAAATGCCAGATGAACAATCACACTCTTTTATTCGACAATGTCACACACACTCACAGGATAAATGGGATACTAAACCACCCTCCACCCCTATCAAGACCCCAAACCCAGTGTTTACTAAACAATTACCTCCCTTGTCTAACTGAAAACCCCAGAACTATACACAACAGAATACCCACAACAATATGCCACAATAGTGACAATCAGTTAAGTTCCAAATAAACACAATTCAACGTTAAATCCACAATCAGAAAAGAATCTTGAAGTTCAATCGTATGGAATTAGCTAGCTTTATAGTTCAAAGTCAACGTTTGGAACCTAACTATCGATTAACTGCTCGGAGTACTACTGCAGTTAATTACTCAAGTAAAGAAAGTAATTTACACTAGATATGTTTTTAGGTGTGTGAATGCGAGTCTGTATGTGGATGGATGCAGTGTAGCTGGGATCCTGTAGCCGATGGACAGCCTCATCCGAAGCAACGGTTGGTCCGGCGGTGATGGAGGGTCACTCCCAGCAGCGGCGCCGACAACAAAAGGGGACGTAACGGTGGTGGCGGTGAGCCCAGGCAACATCCACACCCCCCAGCGGCAAGGGTAGAGGTCTCAAAGCTGACGTCACCCGTCACAGTGGTACCTCAGAGACACGTAGGAGTTGCAGAGTTATACCAGTAGGAGGGGCATAACAGTAGTGGTAGCAGTAGATAGAACAGAGGATAACAGTGATGGCAAAGGTGGAAAAATCGAATTGAAGCCCAATCCTGTGGACAAATGAGGAGTCTCACTAGTTTGTCCACAACAACTTAAACACTTCATAACAGAATAAGCCTTTCGCCGTCCGCCATCTTGACATGTCTATACATGCATCTCAAAACACAATATATTTCTTAATTTTATAATTTATCTCTTTGTTACACTCGGTTTGACGTTGGTGTTTTTCTTTATCAGTATCTGATTCAGCCCCAATGCTGAATTCCTGATAAGGTGTAACTCAGATTCGTTTATCCACGCAGCCTGCTCACTCAGCAACAAGACACGGAGTCGACGTATGAAGTTTTCCACTTTTATTCAGCACACATCAACAACTGCATACAATCGCCTTTTCACTCTCAACTTTTTACTTTCCAACTCACTATCAACAACTCTCCAAAACAGTGCGGCACATAAAATATATAGCCTCTCTCTCTTCCCGAACAATTTAGAACACGGTAGACTAGAATGACGCACTACAGCCAATCAAATAAAAGATCGTCATCACTGACTTTCGTCATACATCTTTCTAAACATTCCAGGAACGTTCCATCAAACTTCGACATTTATCGGGAAAATTCTATCGACAGTAAATACGCAAATCCAGAGAATTCTCCAATAATATCGACTAACGAAAATTATCAACGTTATACAAAGCCTCTCCTAACAACAATGCAAACTCAAATCAAAGGTAAATAAACTCCATCATTGAATACTTTGCAAATCGAAACGATTAGATCTATCGTGCGCGCTTCAGACATACTATCGTTCGCGTTTCAACGTAACATAACCCCCCCACTCAAGAAGAAATTTACCCAATTTCTTTCAACAACATTGGAACGTAATGCACAAACAAAGTTTTAATTCTGGACTTTCTGAATACTGTCATTGTGCTCAGTTCATTCACACAGAGACAATGTTTCTCATCTGCAAGTCAATCTGGATATTGTCAATGTTCACAGTTCATTCACACAAGGTCAATGTTCCTCATCTGCAAGTCTGTTTAGATATTAACAATGTTCTTAGTTCATCCACACAGTCAATTTTCTTCATCCGCAAGGAAACAACGCCCTCGTCCGTTGCAGTTGTCATCGGCCCAGGGTCAAAAACAGTGATCTCGTGGGCTTTCCTGGAGTCAGAGTATCCTCCGTTGTCTCCTCCTTCCGTCGAATGTCCGACGAAGTCGACGTTGTCGGTTCCCAGAATACACCTACTGGGTCTCACGGTCAGGTTGGCTTCTTGAAGACGGTGGAACAGCTCCCTCAAGGTCTGCATATGCTCTTCCCAGGTGCGAGTGTGGACTAGCAGGTCGTCCCAGTAACACACGACGTTGTCCATCCCTTTGAGCATCTTCCTCATTCCTCTCTTCAGGGTAGCTCCGCTGTTGACCATGCCAAAGGGCATCCTTAGGCACTCGTACGTCCCATCATGAGTTATAAAAGCAGTTTTTGGTATGTCCTGTTGACGCACGGGGACTTGCCAATAACCCTTGCTGAGGTCAATCTTTGAGAAGATTTTACTCCCCGATAGTTGGCGGAAGAGGTCTGCTGCGGTAGGCATCGGCTCAGGGTCGAAGACGGTGATCTTATTAAACTTCCTGTAGTTGATGCATACTCTGTTGCTCCCGTCCTTCTTCTTCACGACCACGACAGGGGACGCGTAGGGTGATCTGGACTCCCTGATGATGCCCATTTTCAGCATCTCATCGATGTCTTTCTTCAAGGATTCGCGGGCCTTGAAAGGGATCGGGAAGGGTCTGGATCGAAAGGGAATATTTCAAGTAAGGTGGACTTCATGTTCGACCAGAGTCGTAGACCCTGGGACATCACTGAAGCTATGGGGAGATTCGATTATAAGGTCCTTGAGCTCCAACTTTTGACCTTCCGTCAAGCCTGGTCCTAGCTTAACATCATCGATGCCTTCTTTGCTGTGGAAGTCTCCAAATTCCAACAGTTCCTCGCTGTCAAAGCTGTTGTCGATCTCAGCTGCTGTTGCTGCATGCACAGTCTCTGATGGCCTTTCCACGTACAGCTTAAGGAGGTTGGCGTGGTATATCTTGGAATGCTGACAGACCTTCACCTTATAGTCGTTGATCCCCACCACGGTCTCCACTTCGTACGGGCCTTTCCACTGCATCAGCAACTTATTATGATCAGTAGGTAGCAGCACCAGCACTTTGTTGCCAGGTTTTAACTTCCTGTTCACAGCCCTACGATCATAGTAGTGCTTTCCACAGTCCTGGGATTTCTTCAGGTTTTCTCTGGCTATCTCGAGAGTCTGCTCCAGCTTCTCCCGTAGCTCAAACACGTACTGGTAGCTGTTCTTCACCTCTGGGGTGTCTGCTTCTTTCGTCCACAGTTCTTTCAGGATGTGCATCGGCTCTCGGATGGTTCTTCCGTACAGCAGCTCGAACGGAGAGAAGCCGGTGGACTCCTGCGGTACTTCTCTGTAGGCGAAAAGTAGGGCGTTGATGTAGCGATGCCATTGTCTGTGCTGCTCGCTGCACAATTTCTTCAGGGTGGACTTCAGCGTAGCATTGAATTTCTCGACGAGCCCGTTGCACATCGGATGGTAAGGCGTCGTAGTTAAATGCCGGATGCTCAGCAGTCTGTTGACCTCCTTCATGCAGTCAGAGACGAGGTCTGTCAGAATTTCTTCAGGCACTCCAAGTCTACTGAACATGTCCACCAGTGCCTCTGCCACAGTCTCAGTGTCAATCTTCTTCAGAGGGACTGCTTCTGGGTACCGAGTCGCATAGTCCACTAAAGTCAGTACCCATCGATGACCTTCTTCACTCGGAGGTCTTATTTCGCCGATTAAGTCTAAGGCCACCCTCTTGAAAGGTCGGTCGATCAAAGGCATCCTCTGCATAGGTACTTTCGGGACCCTTCCTCGAGGTATGGTCTTCTGCCAAATGTCACATGATCGGCAGAAACGGCTAACGTCCGCATGAAGTCCTGGCCAGTAGAACACCGCCTGGATTATGTCTGACGTCTTCTTGATGCCTAGGTGACCTCCATTGATGGAGTCGTGAGCTACTTCCATCACTTGGCGCCTTAGGGGTAACGGTACCAAGACTTGACGTAGTGGTTTCCCTCCGTTGACCCTCGGGTGCTGGAAGATTCGATACAGGATCTTGGCCTTCACCTCGAAATAGACCGTGCCACTGCCCTTGGTCACGTGGTCTTGGCGGTTCCTGTACTTGTTTAAAGTGCTGTCAGCTTCCTGGAGCTGGATCAGCTTATCTCTGTCAATGGTGGCAGCTTTGGAGCTGTCGGCGACCTTCAGTGGCGTAGACGTCTTGTCTCTCTTGGCCTGGGTCCTAGTAGTAGCGGCACCGACGATCTCTGGTCGGCAGGGCTGAGCCGGAGTAGCCACATTGTCCCGTAGCAGCTCTGTAAGGTCTCCATCGGGAAATGGCAATGGATCCTCCTCCACAACTTCGACACGTTGGGTTGAGGCAGGCCTCCATTCTAAATCGGGGTCGTCGGGTCGTCTCGCGCCGTCGATATTCCCGAATATCAAATCATACAGCGGCTTCTTCAGGCAAACCGCTTCTACTTCGCCTATGTAGAAAGGGGTGCTGACTTGAATCTTCGCAACTGGCGCTTTCACACATTTGCTGTCGGCCATGAGTGTCCATTTTGAATCGCCAGTAAACTGTTCTTTAGCGATTAGATCTTCTCTGACGATGACCCCACTGCAGCCAGAGTCTCTTAGAACAGTCACTTCTTGATTTCCGACGCGTCCCTTGGAAACAGGCATGTTCTGGACAGTCATAGCTGCGCTGGCGACGACGGGGATGGATTTCCCGTTGGCAAGGAGAAGTTGGCCATCGGTTATGCACTCTTGCACGTCCGCAGGAGTAGCTGCGCGCTCGGTCTCACTCGGAAGAATGACGCTCTCGCCGCACACTTGATGGTCAGATCTACTGGTTTGCCGTAGATTGGAGAAACGTCTCTGTCGGTTGCCCGCCGCTGCATTGTCCGTACTGCTCCGCTGTCCGCTACTTTTGTTTTGAGGACAGTTAGCCGCTCTGTGGTCTGTAGCGTTGCAAGTGAAACAGCCTCTTGAATGCCCTTCCCTGGGAGGTGGCGTGGAGTCCGTCTGTCTCGGGCTCGTCTGGCTCCCCTGGATCTGGTCCCCATGGTTTCCAGTCTTCTGAAATGGTTTCGTCGCCTTGGGTGGCCCCAGCGTCTTCTCATAAGCGATGAGATATCTTTCAGCAGCTTCAGCAACGTCTTTTAGCGTCGGCAACTTTTGTATTTCCAAGTGGATCGCGAGGACCTTAGGGCAGGCGTTGAGTAATTGCTCCCTTACAATCAGATCATGGAGACTCTCGTAAGTCTTCCCTTTGCCTGATAATTCCACCCACTTGTGTAGATATGACGACAGGCGCTCCACAAGTTGCTTTGGCGTCTCGTCTGACAGAGGCTGGCATTCGCGAAAGCGTTTACAGTAGCCCTTCTCTGTAAAGTTGTAGCACTGCAACAGGGCCTCTTTCAAAACGTCGTAGTCTTTGGCGTCAGTATTCGACAGTCTGGTGTAGACGTCGAGCGCCTTCCCCGTCAATAGTGCGCTGAGTATGATCGCCCAGTCTTGACGTTGCCATTTAGCGCTTTCGGCGAACCTTTCGAACCTCGCCAGATAGCTGTCGATCTGGTCCTTTTCGTCGACGAATGCTGGCATTTTTGGAGCTTTGAAGTCGCTGATAACATGTGGCGCGCGCTGCTGTTGTTGGATGCTCGCCATTTCTAATTGGAATTGACGCTCAGCCTCTAATCGTGTCTCTTCCATCTCGTCACGTCGACGCTTTTCTTCTCTTTCTTCTTGGCGACGCTGCGCTTCTCTCTCTTGACGTTGCTGTTCAATTTTTAGACGCTTCTGTTCTAACTCTCTTTCTTCACGCCGTCGCTGTTCTTCTCTTTCTTCACGCAATATTCTCTCCTGGAATTTGACGTACTCCGTCAGCTGTTTGCCTTTGAGATTCAGTTCAATCCCTTTCTGCCAGAAGTAAGCCATCTTAATGCTTTTCTGGAAAGTTCGTTTCTGGAAAGTTCTTTTCTGGAAAGTTCTTTTTCTAGAAAGTTCTTGACTGTGCTGCACCCTTCTAGACTGTTCTAGAACAGCACGCTTTCTGCAGTAGCGCTGATGCTTGTCACTAGTCGCCTTCGCTGACGCAGGCCCCGCTGTCCTCGTCGTATGCGACGCTGCACCACGCTGGTGTTGATGTATACGCTCCTGTGCTGAAGTAGACGCGACGTCCGCTCGCCGCTCTCTGTAACACTGGCGATGTAGCTCCGAGACTGTCCCTCGACGTAGTCTTGCTGCAGCCACGTAGTCCCGATCTGTTGTTCGCTCACGAAGCAACTCTTCAGCGACTACACGCCCTTGCAGTCAACCCGAATCTTTCGGGGATGTAGTCCCAGTATGTTGGCCCCTCCCGACTCAACTTGTTGGCGGCTACCCTCGATGACTGCCTCTCGTAACGTTGACTCGCTTGTTGTGGCAGTTGAACCCTTGGCTATGGCGTGAATCGCGGCTTGACCCCCAAAATGTTACACTCGGTTTGACGTTGGTGTTTTTCTTTATCAGTATCTGATTCAGCCCCAATGCTGAATTCCTGATAAGGTGTAACTCAGATTCGTTTATCCACGCAGCCTGCTCACTCAGCAACAAGACACGGAGTCGACGTATGAAGTTTTCCACTTTTATTCAGCACACATCAACAACTGCATACAATCGCCTTTTCACTCTCAACTTTTTACTTTCCAACTCACTATCAACAACTCTCCAAAACAGTGCGGCACATAAAATATATAGCCTCTCTCTCTTCCCGAACAATTTAGAACACGGTAGACTAGAATGACGCACTACAGCCAATCAAATAAAAGATCGTCATCACTGACTTTCGTCATACATCTTTCTAAACATTCCAGGAACGTTCCTTCAAACTTCGACATTTATCGGGAAAATTCTATCGACAGTAAATACGCAAATCCAGAGAATTCTCCAATAATATCGACTAACGAAAATTATCAACGTTATACAAAGTCTCTCCTAATGCAAACTCAAATCAAAGGTAAATAAACTCCATCATTGAATACTTTGCAAATCGAAACGATTAGATCTATCGTGCGCGCTTCAGACATACTATCGTTCGCGTTTCAACGTAACACTCTTTCATGACACATGGTTGTTTATATAATATACATAATTATTACAACTGCACTCCCGTTCACACCATAGCGATTCATCTCAACCACACCTCCATTTTCATCACCCCTCTCCACGTTATAATACATTATCTCTTTCCATTCACAATTAACTCTATCACGCTATAATACAAACGCGCTTCCCTCATATTCATCACCTTCATCACCCCTCTCCAACGCAATACATTGTCTCCCTTCCTTCACATTCATCACCTCTCTCTCTCTCTCTAACATGCATACTTCATTGTCACCCTTTGACCCACTTTGGCAACAACAGCAACGACATTATTTATACACACATTTAACCAAGAAAATCATATGAAAATCATATAAAATCAACATACTACTATTTATCGAAATACATCCCTTTCCCCCTCATTCACCATCATTCATTCACGTACGCAGACTCGGAGCACAGCCACTAAAGAAAAGAATTGCAGGTTTCAACTCACCTTTTAGGTCTTCGGCTTGTGGCACACAGTACACGACACTGCACAACACAACACTATACACACAGTACAGCACACACTGGTTAGTCTGAGAGTTCAAATCCGTTTCTGGCTAATACTAGCTATGCCTGGGACATCTCAATACTGGCGAAGTACTTGAGCATTAGCAGGTGCCCAATCGAGGGCCACACAGCTTTAGAACCGAACTCTACACCTATTCCTACTCAATAGATGGCAGTCCTCCCACTACAGACTTTTTAACATCCTTGTCCCGACGAGGGCAACAAGACCATGTTTGATCTTCGTTGATTAGCGATGGTAGAACTAATTTAAAACGGTTTGCAATGCTTGAGGAGCCAATTTTATATACGACATTTAAAAGAGATATAGACCTCCAGTTCTTAATATAAGCTTATTCCTTATTCTTATCTCCTTTCGGTATACAGATTATGACGCCCTCTTTTTGTGTTGTAGAAAGACTACCTACTCTAAAGCCTTCATTAAGAGAACGAATAACTAAAGGACCCAATTTTAGCCAGAAATATTTTAAGACTTCAGCAGTGAAACCATCAGAGCCTGGACTTTTATAGTTTTTCATGTTTTTCAGAGCAAAACTTGCTTCGTCTAGTGTTATTTCTCCTTCAAGTGCATGCCTTTCTTCTGCTGTTAGAGATTTTATATACTACTCAAAATAATTGAAGGGCCACTCTTATATTTCATTTAGTTTAATTATTTTTTGCTGCTATCAATAATATCGCTTATATTGCTTATTTCAAAACTTATCCTGTACAGTAACATTCAAGACAATCTTATTCTGACAAGTAATAACATGTGTGAGTTTTGAACTTTCTGCACTGAGTTGAAAAACAAACCCAATGTTTACAAAAAATGACCCTAATTTACTGTTGTCTTGCTAATAAAGCAAACATTTCAACATTAAAAAGTGATTTGCACGCGAAAGGCTTGCATTTTGTGAGTTCAGTTCAACAATCGGCGCTTTTTTCTGGGTATAAATGGCAGCGCTTTTGCTGCTTTTCTAACCATGCCCCCAAGGCGACGATTGACTGATGCGGATAGAGGCAAAGCTATTGCATGGCTTCAGGAAGGGGTGGGGGTGAGAGAAGTTGGCAGGTGGCTGGGAGTGTCCCACTCCGTTGTCCAAAGGCTGCGGGAGCGCTTTAACAACACTGGAAGCGTCCAAGAACCTAGAAGGTCCGGACGCCCCCGCGTTATCACTGCAAGACAAGACCATTTCATCACCCTGTCAGCTCTGAGGATGAGGTCCGCTACAGCAAACACCATCAGAAGACAGCTTCACGCAGCCAGCAATGTTAACGTCAGCGACCAGACAATTCGCAACCGTCTACACGAGGCAAACCTGCGATCAAGACGACCAGCAGTACGGCCTTTGCTCACCCCAGCTCACCGTGCAGCGCATTTGGCCTGGGCTCGGCGTCATTGGGTGTGGCCTAGGCAACGTTGGTCAAGGGTGCTCTTTACAGACGAGCTCTTTGTTCTCCTTGTCTTTCAACGACCGTCGAGTGAATGTTTGGAGGCGTCCACGGGAGCGTTTTGCTGATGCGACGGTGCGCGAGCATGACCGCTTTGGTGGTGGATCTGTCATGATGTGGGGTGGCTTCGCATTATACTTCAGAACACCCCTGCTCCAAATTCATGGCAACTTAAACGGTATTGGCTACAGGGATGACGTCCTACAACCTAGGGTTCTCCCAGCTCTGCGGGCAATTGGGGAAGGTGCCATACTACAAAACGATAATGCCAGACCCCACCGAGCGTGTATCGTCAATGACTTCCTGCAGCAACAGCACGTCATAAGGATGGATTGGCCGGCTCGATCACCCGATTTGAACCCCATAGAACATCTGTGGGATGTCTTGGGTCGACAGACACGGGCAAACCTCCCTCCAGGAGCTAACCTTGAAGTTCTGGCCCAAGTTCTTCAGCAAGAGTGGTTGGCCATCCCAGGAAACATCCTCCATAACCTGATACGGTCCATGAGACAACGATGCCAAGACTGCATTGATGCAAACGGTGGCCACACCCGATACTGACTCTATAGATTTTTGGTTTCTAAAGTTTTGATTTTGTAAATGAGGGGTATGTCCAGTTAAATTGAATTTACTCGATTTTAAGCGACTGATGTGTCAAATCTTTTTTGTTATTGATGCAGAAATGATTGCAATAAAATATGATGAACTAATAAATTGAATTCGTGTTTCTGATTTAAAGAGAGACCCAAATGTCCAAGTGGCCCTTGTATTATTTTGAGTAGTATATTAGTTACAAAGTCAGAAATATTTATATCCTCTAATGTTTTCTTTTCGTATAAATGTTGGTAGAAAGTCTAAACTTTGTTAACAATCTCGCGTGGCTCACTGACCTCGGATCCATCGTTCTTTATAATCTTCTTCATGCATTTACTAACAAAATTTCGCTTTTCCAGTCCACAAAAATATTTAGTTACCTTTTCCCCTTCTGCCACCTACCTTGCCCTTGACCTAATTAATACCCCTTCCATTACCTTCTCCCTCTGTTTCTCTAACTCTTCTCTACCTTCACTTAACTGCCTATTTTCTTCATCCGTCATATAATCTATTTTTTCTAATCTGCTGATACTTTCTTCCAAAGCTTTCTGTACTTCTGTACTGTCAAATTAGGGGACGTTTTATAGGGGACAATATTCGACTAATATATGATATTATCAGTTATCTGAATAAAAACGACAGGCCAGGATTACTTTTATGCCTAGATTTTGAAAAGGCTTTTGATTCCATAGATTGGATATTTATGAATAAAGTGTTGCTTGCCTTTAGTTTCGGCAATGATTTCTGCAGATGGATAAAAACCTTTTATTACGATACTAAAGCGTCCGTTTCTGTAAATGGTCAAATGCCAAGCTGGTTTAGTATTGAACGTGGCTGCAGACAAGGAGACCCAATCTCACCGTATATTTTTGTTTTATGTGTCGAGATCTTAGCAATAATGATCCGTGAAAATAAGGAAATCGAAAAAATTAAC
Organism: Oncomelania hupensis; assembly: GCA_036898135.1. Taxonomy (NCBI): domain Eukaryota; kingdom Metazoa; phylum Mollusca; class Gastropoda; order Littorinimorpha; family Pomatiopsidae; genus Oncomelania; species Oncomelania hupensis. The sequence goes on from CM072522.1 coordinate 15,612,569, forward strand.
GAAGTAGAACATAAAATCACACAATACGCAGATGACACCGAAATGTTATTAAACGGCACTAGAATTCTTTTGAAGAAACTTTCAAAACCATTGACAATGTTTGTAATCTGTCAGGGCTCTCTTTGAACGCAACAAAAACTAACGCAATATGGCTGGGCAGCCGGCGTAACTCATCAACAAAATGTATGCAGCATCTTCGTATACCCTGCAACCCTGAAAAGTTTAAAGTGTTGGGTATTTGGCTGACGAGTGACTTAGAAAACTGTATTGGTATCAACATAAAAGATAAATTGATAGAAATAAAATTATTGTATAAAATGTGGCTCAAAAGACAAATAACCCCCTGGGAAGAGTAGCGGTGTTGAAATCACTTATTTTGTCAAAATTAGTTCATTTGTGGATGCTACTGCCAAACCCTCCAGATGATGTAATAAATGTGATTCAGACATCAGATTTTGAATTTGTCTGGAATAACAAAAGAGATAGAATTAGTCGAAAGAGTTCAGTAAAAAATATAACAAATGGAGGTCTTGGTATTCCAGACATTAAAGTGTTTATTAAAGCCTTTAAAATATCATGGTTAAACGAACTTAAATATTGTAACTGTTACACTCCGTTTGATGTTAGTGTTTTTTACCAGTAGTTGATTCAGCCCCAATGCTTGAATTCTCCTGATATGTGTAAACTCTGATTCGTTTATCCACGCAACCCGTTCAATCAGCATACAAGTCACAGAGTCGACGTATGAAGTTTTCCACTTTTATTCAGCACACATCAACAACTGCATACAATCGCTCAATCGCTTTTCCACTCTCAACTTTTACTTTCCAACTCACTATCAACAGCACACGAGTTACAATACAATACAATACAAGATTATTGCTTTAGGTCCAGCGGACTCTTCCGAGCCAAATCAGGACCAACACACGAGTTACGGGACAGGATAGGATAGGATAGGTCATTGCATAATTTATCTCGTTTTTGTTTCTTTTCGCATGTGTTTCGATGTTAACGTTAAATATAAATGCATGAGATTTGCGCTTTGAACTGATGTCATTAGGAAAAAACACTATATAAATACCCTTAATACTACTACTACTACTACTACTACTACTACTACTACTACTACTACTACTACTACTACTACTACTACTACTACTAATTAATTCATCACTCAAAAATGTGGACTAATGGAAAGTCGCTGTTAAAAGACTTAATGTTATGTTGTTGTTGTTGTTGTTGAAATTTAGACTGTATACAATGTTTTTATTGAAGGGTGGGCGGAAACTGTAGTGCACGGAAAAAACCATCAGGTACATCAATGTCTCGCACTTAAGTCACATATGTTCGTCCCATTCGGGAATCGAACCCGCGACCTTCGGAATAGGAAATAGCTGCCTAACTAATTTTGCCACCATGTATAACCATGTTTGTCTGCTCTATACTGAATGGTTCTACTATGGACTGTTCTATTCTGTCCCACAAGGTGCCCTGGCCAGCGGTAAAGCGGCGGTGTGTTTGATGGTGGGTGGAGGGAGTGAAACTCTCGAAGCTGCCGTCTTTGCCCTGACCCAAGACATCCCTATTATTGTTATGAAGGTAGGTGATAATGATGATGATGATGATGATGATGATGATGATGATGATGATTTTTATTGATCTGGATGAGGGCGCTGCTGCTGCTGGTGATGAGGAGTAGGAGGAGGAGACTGACGATGCGGACTACGATGCTGACGATGATGAATACTTTAGATACTTGTGTGGATTATTGAGACGGTGATGGTGATGACGATGATGATTTTGATTGATCTATTGATTGATGATGAGGAGGATGAGGGCGCTGCTGCTGCTGGTGATGAGGAGTAGGAGGAGGAGACTGACGATGCTGACTACGATGCTGACGATGATGAATACTTTAGATACTTGTGTGGATTATTGAGACGGTGGTGGTGATGATGATGATAATGATGATTTTGATTGTTTTTATTGATTGATGAGGAGGAGGATGAGAATGAGCGCGCTGCTGCTGGTGATGAGGAAGAGGAGACTGACGATGCTGACTTCGATGCTGACGAAGATGAATAATTTAGATACTTGTGTGGATTATTGAGACGGTGGTGATGATGATGATGATGATGATGACGATGACGATGACGACGACAACGACAACGACGATGATGATGATTGGGGAGGAGGAAGGGGAGACTGCAGCTAATAATAATAATGATGATGAAGATGGGGTAAGGGGAACCTGCTAACGATAATGATGATCAAGAGGAGGAGAAAAGTCTATACAATGGTTATTTTCACCACCTCAACCTTTGCAAGGTCTTTAGCCCAATTGTGGTGCCTCCGATGATAGATCTCTTATTCTAAAATCAGATCACAAACAATTACAGGGTTCGGGCGGCTATGCTGACCAGCTAGCCAAGGTTCATGACTCCTGTTCAGAGGAAGTGATGAAACGCGTGAGAGAGAATGGCAAAGTCAAAACAGTGTAAGAGACTTCTTCTTTGTTGTTGATGTTGTTATTGTTGTTGTTGGTGGTGGTCTTCTTCTTCTTCTTCTTCTTCTTCTTCTTCTTCTTCTTCTTCTTCTTCTTCTCCTTCTTCGTCTTCTAATTGTGTGTTCTTCTTCCTCTTTCTACTCCTCCATCATCTTCTTTCTTCTTTTTTGTCATCATCTTTTTATGTTTCTTCTTCTTCAAAATGTGTGCGTGTGTGTGTGTGTGTGTGTGTGTTTCTGTGTGTGTGTGTGTGCATGTGATTCGATCATGAAAACCGAAAGTCATAAATGTTCCGTTTCATCACATAATTGACGGTGCCATTGTAGGGGCTAGAATGGGTCTTTAATTGGAATACCTGTTTGCGTACGGCGTTTGCTTGCTCTTGTATCCCGCTGCCATTCTCTCATCTTTTGTCTATGTCTGATCCGTAAGTGTATAAACGGCTGTAAATATTTATACTGTTTTTCTTCCTGGGCCTAACCGGGCATATAAATAGCTGTGAATAGGTTTTTGCTATTCTATTTTCTGTCTTTTTTGTCACTTGTGTACATAGTTGTAAATAGTATATTTTTGTCTTTTTTGTAATTTATGTACATAGTTGTAAATAGTCTGTACCTTTACTGTCCCGTCTTTTGGTGTATTGTAGTAAAAGTGATGTTTCATCGAGTGCATGTACTTATATGTAATGACTATGTAAAGCGTGGTGAGTCTGGTCATAGGCTGGAGTACCCGCTATATAAAAATCCGTTATTATTATTATTATTATTGTTTGTTTCTGTGCATTGTGCATGAAAAGATAATCCGGTGTGTTGTAATGCCTTATCAGTGTTCTGACTAAATGTTTGACATGTACAGGAGGAGGAAGGTAGTGACGACTGATGCGAGAACCAAAGCGAGAGCCATGCTGAATTATCACTGTGATGAGGACAAACAGCGGATGGACAAACTCCTTGACAACATCCACATGCTCACATTCTACAACGCTGGTATAATTCATCATTATGTTACACGATTATTTATCAACGGATGTTCAGCCCCGATGCTTGAATCTTGATATGTGCAACTTGAATTCGTTTCTCCACGCAGCCTGTTCACTCAGCAGCAAGGCAGGAGTCGTCGTATGAAGTTTTCCGTCTTTATTCAGCAAGCATTAACCAAGATCATCATCACAAGTTGTTGTTGTTGTTGTTTGTAGATTATAGTCACACGACACTTTCGCATATAGGTGACTACTGGACCGATTTATACTGACACCAGCGGGCCAGTTGTTGGTAAAGGGGAAAATAATATGATCACACATTGACCAATCCGGGATTCGAACCAGCGACCTTTCGGTTACTAGCATGACGCTCTTACCAACTGAGCTACCCGATTCGGTGAGCAAAGTTCGTAGCGAGCGGACGTGTTTTGGCAGAGCTCTGACAGTGTTCAGTTTTTCATATAGTTATTTTCATTTCTAATTAGTTTTTCAGCTAGGTTTATACTTAGACTTGTTCGGTCTGTCTCGTTATTTTATTTATATTGTGTAGTTTCTTGTTCCTTTTCCACTTTAGTGGTTGAAATTATTGAGATTCAACACTAGCAGAATGGGTGACACAAACAATCAAGCTATCAATGATCGTTGTGAACCGGTGTTTGTTCTCAACAATCAACTTCCTGCATTCGAACAGAAATTGTTTAGTACAGCAGAAATATGTGCAGCCGCAGAGAAAGTGTGCGGTTTTAACAGCATAGATGGTGCACAGCGCATCGGTGGTTTGTGGAGGATTTACCCGCGCGCAAAAGATCATCGTCAAAAGTTGATGCTTCAGGGATTCGTCCTGAGAGGGGTTGCCGTCACCGTGAAAGGTCGCAATCCCTTCTTACTGCATGCTCCACGAAGCGGTGACGAGGTCGGCGACGGTGCCTCTGACCACAACCCCCTTCCACGAAACTCGTGATTAGCAATATACCTCTCTCTTATTCAGATACGGATATTCTGCAGGCAGTGAAGCAGCTGGGCGTCATAGTGATGTCCAAACTCATCCATGAGCGGGACAGAGACGAGAAAGGAAAAATTACGCACTGGAAAACAGGTTGTCGTTTTCTGTATGTATCAGTGCCAAAGATCCCACTACCAAAGACAATCGAAATTGGGCCCTTTAGAGCTCTCCTGTACCACAAAGAACAGAAAACTGTAGAGCGACAAGTGGAGGCAGAATGCAGAAGGTGTCTGACAAAAGGACACAAAGCAGCGGAGTGCTCAGCACCAATCAGATGTAGAAAATGTCTCCAAAATGGTCACAAGGCTGGAGATGCTGCTTGCAGCATGACACCCCCTGAAACTAGTGTCTCTGTAGCAGAGGCGACACTTGATACACCCGACAACATAAGCAAAAACAACACAGACAACAAGAAATCAATGACCACCACAAACCAGAATGATAAAACCATACAAAAGTCGACAGAAGGCAAGGCTCCACAAAGGGACAGAGGTCGGCCTAAACGTAGGGCATCATTGTCTCAGGCCACACTCTCAGCCTTTAGGAGAGAGGGGTCGGGGTCAGTGAAGCGCAAGACATCTACGGAATCGGTATCAGTACGCCAGGATAAACAGCCCAGATTGCAGTGTGAAGGGAGCGGTAACGACCAAGAAGAAAACGTCCGTGTTGCCGATGCCGTTTCGGATTCCGGTTGCTGATCTTCGTCATTTGTTTGCGTTCTCTGGACAACGGACTGGCTTCGGACCTGGATTGGATTAACTGGACTATGATTAAATTGGTGCGACATACTTTTATTGCTGTGATTGACCAATCAGCGCTAAACATCCAGTAGTTGATGGATAAAATACGCATAGTCTCTTTAAATGCCAGAGGGCTTAAAAACAAATTAAAAAGAACAATGCTTTTACCTACCTAAAACAGCAGCGTTTCGACATTGTGTGTATACAAGAGGGACATGTCACTAAAAATGAATCATGTAGTTGGGAAAAACAATGGGGTGGGAAAATATTTTACTTCGAGGGATCTAACCACAGCAAAGGAGAACTTATCTTAGTTTCTAAACATTTCCAAGGCTCTGTAAAGCTAGAAAAATGCCAGGAAAGGCTGTTAGTTGTGTCGGTAGAACAGGGATCTTTTTCATTTGCAATAGCTAATGTTTATGCACCCAATGTAGCCCCAGATAAGGTGCGTTTTTTAAATATATTACAAACTCTTCTCAATGAGTATTGTCAAACAAACATAATAATAATGGGTGATTTTAATTGTGTTCTTAACAATAGACTAGACATTATATCTGGACATCCACATAATATTGCGGAGGTGGAACAATTTAAGGATACAGTGGACTTTCTAGCAGTACAGGATGTGTGGCGCATCTTTCATGCTGAAGAAAAAGACTACACATGGAAAAGACATAACCCATTTATAGCTAGGAGGCTGGACTATTGCTTTGCCACAGAGGGAGTTTTACCTTGGCTTGTTTCTTGTGAGCATCACAGCATTCCCAGTACAGATCATAAGGCTGTAGCAGTCGAATTAAATGACTCTAATTTTGTTCGTGGTCCCGGATATTGGCGCTTTAACAACAGCTATCTAAAGGACATTGACTTTGTCCAGAAGATGACTGTGTTCTTGGACTCCACACTAAATAATGAAAACTTCGGACTAATAGAAAGTAGCGTAGAAAAATGGGAAATTTGCAAAATTGATATTCGAGAATTTTGCTCTACCTATGGTAAAAAGAAAGCATGCACCAGAGTGAATGAATCATTAACATTGGAAAGTGAACTTAAAGAGACCGAAAACCAGATAATACACAACCCCGAAAGTACGGATCTCCAATCTAAGTTGTTAACAATTAAAAACAAGTTGGAGTTGATTCAGCTGAATAAAGCAAGGGGGGCACAAACCAGGGCACGGGTAAAATGGATAGAAGATGGGGAAAAAAATACAAAATTTTTCTGTAGCTTAGAGAAAACTAGAGGCAAAAGAAACACAATTACTAGACTAACGCGTACATCAGGGGAAGTAATCACCGAACAGGGGCATATACTACAGGAACAAGTAAATTATTATAAAAGTCTATATAGTCAGACCACAGAGGAACCTAACATCTCGCAAGCGGCCAATGATTTCATGGTAAACGAGCAATACACAAAACTCTCACAACAAGAATCTGATACTTGCGAAGGGATAATTTCTTTGGGTGAAGCTTCGGAGGCATTGCAGTCAATGAAAAACGGGTCAGCTCCCGGATGCGACGGCTTGACGATCGAATTCATGAAATTTTTTGGGTCAAAAGTGGGTACAATAGTGACTGATTCCTTTGCTGAATCGTTTAGAGAGGGGAAACTATCGTATAGCCAGAGACAAGGGGTAATCATTTTGTTGCATAAAAGTAAAGACTTGCCTAGGGATCAACTAAGTAACTGGCGACCAATTACACTAACAAATTCTGACTACAAAATTTTGGCCAAAGCTCTCGGACACAGGCTTTCCAAGGTTATTCAAAAATTGATAAACGAAGATCAAGTTGGTTACTTGAAAGGACGCAATATTAGCTCTGTCTTAAGAACAATCGACGATGTTATTAATTATTTAAACGTTACAGGAAAAGCTGGTTATCTGCTGGCGTTAGATTACTCCAAAGCATTTGATTCTATTAGTAAACAATTCCTTCTGCACGCCTTTGATGCATTTGGCTTTGGAGAAGACTTCAAAAGATGGATTACTGTGCTCACAAACGAAACGTATAGTAATATAAACCATGCGGAATGGCTGTCAGAACGTTTCAAAGTTGATTGTGGGATCAGACAAGGATGTCCTTTTTCACCTCTGGCATTCGTCTTGGCCGTGGAATTTTTGGCCATCAAATTACGTAACAGTGCGATAAAAGGAATTCCTTTACCAAACCCAACAGCAGAAAATATTCCTCTAAAAATAAAACAACTGGCAGATGACACTACTCTGTTCCTCAATGATAAGAACGACATGAGAATTGCTCAAAGCATCTTAAATACCTTTTCAAAATTCTCGGGCTTAAGGCTTAATCCTCACAAAACCAAAGCTCTGCGGTGTGGTACCCAGGCTCTAGACAATGGTCTACCATTCACTGTTGTAGACAAGATAAAAATTTTGGGAATATATTTTCAAAACAATTTGACTGCACAGAAAATAGAAGATAACTGGCTTAGCAGAATTGAGAAGTTAAATGCGCTAATAAAAATGTGGAGTAAGAGAGACTTGAGCATACACGGTAAAACTGTAATTATAAAAACGTTTCTTGCTAGTCAGTTTGACTTTGTTATGCAGTCTGTTGGTATACCAAAAGCTGTGTTAGAAAAGGTCAATCGGCTGTTGTACAAATTTTTATGGCAGAGAACATTTTCGAACAGAAAGGCTTTTGAAAAAATTAAAAGAAAAATTTTACAAAGCGAATACAGCAATGGAGGTCTTAAGATGGTTGACATGGTTTTCACTCAACAATGTTACTATCTGCATTGGGCAGGAAAACTAGCTTGCAGCAACAATGAAAACTGGACTTTCATTCCTGTTTGGCATTTACAACACCTAGCAGGAAAACTCGGTAGCTTTGATTTTAATTGTAGAGAAGATAAAGCTAAGGGAATACATTCAATACAGAATGACTTCTGGAAAGACGTGCTCATAACATATTTGAATACAAAAACATTGACACCGATGAACGAAGTTAATAAACACAATGTGTGTAATCAGATGTTATTTAATAATCAGCTTGTTCAATATAAAGGTAGTGTATTGCATTTTGCATATTGGGTTAAAAGTGGAATTGAAAGGATAAAAGATCTCCTAAATGTAACAGAAAACAGACTGTATTCCTTGGATGAAATGCAGGCAATCGTTGGTAAAAATAAATGGAGTGTTATGTTTGAGTACAATGCTTTAGTAAACGCTATACCAAAGAGCTGGAAAGAATGGTTAAACTCTGGCAAATTCACAATGGTAGAAATTTATGAATCTAGTGGTATTATTTTTAACTGTAAACCTAAATTAATTAAACAAATGTTAAATACTGCTGCAGCAGAAAATCAAGCACTTAAACCGCACGCAGTTGCCTTATGGAACCACAAATTTAATATTGACATTGGCGACAAAGTGTGGCTAATGCCAAGAAAAGCAACTAAAGAAGTCCGTTTAATAGAACTGCAATGGAAAATCATACATAATATTTACCCTACAAACATACTACTGCAGAAAATGAAAGTCGTCAATAAAAACAAATGTAACTATTGCCTTGACAAGGTAGACTTTATTGAACACTTCTTTTATGAATGTGATTATGTAAAAAGATTTTGGAATCATGTTTCAAGTATACTGTCTGCTAAACTTAGTACAAAAATTGAATGTTCTATGCTAGAGGTGTTTTTTGGTGTAGCAATTGAAAGATTACCGTTAACAGAGGAAGAAGAAAATTTCGCTAATCATATTATCTTGATAGGAAAATTGAGTATTAGTATTGCCAAGAAAACAAATGCGTTGAATTCTTTGCGTGTCATTTTTGACAATCAGTTATTATTACGACGTTTAATGGTTACTAACTAGTGGTGTACATATATAATATTCTCTTGCAAACTTTGAAAATCAAGGCTTGTGCCTTGCCTACTTCACTAGTTATCTAGTTATTCTTTTCTCTTGAAAGCATGCTTGTTCTACAGTCTTTGTCTTTGTTTAGTCTTATCTGTCCTATCCTTTAACATGTAGATTTTGTGTTAAAAATGAAAGAACCAATGATAAGGCATATGGATGTTAAAAAGGGGGGGGGGGGGAGAGGGGTGGCGAAAATGGGGAAGTCTGTAATATTGATTTGTATTTTGATATATTCTTGTTGTCTTATTTTGAAGAAAAAAAAGTAAAGAAAATTTGAAAAAAAAAAAAAGAACCAATGAAGAAGATCTGAGGAACCACTTCTAAAAAAAAAAACTAAAAAAAAACTAAAAAAAAAAGAAAGAGGACTCGATCTGCATGTAACTGAGGTTCAAAAAACAAACAAACAAACAAACTGAGCTACCCGGCCCCACATCATCACAAGTTTGTTTGTTTGTTTGTAGATTATAGTCACACGACACTTTCGCATATAGGTGACTACTGGACCGATTTATACTGACACCAGCGGGCCAGTTGTTGGTAAAGGGGAAAATAATATGATCACACGTTGACCAATCCGGGATTCGAACCAGCGACCTTTCGGTTACTAGCTAGACGCTCTTACCAACTGAGCTACCCGGCCCCACTTCATCACAAGCAGACAGTGCATTACTTATATAGCCTCTCTGCAATCGAGAAAAAATGCGGACATTCCAGCATGACGCAATAACATCCAATCAAAATATAACTTGCTGCCGGAACTATGCACTGTCTTACGTCATATAATGTTTACGAAACCATATGATTCGACCAGCTTTTACCCGTAAGGTCTAGAAGCTTCGATCGATAATACACAAGGAATTCCAGAAAATTCTCAACAATATCGACCGACGAAAATTATCAACATTATACAAAGCTTCTTCTAGCAACAACGAAAAATCCAATCAAAGGTAAATACACGCTATTATTGCATGCTTTGCAAAACAAAATGATCGGATCTATCGTGCGCGTCTCAATCGTAACACATTACCATTAAATAACAGCTGCAGCAGTAGCAGCTGTTTGATCGTCGTCCTCATCATGTCCGTCTTCCTCGAAATTGTCGTCGTAGACATCATGATAGCTATAGTCGTGGTCATCCCCATCGTCATCATTATTATTAGCAGATCATCATCGTCGTCGTTGTCATCATCATCTTCATCTTGGTCATCGTCGCATCTTGATCATCGTCTTCATCGTCGACCTCATCACTGTAATAATCTTCAACATGGTCATTGAATTTTCATCATCAGTGTCACGGGGGTTTTATGGGTTGCTGGGCTCTGCACAATGGGATGATGTAACCCTCACGCTTTATCCTATGGGGCCGCTAGTGAGTCACCCTGTGGATTACTTTAATAAATTTATTTGTTTAGCTCGGTCTGTGTTAAGGCTGGGGTACAGAGATAGATAGAAAAATGGTAAAAGATTACTGTCGCACTAGCTTTCACACGGCTATGAATCATATGTAGTCCAGCCACTTGATAACAGTTAAACATCACACATTTATTTCTTCTACTCTATACAAGATCGTCGAGGTACTAATCTACCTTATCAGTTAAATAGTCACTGTGAATAATTCGATCGCTGATAGTCTATGCAGCTACTTGTTCATCCTCGGGCACTGGATGTTAATGTTCATGAGAAGTGGACTACTGTGGTCCTGTAGCTCTCAGTTTTTGTGCACACACGGCTAGTGACTTAACTGTGAGTCTGGCGTGCTGTGCTGTGGTCGGTTTCCTGACAACTGTGTTGTCTTCTTCGGGGTTCTTCCCTGTGGTTAGACTGGTGGGTTTTCCTCGCGCAATGCTGGGGATACCTCTGCAGCCAACGTATGCGTCGACGTGGTTTCGTCTGATGCTGTGTTGGGCGCACTACAGAACGCCTGATCGTCTGTAACATATGAGACGAAATTCTGCACAACCTTGAATGATAGGTGTGTGCAGAGCGTCTCACTGAAGGTCGTAATAGCCCTCAGTGATTAGCTCCACATCTACATATATAAGCGACGAACATTCTGCAAAGTCCGTGGTCCACTGGAATCTCCACTCTAAGTTCCTATACATCCATAAATATAAAACATGGCTACTTATACACATCAAGAATTAATAATATTATACACATTCATTTGTACAGCCACTGGTCTGCAAGCACACATATAAGTTAAACAACAGTGGTTCCGTACATAATTCAAGATGGCGTCGGCCGGTCGTCTTTTTGCCTCGTGGTCAGCTTCGCCACGTGTTCAGGCAAAGTCGGGCTAACAATTCAATTCTATGCATAGCAAATTCCACAACATAATTCAACAATAATATAATACATCACGATGAAACAGAAGTATGTTCATTTACCTTCGCGACAATTTCAGGCCAGTGGCTACTTGAGTGAATTCGGATTTTCACAAGTACTGCGTCCTAGTCTTTTCTGGAGAGATCTACTGCTAACTCTGTAGCGGTGTAGCTGTTAACTCTTCCTCGGTTTAAACACGACTGCCGGTCTAGCTCTCTATTCGAATTAGTCAGACCTGGTTGAGTCTATTCTAGCTGTGTTCCCATTGGCGGATAATTGACTCGCCTAACGTAATTACGATGATGTCATTGCCTGAGCTAGAGTCAAGGCCACTGTGTGTAAGCGGCAGTATCATTGCTACGCTTGATTACTTCCATCGTCTGCTGCTGCCTAACATTAACATTCTAAGATTACATAGACTAACCAAGCTAAATATTAAAATAAGCAGAGTAAAACTAGTCCTCTCGCGACAATCAGCATCTCATCATCATCATCTCAACTCCTCTCACAGCGCCTCTGTATTGTATTGTATTGTATTGTATTTATTGTTCTGCAGACATACCAGACAGACATTTGGATGCTTTGGTCTTGGAATCACTGCTAAAATGTAAGTTTTTCTCCACTTCCTCCTTCCTCCCCTTTTTATTCCTCCTCCTCCGTCGTCTTCATCATCTGTAGGATATTCGTTTTTTTTCAATGGTGACGTAACAACGAGATTTGCACTTTGTACTTGAAGTACAGTCCTATCAGTTAATTGCCTTATACCATTGCTTGGCCCTTAGAGACGCCACAGCTTGCGTGAAGATGTTAAAATATGGGAGGCGAGATATAGCAAACGCGCGCGCATTTGCGCTCGCAAATGCGCAAATGCGAGCGCAAGTGAGCGCGCAAATGCGCTCGCAAGTGCGCTCGCATTTGCGCGCGCGGTTGCTACGCCCGTTGCTATGAGGGTTTTGCTGAAAACTGTCAACGGAAAGGAACTGAAAATGAACAAAGCGCAGACGCCAAAGATTAAAGAAGGAAAAAAAAAATAGATCTAGCGTACATTTTGTAGTGGTTGGGCGCGGTTTTGTCACTGAGTAGCCTATAATAATATCATAATTATGTGAGTTTAGAGATTGATGTTAATAATAAATGCAAGAAATATTTAATTTGTGCACGTCTCAAATTCTTTCACAGACACATTCTTTTCCGGGTATAATTTTTACGTGTATGGAGCGGAATATAGCAAATGCGAGCGCACTTGCGAGCGCATTTGCGCTCGCAAGTGCGCTCGCATTTACGCGCGCAAATGCGCTCGGAAGTGCGCTCGCAAGTGCGCTCGCATTTGCTATATTCCGCTCCATACACGTAAAATTTATACCCGGAAAAGAATGTGTCTGTGAAAGAATTTGAGACGTGCACAAATTAAATATTTCTTGCATTTATTATTAACATCAATCTCTAAACTCACATAATTATGATATTATTATAGGCTACTCAGTGACAAAGCCGCGCCCAACCACTACAAAATGTACGCTAGATCTATTTTTTTTCCTTCTTTAATCTTTGGCGTCTGCGCTTTGTTCATTTTCAGTTCCTTTCCGTTGACAGTTTTCAGCAAAACCCTCATAGCAACGGGCGTAGCAACCGCGCGCGCAAATGCGAGCGCACTTGCGAGCGCATTTGCGCGCGCACTTGCGCTCGCATTTGCGCATTTGCGAGCGCAAATGCGAGCGCAAATGCGCGCGCATTTGCTATATCTCGCCTCCCATATTAAAAGTCAATAGACTTGCACCGTTAAGCACGACCACGCCGCCAGCATATTTAGTCTGCGTACCATATTCGTCTCGCAGTACAGGATTTAGTTTCATGGTGGTGTGCCTTGGGCAAGAAAGACGTGGCAGGGTCCAATCCTCTCCAGGCATAGGATTTAGTTTACAACAGACAAATTAAGAAGGTTATATTATACGAGTATACTCGCAATTCATTCATGTCATTATGTTATATGTTTTATACTAGACAATCACGATAACCAGATCGCGAATCTGCTGAAAGATATGAAGAGTCGTCGTGAGCAACTACAGGAGCCTAAAGTCAGCGTGGCATGGAGGTCTATCAGCTTCATGGGTTCGTGTGACCTGTTTGCCGATGATCGCTCTTTGTACTGCTCTGGTAAATCTGTAAATAAAATACAAACATCTTTATAGAAGAGTATACAAGAAATAACGGATTGGTGCAGCCATAATCGTATGATTCTTCATCCACAAAAATCTAAAAGCATGGTCCTCACATCACGGCAAAAGCGACAGCATGAACCTTTAAAATTAAATCTGAATATTAATGGTTCACAGATTGAACAAGTTTCGGAGCACAAAGTATTAGGTATAATTATTGATCAAGATTTTACATGGCACTCCCATATAAATAATATATGTAAGAAGTTATCCAAAAATCTCTTTCTTCTTGCTAAACTAAAACCTTACATTGAATCTTCTGCCAGAAAAGTTTTCTTCCAAGCCCATTGTCTATCACATATCAACTATGCCTCTGTGGTATGGTCTAATGCTTCAGCAAATCAACTAAAAAGACTTAATCATCTGCATAGACGTGGGGTTAGATTAATCTCAGATAATCGAGAATTAACAACAGATGAAAACAGATCTTAAAATACTGCCTTTACAAACACAATTCAAGTATAATTTAGCCATACAGATGTTTAAAGTAAAAAATAATATAGCGCCTTCTTACTTACGTGATCAACTAATGTCATTCCCTACACAATACCATTCTGAAAACTACCGACTTCCAAAACCACGAATTGACATTTTTAAATCTAGCTTCTCTTTTAAAGGCCCCCTGTTATGGAACACTCTTTCTTTAGAACTAAAAAAATGCACATCGTTAAACAGCTTCAAGTACAAGATTTACAACATATTTCTTAATAATTTCAAAAATCATACATTCTAGCATGCATCAGTTGATTTTCCTCTTTCATCCCCCCCCCCTCTCTCTCTTCCCACTCAGTCCGTCAAGCCTATCTCTCTCTCTTTATTAAATTAAATGGTTCCAGTTAAATATGTTATATTTAGTATTGTTAATTTCCTTGTTACGAAGTTAGCTTGTTTATTTCAAATCAATGTTTGTCTTTGCATGAATGCGGATGAATGATTAAAGTAAATGTGTGAGTTATTGAAAGAAGGACTGGTTGTAAGATTAGCAAATTAATGCTAAAATCATTTTCTTCTTGTAATAAACTATTGAATCTGAATCTGAATCTGGGTCAGTTCATTTAATATCTACTGTGTTGATCAGGATCCTTAAAAGTGCGCTTATAGCCTATTAAAAAACCGCTTAGCGTACCTAACGCCTTTTCCTAGACCTCAGTGGGTGTTAATAGAGCACTTACTCAACTTCATTGTGAGTCACTGTATTCACCTAACATTTAACAACATGGTAAGAATTTTTTTTAATGTATTGTGACTCGGCTTTATCCCAATGAAGTAAATGGACACCGCGGGACGATAGACCGCTGTCTGGAAGAACAAACTTGTCAAATAGACCAATCAATTTTTTAAATACAGCGCAAAACCTGTTTAGAAAATGGTGAAGCGCGTTGACCTTAAACTTTGACAAAGTACAAATACGAATAATCTAACATGCTTAGTAGTAGTTAAAATATCCTCACAGTGAAAATGATTATCTTCGGTTCAGTTACTCTTGATAAAGTAAAAATAGTGTATTTAACACACACACACACACACACACACCTACACACACCCACACCCACACCCATTCACACCAGCACACACACAAACACACATGCTTAGTCCTCAGACAACTTTAGCTTAGGCACCCAATAAAAACAACTACCAGTTTCATTTGCTAATTCCGTCAATTCTACAGGATTACTCTTTTAAAAAAATCTTTCTCTAAAAATTGCCTGCATGCTCACACATGAATACATACACACAAGCACACAGAACACACAAGTTGAAACAGATCAATTTAAAAGACAGCATAAGTGAAACAAAGCGAACAATACATAAGTGAGAGAGAGAGAGAGAGAGAGAGAGAGAGAGAGGGCGGGATGGAGAGAGAGAGAGGGAGAGAGAGAGAGAGACATTTTGACATTTGGACATCGTCCGTTTACTTTTCCAAAAAGCATAATTACACATTATAAACACAAACTTCTTCGGGCCACCAGCCCATAGAAGAAATGGTTGGTCACGTGGTAGGTAAAAGTTCAATGGGCATATAATTCTGTCATCATTATAATGGTGTATCCTATTATGTCATACTCTCATAAAAATCGGTTCTTAACTTTAGGGCATGAAAAACGAAAAGGCTTAATCGCCACATAAAAAAATTTTGATCCTCTCTGCAAAACATGTTGATAAGACTGGACAGAAAATGTCAAATACTTTGCTCTTAAGTCATCATACAGAGGGCAATCAGATATAAAATGATCTTCGCTTTCCACAACATTGCAGTATGTACACAATGCATTTCCTTCTGTTTCGTTAAACATTACTCTAAAGAATGAGGCCTTCAAAGGTAGAACACCTGGCCTCAGCTTAATTATACAATCTCTGAAACATTTTATATGCATAAAATCAAGATAATCTTCAGTCTGATACATGTCTTTAAACATTCTATAATTCTTATAAGCTTCTTTTGTCAACACAGAGCTATCCCATTCTTGAATAAAGGTATCTTTCATTCTCTGTTTCACTGGCTAGGCTAACAAAAGTATTTTCACACCCAACGTTCTGTTGTGCCCAAGCATAAGCGAGACCAAGAGAAAATAAGGTGTTTTTAACTTTAGTTACCCAGCATAATTTTCCCCTATCATCTAAATTAATTGGCATCTGGTATGCTTGCTTGGGTAGCCTCTCTGAGTTTAATTTTAGAAGCTTTAGCCAATATTTTATGCACCTTACACCACTGTTAACATACAGTGGGAAGCGTCCGGTCTCTCCATAAATAAACTTGTTGGGTACTCCTATGGGTACGTTGAGAAATCTTTTGCAAGCCAAGGTATGCACCCTCTCTACATTTTCTAGCCTGTTTAAACTCCACAACTCTGACGCATAGAGCAAGATTGGTTGTACTTGTGCGTCAAATATTTTAAAATAGCATGTTCTGGATATTTCTTTTAGCTTTGAAATGTTCCTTACGCATTCAAAACAAGCCCGCCTGCCCTTCACTGCTAGTGCATTCACATCTTTGTTAATACTCATCTTTGTGGTAAAAACAAAACCAAGATAGTTTTATTCGTTGACTACCTCTAAATAATTTCCATCGAGATGCCATTTTTCAGATTTCCCTAAAAATCATCCTTTACGAAAAACTATTACTTTAGTCTTGTCTATATTAATGTTTAGGTACAATCTTTTGCATGCATCATTTAAAATATTGATCTGATTCTGTAACCCTCTTGGAGTGATGGACATCAGCACAATATCGTCAGCAAATAATAACAGGAAGAGATCTATCAAGTTAGGTAATTGAATGCCATGCATACCATCACTGTTCACAGCTGTTGCTATTTCATTAATAAACAAGGAAAAAATTTCTGGGCTCAAAATGCAACCTTGTCTCAGGCCCACTGGGCAATCAACAAAATCTGTGAGCTTGTCTCCAGTACGTACACAAGATAACACTGTTTTATACATAGAAACAACAGCTTTCATAAATTTCCCATCAATATTATTTTTATGCAAAAGAATTTCAAACAAGGGTTGGTGTTGCACAGAATCGAAAGCCTTCTTCAGGTCCACAAAACAGGCATACAATTGTCCTCCTTTTTTACTTAAATATCGCTCAATAATAGCATTGAAGGTGAAAATGTGATCGGTGGTTGAATAACCTTTCCTAAAACCTGCCTGCGATTCTGTGATTTTACCATGTTCCTCCACCCATTCCACTAGTCTTTTATTCAGCACAGACGTGTAACATTTACTGACTAAACTTAGTAAAGATATCCCTCTGTAATTATCAGTAACACCGGAATCTCCCTTCTTGAAAATTGGTACTATAATAGCTTTCGCCCAGCCAGCTGGGTAAGTCCCGCTATCAAACAACAAGTTGAATAATTTAGTGAGGAATATCACAGTTATTTCCCCTGTCATCTGTAACATCTCCGCTAGTACTTGGTCAACACCGCAGGCCTTGCCTGGTTTAAGCTTTCTGATAGCGTCTCTTATTTCTTGTGCCGATATAGGCCTATTTAATTCAAAGCAAACGTCATTTTCGTTAAGTATACGAATGTCTATGGTTTCTTCAAACATTTCGTCCTTTTCTACCACAATATTTCCATTAAAAAGATTCTGGAAATGGTTGAACCATTCCTCTTCAGAGATATCAATACAAATTCCACTTTTCTTTACGCCTGAGATTTTCTTTACCTCTCCCCAAAACAGTTTCCCATTTGTTTCTAATGAAGCTAGGTGTTCTGCTCTTTTTCTTCCAAACTCAGATTTCTTTTTGATTATCAATGACTTATACTGTTTTCTCGCCTCTACGTACAGCTGCCTATCATATGCCTGCCTCGTGTACCTGAATGTAGCTAATCGCTGTCTGGCAACACTCTTGGCTGTGGCACACTGACAATCAAACCACTGCACTTGCCGCGTGGCGCCGCCCACTCTCACTCTCTTCATCATACACTCGCTCGCAGTGCGTAAAACACCTGTATACAGCGCTAGGGCATCATCAACATTATGGTCAAGCAACGCGTGGGCTCTGTTACACATATCCTGCATGGGTTGTGAATTAAAAATAATTACAAATTCTTCCTCTTTACTTTTATCCCAGATTGGTTTTGAAATCCATTTGTCATTATTTTTCTTTTTAGTTACATGTTGGGCTTTAAAAGTCGTCACAACAGAGAAATGAGGGGAGTCTATAAATGGTTCAATCTTGAAATTTACTATAAAATCTGATGTACATAAATCTCTAGACAAAATAAAATAATCAATCACACTTCCACCATTTGCACTCACAAAAGTTAGAGCATCATCAAAATCAAATTTGCATAATCCGTTCATAATAACACAATCAATCATGGAGCACAACTCGAGCAAATTTCTACCAAACACATTTATATCTTCATCATCAGACTTTCTCTCCCATTCTTTCCTTTCATACTCATCATCAAAATCTTTTTGGGCATCTACGTCAATTCTCAACTCATCAAGGTCAACTGGTACTGCATTTTCTTCACCCGTTCTCGCATTTAAATCGCCACAAATAATCAGTGAAAAATCATCATATCTCTCATACAGCTCGATCAAACATTGTTCAAGAACATCAATGCCAAAGCCTTGGTCAGTGACCTTCCAGTAGTCACTGTTATGTGGGTGAATATAAATACAAACCAGGCAAATATCCTTTAATGAGCCAAGAAGTTCCTTTTTCAACTTTAAAACAATCATATGCTTGTATTCTGTATGAATTTCTTCGATAAACTCAGAAATAGCTTTGCTTACAAATACTAACACTCCTCCAGACCATTTTGCAGTTACTGCGTTGCTCAATTTAACAGCTTTAGAACAAAAAACATCATAGTCTTTAAAGTGTGCATAAGACAATTTTGCATTGATAACAAAAGTTTCATTAAGTGAAAAAATATCAAAACAACTCAACGCTTGCACACCTTCGCAATTCCACGTACAAATAGAAAAATGTTCATTTGGGCCTCGGCCACCCCCCTATCTTCTTTTGTCTCCACTCCCCCTCCCCCCTCCTTCTTTTTCCTTGTCCCTCAACCCTCTGTTGTCGTTCCCTCCTCTGCCTACCCCACCACCCCCTCTCCCTCCTTGCTGCTGTGACTTGCTGCTTTTGGTCCATTGTTGAAGACTGGTTTGGCCCTTGTCGTCGCGCACAGCCAGGTCTGGTTTAGATCTCACACTGTTCGAATCATCAGGCCTACTACTCAATGAAGCATGGCGCGACAAATTCCGTGTCAGCACAGGGCTTTCCCTAGAGCCAATGTTCTTGTTTACACCACGTGTTGACCCAGGGTTACTGTTACGTCTGTTTCGGTCGGCAGATAGCTTTGACAGGTCAGGGTCGTGTCGCGGTACGCCCATGTCGACTGACTTCTTCTGTGCGCTAGACGTAGGCCTAGCGCTGCTCGCTGCCGCTGTCACTGCCACAGCATCGTCTCGCGTGTCGTCTGCTATGCTGTTATCGTCTCGGTCGTCGCTGCGGTTCGCTCTGTCTTCTGCCAGGGGTGGGAAGTTGGCCTCCATAGACATTGTAAGGAGGTTGTAGTTCCAGTTGTCTGGATCCCTGCTTCTGTCAACGCCCCCGAAGACCCCCTCGGAGTGCTCTTGTTGTTGTTGTTGTTGCTGTTTACCCTCGTCGTAGAAGTGTTCGTTGTGTGCCGTCAGCTGATCGTGTGTGTCATTCTCGTTGCGTCTTCTCTGTTGCAATACCAGATCTTCTGTGTCTGTATCGAATGTGTAAACACCGTCTTTCGTAAATAATTTATCAAACTTGATCTTGCACTTCTCGCCTGTACTGCTGAAGATTTCCTTGGCCTTCTCGTGTAATGCACGGCGTTTGTGTCTCATCGTCTTAGAAAAGTCTTCATTAATGTAGATTCTCTGGTACTGCTCAGAAGTCTTGAGTGTGCGTGCCTTAGACAAGATCAACATCTTCTGTTTATATGATAACAGCTTAACAATACAGTACTCCTCTTTTAACGTCACTACCGTTTAAGGTCACAAGGCGGATAAGATCAAGCAGGTTGTTGGTCCCGGCCAAACACCTTCTTTGTACCATTTAGAATTCCTCGCTTAGTGTCACCTCGCATAAGGGAAAACCTCCGATAACGTCAACCCCGTTTTGGTTCCCAAATGGAGGAGACTACTGCTTAAGAGAAATTGATGTCACAGATGACATCATTTATGAGGTCACTTCCTGTTTTGAGATGGAATTCCATCCCAGAACACCTGTCACGTCCAGCCAGCATCCGCGTTATGCGACACTCTGCAATACACACGAAAACCACTTTGACAGAGTGCGACCCATGGGCGGTGTAGACAGGTGTAACTGTGATCTGCCGTGTCCCCTCCTAGCGGGACGTATTGCCACAGTGGACCTTACCCTGAATTGACTTCATTCACTAGCGATAAAGCTTGTGCCGTGGCGTAGACAAAATGTACAATTCGTTAAACTTGTGTAAGGTTTTTTGCAAATACACCCAGTAACTGTCTTGGTGCATACTTTTTATTTTTTATTCTCATTTGCGTGCGTGCGCGTCAATGTGTTTGTTTGTGTGTGTGAGAGTGTGTGTATGTGTATGCATGCTTGCATTCGTTCGTTTGAGAGTTTGAGAGATGCTTATGCATCATACACACGCACAAAAAATACATATACAGTAATGCATACATGCATACACGCGCACCAACGTGCACACATGCACACACACACACGCACACACACACACATACACACACACACAGTCACAGGACAAAAAAATTTAGCACCTCGTATAAGATCAAGTTTTTTACTGGTAGTTGATCTTATCAGAGGACTGTTTAGGGTGCCCCTCGGATAAGATCAAACAAAAATTTGGTCCCGTGGGGGGTCACCTTAAGCGAGGAGTACTGTAATGGCGTTGTCAGCCCCTGCTCTATGTGCACGTTCAATGTCAATGTTGTCCTTGATGCCTAGCCCATTTCTGATTACGTCTTTTACTTTCTGTTCGCACATGTCCCATGTTTCTCGCCCAATCTCTCTCTTGATGCCATAGAAAACTAAATTGTTGCGCCTGCTGTGGTTTTCTAGACTGTCACACTTGTTTCTTAGCGAGCACAGTTCTGAGCGTAAATCAGCGTTTTCAGCTTGCAGGTCACTATACACAGACTGTAACTCAGACACACTGCTTTGCAGTTTCTGTTGTGTGTTATTTATCATGGCAAGGCTTGAATTAATTGAGACTTTCAATTCATCTATGTTCATCAGCACTGCATTGAACTGACTTTCATACTTCCTGTCAGTGACAGTCATTTTGGCGTTGATGCTGTCAATTCCTTTCATGATGCAGTCAGTGGTTGGGATACGTCGTTGGGGTGTTGGTGCTGTTCCTTCTCATCTTTATCATTTCTTGACTTTGTAGGGGAGTTGGGGCCAGGATTCTGTTCCACGTCGCCGCAACACAGTAGCAAACACACTACAAATACAGTCACG
Source organism: Oncomelania hupensis (assembly GCA_036898135.1). Classification (NCBI taxonomy): domain Eukaryota; kingdom Metazoa; phylum Mollusca; class Gastropoda; order Littorinimorpha; family Pomatiopsidae; genus Oncomelania; species Oncomelania hupensis. The sequence continues at coordinate 15,634,190 of CM072522.1, forward strand.
CCATTGTAGCTGCTAGTTGACCCAGCACTGACACGGCCAGACCGGCACAACAACAATGGCACACCACAGTACTGTAAGCCCCTCTGGTTGGCTTATCAAATATTTAATTTAAAAAAAAAATAAATTAGTAAATTTGTAAGCCTCTTTGGAAGGCTAGAAAACCTTTTGTTGTAAATTTATAACTTGACTATTAATTAATAACTAGGTTGCATGTGCCTGTGGTTGTTTTGGTTATACATGTACCTTGGCCTATAGGACTTTGTGTCTTTTGAGCAGACGACAACGGGAAGCATGCAGGTACTAATGATATTATTATTGTGAACTGTGTGTTTTCCTAGTGGTGTAGAATTTGATCGTCGAATTGTATCTGATATTGATTTCTGTGGATGTGTGTGAGAAAAAATATTCTTATTTTATCTAGGGATAGTTTTGGTGCTGGATCTAAATGTCGAAACTAAATTTTGTGTATGCAGTGAAAATGGCATACCAATTGAGAACTATTTTTAACGAATTCTTGGATGTGTTGTGTGGTGAAATTTGAGTGGTTAATAGATTGGTTCAGAGTTGCTAGGATCGTTTTGTGAAGGAAAATGTGATTGATCGCTAGACTGTGGAAAAGAATTTCCGGTTGCCATAGGTTGTCAAGGTAACCTGATTGAGAAATTTAGAGGGATTCTAGATCTAGACAGTATGCTTAGTTTTGTTATGAAGAATTAATTCTAGCCTTTCCGCTGTCTGTATTTTTTGTTGGTCTTTTATAGCAAATAGAATTGTAAATGAAATGTAGTGTGGAGGAGAAGTTTTAGATTTGGGGTTCCCATTATAAAGAGAAAAGAAACAGTTCAATGGAAGAATTGCATAGGCCCTTACATTTATAGTTTGAAGAAGTTAATGAAAAATGGTGCTAACTCGGTGCAGCTATCCGAGTCACTTGCAGCACTAATCCTAAGTGTTTAGGGTTGTTAATACACAGACCCTCGTTTTTATGCATTGATTACAGTATGTCTGCACCGGGTGTAAACATAGAAGAAAAAGTTGAATGGGAAAATTACACAGAGATTTTTGTTGACAGTTCGGAAAGGTCAGAGAAAATGGTGCTAAACCGGTGCAGCTGTCCGACTCATAGGGAGCGCTGATCTTAAGCGTTTCGGGTTTCTAAAAAACTGACTCTCGTTTTTCTCCATCGATTATAAATATGTTCGCACCGGATGGGAAATAGGTCGATTAGTCATACCTCAAAAATTGCCGCCACTTTGGTGCAAGCCGGTGCCAGATGTTTGAGTCCGTGTATTTTCTTTAGGAATTATCAGATTCTACTCCTCGATGGTTCCTAATAAAGTATGACCAATAAACTTCTTACCTATGATTATGGTAGACCCTGTTATTTTCCAAAAACCAGTACATTTGATTAAAATCTGTATATACTAGACTGTTCCCTTCTCTCCTTGACACATGAATGTTAGCACCACTATCTGATTTGCTAGTATAGATCACGTGTTGTGAAACATGGATGTTGATTGGCTGTTTTACGCCTTGTTTGGCTTATAAAACGGATTTTAATGGCCGCCGATACTCTTACTGATTTAGATCGAAGATGATGTCATCTTGAATTTGAAAGTAAATTTCGTTAGGTTTGCGCGTCCGTGGACTTAGTTTTTTTTTCTTCCTTCTTTTCAACGCTGTTTTGAGCCTTTTCGGAACTTTAGAATTACAATAGCCCACTAAGTCCACGTAAAGAACAAAATTTCTAACTAAATTCTCCTAACCCGGTAAATATTTTATTGCGAAAATATGAAATTTCTAAATTCTGACGGATATTCTCGGAAGTTGCGAATGGATTTGAATACTAGAATTTCTGTGTTTCTGTGACTTTACAATATTTTATTTTACTAGTTTTGATTCTCTGTGGTAGGCTGGTATTTTATGTTTTGAATCTACGTAGTTTCAACGTTTTTGGTTTCCGACGAAATACCCGGAATTTCCTTTTCTTTATGAATTTTTAACCTAAATAATAATTTGTAGAACGCTAGAAAATATGTAACAACCTGAAATCTGTAATCAGTTATTATTTTGTTATAATTATAGAACGAAATATTTAACAGAATTCAAATAATACTAATTTTTATAATATGAAATTACCTAGAAGTACAAATCTTGTATGTATCAAAAGCTATTTTTGCAAGAAAGACAACTGTTAAAATTTTGCATGAATGTGATTGAGAGAAAAATCCAGAAACCAAAACCCAAAGAAGAGAATAAATTATTTTGTTTTATTTCCCCATCATTCTGTGTGTGGTCTCGTTTTTTTATTAAATGTTTTGTGAAGTGTCGTTTAAATAAAATGTGTGTTTAGTTAGTAGTTTTTTCTTTCTAAATACTCTAATTGTTTAGTCTAAGACAAGAATTCTGATTCTATCTCTACTTGAAGTTAACCAGTCACTGTGCATTTGCATTTCATGCATCTCAAATACATTTTATAATTTATATAAAGAAAGTTCTAAATAAAATTTATAATGTTTTACCCATAATTTTAAATAATGAAAGTAAATAAATTTTTCTATGACAGACTTTTGTTTCCTCAGGTTGTGGTTGTGGGAAGGCATCCATCCTAGTAATATTTTGGAAAAATGCATTCTCTCTGCTGCGGGCGGGAGGTGTTATTTATTTTTGGGTGGTGGATTTGGGATGCCTCAGCGAGCCTATACCTGTGGAAAGATCGGTTTGTTGGAGATGGTGTCAGAACTGATATTTTTAACCCGGCAACCTCTTGTGAGCCCTTATGAAGCCATTCCTGACAGAACCCTTGCCGTATGGTGTGCTCTCTCTTTTTGTGTGCGCCATGGGGTGGGGGGGGGGTGTGTGAAAGGGGCTTACAGTACTCACGACGTTTGCACCACGAATAAAGTTCCAAATTGTCACACACTTTACACAAAAATCGCCCCGTAGCCTGCCGATGTTGTCCACTGTCGTTAGGAATTTTTGAAGGCCGCTGCCACCTCGCTGTATATCCACAATGGTCGAATTTTGATGACTTCTCACACAACGTTTTCAAAAAGCAGCCATTGCAAGTCACGGCAACCACGTGACCCCCCGAGAGAGAGAGAGAGAGAGAGAGAGAGAGAGAGAGAGAGAGAGAGAGAGAGAGAGAGAGCTGAGAGAGAGAGAGTGAGCCCAACAAAAATTTTAATATATCCGAGGAGGACAACTCGATTGTTAGGGCGTCAAACCAAAGGACAATAACTTTTTATTCTACTAATCAAATTCTAATTCTTTAAATCAAAACATTAATTTCAGCTATTCACACACAAAGCCCACTCCCCCCACCCCCCTAAATAAACAACATTTTCCAGGTAAAAACAATATAACATGCCCTCGGAAAAAAGCAACTATATACATAGGAACTTTATGCATAGCAACTTTATACTTAGCAACTTTACCATAGCAACAAGAGATCGGTATGCAGTCAATGGCTGGAGAGACCAACTAGAATTCACCAAAATAATGCTTTGATTAAAAACTCTCAAACGTACATAAAAACCCTACCTTAAAAAAGGACTCTAAGGGGCAGATGGGGATGGAGGTGGGTCAAAAGACAATTGTCAATGCTGTTGCCACCACACTGGTCCGAATCAAAGTGAAACTTTATTCTAATTACAAAAACTAGTAATTATATTCGTGAAAACAAATCAGTCTTTTATTTCGAAACACATATACACACATAAACACACACCCTCACACACATACACACATTCACATACACGCACAACTTCTGTACGCAGTTGCACGCACGCCATCAAACTTTGCCCAACAACAACAACTATAATTATTCAGTACACATTATAAAATATGCTTGCTGTGTTCCCAAATGTTTTACAATTAAATTTATTCTAAATTACACTTTGACTTTTCCTTTTCTTGAAATTATTGTTTCTGCAGATTTTGTGACATCGTGACGGTTTTGAGTTAAACTGATCTGTGTTGCTTCTTCCAAAAAACACCTAGAGTATCGTTTAGCTTTTCTAGTCATTGGAAGAAAAAGTATAGAGCAAGCTGCATTTGATATATAGGTGAAAATAGTTCCTGTATTGGTAGGACTTTCATATTCCATGGCACCTGGCACCTACTTGTTTATTTTTATTATTTGTTGTTTGCGTGTGTATGTGTGCACGCTTGATAGGTATTTTATTAACTGGTAAACGTGTGTTTGCATGTATGTTTTATGAATGTTACTGCCACATCGCAACATATTCCATGTGCATGTGTTATGTCAATTTGGCCGATAAATTTCGTTGAATCGTTGAATTCCATTGTGATTCATCTGTTTAATTGGTCCAGTAAGCTGGTATATTAGTATAAGTCACGGGCTACTTGTCCAATAAGAAAGGAAGACACACGTTGAATTTGATAGGTATTTCCAGAACTGTTTATACTTAGTAGATATTAATTCCCCGTTTACGTGTTCAGAACGTCAACCTATAATCGGCTATTTAACTGACTGATTGATTGAATTGAATTGTTCTTCAGCTCCTCCTGCTTCCACAAAGGCTCCAACACGTAGGCCAAGTGAAATTCCATCTACTACAGAACTGTCCACAGGTAACTAAGCCATTATAGGAACGAGTGCTGAATGATACTTTTCTGGGGACGTGCGTGTACGGGGGGGGGGGGGGGGGGGGGGGAATCTAGAGAGGAAGGGGGAGAGGAGGAGGGGATAGAATGGGGGGGGGGTGTTCCAGGGGTTCCGGACTTGGATCTAATCCGCTTAGAACTCAATGCTTCACAATAAAAAATGTAGCCTACTTTTGATATTAGATCTGAAGACCTACACCAAAAAGAAAGGAGACTTCCGATATAGACAAATATGGTGCAAATTATATGCTCTTACAATTGAAAATATGGTATATAACACACACACACAAAATAAAAAAATTAAGTAATCTTTCAAACTAACATAAAAGAAATCTACTTACATGTTGGGTTGTGTACACAAGTATGTGTCTCTGCATAGCTTATATGGAAAATAAAGGAATAAATAAATGGTCTGCATATAACCTTTGGTTCTGTACGCAAAATGATTATTCAATATTTCATCAGATCTGTGTTGGCTGATTCCAATACTAAACTCATGTTTGAATCGTTATTATATAAGCAGATACATTAAAAGCAGAGATATTAGCAGACTAAAATTGTATGTAATGCTGACCAAAGTTTCCATTGGAAATTGCACATTTAGCCAACATTGACATTGTACTGGAAGCAGGGATGCTATGTCTGAGCGCTGAAAAACAAATCTGACACTATATTTGCAATAAGAGGAGTAAAATAAAGACATTGGTTCTGCACAATACCCTCCCAAAACTGCTCATACTTCTCTCTCTCTCTTTATTTGTAAGTATAGTTTCTAAGTTGTTGTTTTTTTTCATTTGTTCCTCAGCAATGTTTTATTATGATTGTGTGTGTACGTTTTGAAATAGTGACAGTGTCATGATATTATCATTTAAGATAGGCCTACAATGCACCTCATAAAGTTACATTATTTTCAGCATCAGGGAAGGGGAGAGGGGGGCTTGGGGCAGCGCCGCATTAAAGATTACAGAAAAGTAGTATTTTTTCTTTTTTGTTTGTATGGACTGTCTGGCTGCCCAGATGACATGCAGCCCCAGACGCCACCTGGTAGAGAACCCCAGTCACTGACAGGTTTGGAACTGTACTGCTTATGCTTCTTACAGGTTATTAAGGGGATTTGACCGAGGGTGGCGTACTACACATTGTCTTCAGAACATTCTAGCTTAGGCGTCCAATGAAAACAATGACAGTTTTAATGGTTGATTCAGTTTTCTTAACTTGTTCATTCCATGAGATATAATTGTTGCTTCAGGTTTTGGTTTATGGAGTTAAGCTCGCTGTTTCTTCTTATAAACAATGATTTCATGCAAGTGCTCACCATAAAAAGTTCTTAATTTAGAAGCTTTGGTTTAATTTTACAACACACACATACACACACACACACACACACACACACACCCACCCACACACACACACCCATATTTGCAATACACCGAACTGGGTTTATTTAAGAATGTAGGAATCCGAAAGTGATCTTTTGACGGAAAGAACGCAAACTTCTTCTTGAAATGTAAGAATCTAAGTCAAAATTGGCTCTTTCCGTCTAAAAAGTTGACCTAGTTTGTCAGCTATAGGCAACGAAATAGGTCGAATTTTCTTCAAAATCCCTCCGAAAATTGACTGTATTTTCTCCGTCCCGGATAGAGCACTCCTGTGTACTTAAAACACTCTCATGCACTACAACTGCACTCCCATGCACTAAAAGAGCATCCCGGGCACTTATAAAACAAGTGGGTTCCTGGAAAAAAAGTGGGTTCCAAGCAAATAAACCCATTTGTTACTAAGAAAGACAAGGTCTGAAACCCATTTGTGCGTTTTTTCTCGTACAAAAACACACTCACACTCACCCACACACACACACACACACACACACACACAAAACAAGAACGTTTCTAGAGAGGTGGGGTCTGTTCCCAATAAGCCTATATTATTGTTCTAAAATATTGGTTATTGCCCTTTGTGTTGTTGACGATGTAGCGAGTATGATCAGCTCTGTGATAACTGCTCCGCATGTTTCATAGTGCAGCCAGATTCAAGCTTCCTTTTTTTTTTTTTTTTTTTTTGTGTTGTTGTTTTTGTTTTACTCTGTTTTATGATCTGTGCCAAGAGCTCGTTATTTTCACGGTCGGCGGCACCCCCAGTGCTGCACGGATTTTTCGTTGTGTTTGTCTTCTTTCCTTGTTTTTCCAGTTCATTGTTCCTGCGACGTCCTTGTTGGGTGGGTATTGGTCTCTTTTCTTCTTCTTCTTCTCCTGCTACTTCTATTTCTTTGTACGTTCCTTTCATTCTAATGTTTTGTTTTTCTTCTTTTATTCTTTCATTTCTTAAAAAAAGAAATGTTTAAATTCCCGTCCTTCTTTCTTTCTTGTTTTCTTGTATTTTTATTTATTTGTTTACCGAATCTGCAGGGCTTTCAAAAAATATTATCTATTATTTGAGTGTTTAGTGGACCAAGAAGACCTGTCATGGGTTGCCGCCCAGTCTCCAGTAGACTCATTACCATCCGTCTGAGAGCAACCCCTTTCAACATTACCATCATCCAGGCCTATGCCCCAACATCAGACTATGAAGACAGCGAAGTGGAGGATTTTTATGAAAATATACAGGCGGTCCTTGACCAAGTGCCGAAGAAGGACATAGTCATAGTGCAAGGCGACTGGAATGCCAAGGTTGGCCAAGATGCGCACCACAACTGGGGAGACACATGCGGACCCCACTGCAACAACGAGACAAATGACAGGGGTCTGAGGCTATTGGAGTTTGCCAGATACAACAATCTGGTACTGGCAAACACGCTTGGTCTCCACAAAAAATCCAGACGATGGACATGGCACAGTCCCGGCGGGGAACATCACAACCAGATCGACTACATCATGGTCAAGAAACGCTTCAGATCAAGCATCAACATTGGCAGGACACGCACTTTTCCAGGAGCAGACATTGGAAGTGACCACGATCTCGTGATGATGTCTTTCCGGCTCCATTTGAAGAGAGTAAATACAGCAAAGTGCACTAGTCTGAAGTTCGACTTGGACAAACTGCAAGACCCGGAGGTGGCAAAAATATTTCAGGCCACAATTGGAGGGAAATTTGCACCACTGCTTATTTTGGGGGCAGGCGAAGTAGATGTCAACACCATGACCAATACCTTCAACTCAGCTGTAACAGATGCCGCCACTGAGATCCTTGGCAAGCACCGACCAAAGAAGAAGCCGTGGATCACACCTGAACTTTTGGATCTGTGTGATAAACGAAGAGAGTTAAAAAAGAAAAAGAACACCTCACAGGGAGCTGATGTCTACCGAAAAATCAACAATGACATCCGAAAAGGCATGCGCACAGCAAAGGAGAACTGGATAGAAGATCAATGCCAGGAAATAGAGAACAATCTGAACAAGAACAACAGCAAGAAGGCCTACCAGACTGTGAAGCGGCTGACAAGTGTTAAACAGCCCAAAGTCTCCACTATCCAAAACAAGTCTGGCATTTGCCTTACAGAAGAACAAGAAGTCTTGGACAGATGGACAGAGTACTGCTCTGACCTTTACAACCATACACCAAATGGAGACCCATCAGTTCTAGCATGTCCCGAGAGCAGAGAAGAAGAAGAAATCCTCCCAATTCTCCGGGAAGAAGTTGAGGCAGCAGTGCAATCGCTGAAGAAAGGGAAGTCAGCGGGAGTGGACAACATACCAGCGGAACTGCTACAAGCAGGAGGAGAAGCGATGACTGATGCTCTCACCATTATCTGCAACAAGATCTGGCAGAGTGGGGAATGGCCTACACCATGGACCCAGTCGCTTGTCATCACTCTTCCCAAAAAAGGTAACCTTCAGGAGTGTGAAAATTACCGCACCATCAGCCTCATCAGCCATCCCAGCAAGGTCCTCCTGAAAATAATACTCAACAGGTTGAAACCACAAGCTGAACAAATCATAGCTGAAGAACAAGCAGGATTCATGGCAGGGCGAAGTACCACTGAACAGATTTTCAACCTCAGAATAATCTGTGAGAAATACCTACAGCACCAACAACATCTATATCATGTGTTCATAGACTTCAAGAAGGCATTTGACCGAGTCTGGCATGCAGCTCTATGGGCAACCATGAAAGTGTACAACATCAGCCCTAAAATTATAGAAGTCATCAAAAGCCTGTATGACAAAGCTACCAGTGCAGTCCTCCATAACAGCGTCATCGGGAACTGGTTCAGAACAACAATCGGTGTGCGTCAAGGATGCCTACTCTCTCCAACACTCTTCAACATCTTCCTAGAGCGCATCATGTCAGATGCTCTTGCAGATCACGAAGGCACAGTAAGTATAGGGGGCAGAGCAATCTCCAATCTTCGTTTTGCGGATGATATTGATGGATTGGCTGGAGAGGAACAAGAACTTGAACAGCTTGTACAGAGGCTTGACACCACCTCCAGAGCCTATGGAATGGAAATAAGTGCGGAGAAGACCAAAATGATGACCAACAACACCAATGGCATCCACACGGACATCAAAGTACAAGGCCAATCCCTCAACACAGTGCACAGCTTCAAATATTTAGGAGCCATTGTGTCAGACAATGGGTCTCGACAGGAAGTCCTCTCCAGGATCGCACAAACAACTGCTGCCCTGACAAGGTTGAAGTCCATTTGGAAAGACAGAACCATCAGTCTACATTCCAAATTAAGACTGCTGCGCTCTGTGGTCATCTCCATCTTCCTATATGCTTGCGAAGCATGGACCCTCACAGCAGATCTCCAACGAAGAATACAAAGCATGGAGATGAGGTGCTACAGAAGACTTCTGTGCATTTCCTATACCCAACACATCACCAACGTTGAAGTCCGACAGACCATCACACAAGCCATTGGACAACACGATGACCTGCTCACAGTGGTGAAGAAACGGAAACTCCGATGGTATGGCCACGTCACCAGATCATCAGGCCTTGCAAAGACCATTCTGCAAGGCACAGTGCAAGGAGGTAGAAGAAGGGGGAGACCGAAAAAGAGGTGGGAGGACAACATTCGAGAATGGACTGGTTTGACACTGAGCGAAGCCATGAGGGCTGCTGAGGACAGAGAAAGATGGAGTATGCTGGTTAAGCGATCATCTGTGGTGCCCCTACGACCTTCGGGTTATGGGACAGGATAGGATAGGATAGGATTTGAGTGCTTTAACATGTTTCGTCTTCAGTCCATCCTATTAGCCAAACCGCTCTTTTTTTAAATTCTTCTGTGTTTTTTTACAATTGTACATTGATTTATTATTTTCCTATTTTCAAGGTTGCTGTTGAGGAGTGTGTGTATGTGTGTGAGAGAGAGAGAGGGAGGGAGGGAGGGAGGGAGGGATGGATGGAGAAACAAAAGGTGAGATTACAACAGACTACATCTCAACTCGATTTGTAAGTGGATGTGGTTGTCTGAAAACAAATTTTATATGACTTGCCATCTTCTTTTCTCTTTTTTTCTTCTTTATTTGTGTGTGTGCGTGCGTGTGTGTGTGAGAGAGAGAGTGTGTGTGTATCTTTATATATATGTATAATCCTTTTGTAACGAAAAAGGGTATTTTCATAATTTGCGTGTATGCATCCGCCTTTAAGGTGATACAGTGTAAAATTTTGCTATTATAAGAACTGAATTTAGTATAGCAAAGATTCTACATTAAAGCTGATTTTCCGATGCCATAGGCTCATTCTCTACCAGAAGATGCTAAAATCAAACATTAGATTATAGGGACGTACACATCGGAATGGAAACAAAAAGGCGAAATTTTGAGAAGATTGCAGACTTGTTGCTGACGTTTTAGGGTTTTCTAATTTAGCCCATCCTAGTCTAAAACAATAATTAGTAACCAGGCCATATTATATATCGTTGAAAAGTGGAGACGTTGTTCTTTCTTTGTCATTATTTTTATTGTTTATAATTTTATTAAACTAAAGAGTTATTCTGAGTTTAGAGTCGTGACTCCCTTAAGAATAGCAACCAACTCCCTTTTAAAATCGAATATTATTTTTATTTCGTAGCAGATAGGTCCGATATTGTGATATCACTAAAAAGGTCGTATTTCCGCGTTTACGCTAATATATAATTTGTATATTATTCATTAGTCTTTGTCGCTTTATACTTAAGATAAATATTAGCAACCAGCACAAAATTAGTCAGACAGGCAAAGTCCCGTACCGCGAGCAATACGCGTAACATTGTTTTGGGTACGGCTAGCAGCCAGACATAAAAGCAAAGTCGCGGTAAGTCCAACAACTGGCAGAAGATCCGTTGGATCTCATTTTTGATATGATGATGATGGTCATTGTTGTCAGGGTGGCGACGTGGTGATCGTCCTTAACGCTCATGCAATAGGACGTTAAGCATCGTTTTCCAACAACTGGCCCGCTGGTGTCAGTATAAATCGGTCCAGTAGTCACCTATATGCGAAAGTGTCGTGTGACTATAATCTACATACAAACAACAACAAACAGTTCGGGAAATCCGTCCCCTGTAATTATGCAAAAAGTGTCTGGGGACGTTAATCTGCACAACGAAACGTTCGGAAAGCATTCCAACGATGACACCGTCACTCGACCGTTTGCTAAACTGTTATCTTCACGAGCACTGCCTTTGCTCTCTTGCTTGCCTGAATACGATGCTCTTCGAATACAGGCAAACTTTCAACGGTCTTCAACGGACTGGCGCGTTCAGGAGCGAGAGAGAGAAAGAGAGAGAGAAAAAAAAGAAAGAGAGAGAGAGTGAGAGAGAGTGAGTGCGTGAGGGAGATAGAGATAGAGAGATAGAGTGAGAGAGAGAGAGAATGTGTGAATGAGACTTCTTCACGCTACTACTATATATAAGAGACAAAGGTAGGTAGGTAGATAGATAGATAGATAGATAGATAGATAGATAGATAGATAGATAGATAGATAGATAGATAGATAGATAGATAGATAGATAGATAGGTAGGTAGGTAGGTAGGTAGGTAGGTAGATAGATAGATAGATAGATAGATAGATAGGTAGATAGATAGGTAGATAGGTAGGTAGGTAGGTAGGTAGGTAGGTAGGTAGAGAGAGAGAGAGATACAATACAATACAAGATTAGTGCTTTAGGTCCAGCGGACTCCTCCGAGCCAAATCAGGACCAAGAGAGAGAGAGATAGATAGATAGATAGATAGATAGATAGATAGATAGATAGATAGATAGATAGATAGATAGATAGATAGATAGATAGATAGATAGATAGATAGACAGATAGATAGATAGATACATACATACATAGATAGATAGATAGATAGATAGATAGATAGATAGATAGATAGATAGATAGATAGGTAGGTAGGTAGATAGGTATGTAGGTAAGTAGGTAGGTAGATAGATAGATAGATAGAAAGATAGATAGATAGGTTGATAGATAGATAGATAGATAGGTAGATAGATGAGAGAGAGAGAGAGGTGGGGGAGAGAGAGAGAGAAAGAAAGAGAGTGAGATAGGCATCATCAAAAGAAAAAGACGAAAAAGACGAAAAAGAAGGACGCAATGGGTAAAAATATACAGAAACGAGAGAGAGAAAGGGAGAGAGAGAGAGAGAGAGAGAGAGAGAGAGAGAGAGAGAGAGAGATTACGTGGGGATCTCAGAGACGGGCTATTTCAAATTATCTTTTGCAGAGAAAGATATAGACAAATAAGAAGGCAAACAGACAAAGACGAGGTGATGACTTTCGATTCAGCATCTGCCAGCAGCTGTATTAATCACGCATTCCGTCTCCACAGGGATGAAAGGATAACGACATCAAAAGCCATGAGCAATAATCTCAAACTACTGGCGACATTATATTAAAATATTATTAGCAAAACCCATGCAGATAATGTAGATAACTGATCGCCAGGAAACTTTACTTTTTTTTGCAAATAAACCATACAATCTTTGATAATAAAATAAAATTATTGACCCCCTCCCCCCAAAAAAATAAAATAAAACAACATAAATAAAAGAATCTGGCAACAACAAAGACATAATTGGCAAATTAATCCAGTAATTGATACAAATAGATGCGTCAATTGATTTAAGATATTGCGGTCACGGTGCAAGGAGGCAGAAGAAGAGGGAGACAGACAAAAGAGGTGGGAGGATAGAACAACATTCGAGAATGGACTGGCTTGACACTGAACGAAGCCATGAGGGTTGCAGGGGGACAGAAAGATGGAGTACGCGGGTTAAACGATCATCTGTGATGCCCCAACGACCTTCGAGTTACGGCATAGGATAGGATGGTGGTCAAAGTTTACGCTATATACGATAATTAAAAAAAAGTTTTTGAGAAGTAATATAGCTATTGATAACAAATAAATTCTTGGCAAAGTACTGCAGTTATTGATATTAAAGGAGCATTTGACAAAACAAATAAAGTTATTAATAATAAATTTTAAAAAATAATTACCAACACTTGGATTCGAGTGCATTCAGGTGACGGTTATTAAACGCGGCCCCCCCCCCCACACCCACCCACCCCTTCCAAAATGTAATTAGCAACACATGCATTGCTTGCAACAAAGACGTTAATTGCGTCATAGAGAAAACATTGAGTGACGCATCTGTTCCGTTCCGCATATTTCTGTTTTACGTTTGTGCTAAACTGGACGGGAAAGTGCCTATGTTCCCCGAGGTCTACGCATTCCATCTTACCATACCTCTCGTTCATAACCCACGTCAAATGTCCGGCACTCTCAGACGTCTAAGCTTCGGTGGCGGAGTTCCACAAGGCTTTGTACCTGGCCCGATGTTATTTTGGTAGTAACACACCCAGCCTCTCTCTGAAAGTATATTATGCTCCCAAAGCGGCCTATGCGACTAACCGTTATTATATATATGGTCTGGGAGAAAAAAAAAGAAGAGTTTCTTGTCTTGTCAAATACTTTCACACTTCTCGCAAGGACAAGAAGAAAGAGGAAGTACTAAACAAACTAAATATTTACACAAAAAGACATGGTTGACCCAAACAAAAAAGTAAATAACAACAACAACAATAATAATAATAATAATAATAATAATAATAATAATAATAATAATAATAATAATAATAATAATAATAATAATAATGATAATGATACTACTACTCCTACTACTACTACTACTACTACTACTACTACTACTACTACTACTACTACTACTACTAATAATAATAATAATAATAATAATAATAACTGTGTGGTTGGCTAAAATGATGACTTTTATAAAAAAAACTTGTTCACAGTGTTTTCAATGTGTGTTTTTACTCTAAGATCACCAAAAAGCCCAAAGAGCATCTATCTATCTATCTATCTATCTATCTATCTATCTATCTATCTATCTATCTATCTATCTATCTATCTATCTATCTATCTATCTATCTATCTATATAAATTGCTTAGCCGGAAGTCCTTCTTCGCCACTACTATAAAGTTTGTCTCCTATGGACGCTGATCTGGGCAGGTGCTGAGAGCTGCTGATCGGCCTGCTGTGTGCTCAAAACCAGCGAAATCGTTATAGCCGACATTTCCTTACCGAACGTTTAACCGTTTCTGAGATAAATAAATAAACAAAATGTCCACAAACTGCAATAGCCTCATTCCGCGCGCTTCCATTAAAAATCAAATTGAGGTTTCAGCATGTTTTCCCATATAGACCAAAAAATTCATGAGTTTTCTACGAAGACTTCGTAGCTTAGTGGTTTAATGTTTCGCCTACGGTTTCGGGCGACCCAAGATCGATACTGACGCGGGCCATATTTTTTTTAAGTTTTTTTTTTATTTTTTTTTTACACTACAATATGGATATTTTGTTTTAATTTATACTTTTTACATTTAATTTATTATTATTATTATTATTATTATTATTATTATTATTATTATTATTATTATTATTATACTACTAATAATAATGATAATAATAATAATAATAATAATAATAATAATAATAATAATAATAATATATTATTATTATTATTATTATTATTATTATTATTATTATTATTATTATTATTATTATTATATCAAATTTTCTTTTAAAACCTTAGTGTTTTTTATTTACCTTTAATTTATTATTATTATTATTATTATTATTGTTATTATTATTATTATTATTATTATTATTATTATTATTATTATTATTATTATTATTTATAAACTAATAATAATAAATTTTTATTATTATTATTATTATTATTATTATTATTATTATTATTATTATTATGATATCTTATATCAAATTTTCTTTTAAAACCTTGGTGTTTTTTATGATTTCTATTTGTATTATTCTATATTCAATATTATTATTATTATTATTATTATTATTAATATTATTATTATTATTATTATTATTATTATTATTATTATTATTATTACTTATAAACTAATAATAATAATTATTATTATTCTTATAATAACAATTATACTATCTTATATCAAATTTTATTTTAAAACCTTGGTGTTTTTTCTGATTTCTATTTGTATTATTCTATATTCATTATTATTATTATTATTATTATTATTATTATTATTATTATTATTATTATTATTATTATTACTACTACTACTACCAAGGATCGGGATGGGGTGGTACGTGTAGGTAAAAGGGGGCTACGGGTAGGTTTAAAGGGGCATGGGTAGGCATAACGGGGATACGGGTATATATAAGGGGGTATGGTGATGGTCTTTTCCTCTCAACGTGTGATCATATTATTTTCCCCTTTACCAACAATTGGCCCGCTGGTGTCAGTATAAATCGGTCCAGTAGTCACCTATATGCGAAAGTGTCGTGTGACTATAATCTACAAACAACATCGATTCCTTTCATCCATACCTGCGAAACGATCAACGGGGAAGTATCAAGGAGGGTACAGTTAGGAACCAAGGGGGGTATGGGGAGGTATCAAGTGGGTTCAGGGAGGTATCAAGGGGGTTTGATGAGGCATCATGGGGGGGGGGGGACGGGGAGATATCAGGGGGGGGGGGTATGGTGAGGTATCAAGGGGGATATGGGGAGGTATCATCGTCCAAATGAAACTCGCAGACAAAAGTTCTCTGTGTCTACATTTTAAACAGCATCATGTGTACCCTGGCTTGCCAGGGTACAAAAACCACTAGTCTATAATACAAGGATAATTGATAGTCACGGTGGGCTAATGGTAGAGCTTCGGCTTGCGGATCTGAAGGTCCCGGGTTCGAGCCATGTCCGGGCCATTGTGTTGTGCTCTGGGAAAGACACTTTACTCCCGTTTCCTACTCCTTCGGATGAGAGTATAAACCGAGGTCTAATCTGTGTGTCTCATACATTCCATCATAACGGACTTTAAATATCCTGACGTTCATGTCCTAGACGGTGTGAGTGCCGGTAACAAGAACACACCCAACATGCACTTGGTCCTTCTCCCCCCCATCCCTGGCTGGCCAGGATAGTGCTCAGTTGTCCGGGCGTCAGACCATGCGCCCAAAGGCTGCGGGTGGGCGTCTTGGGCGGTTTGAGTTAGATCCTGTATCGGCCAGCGCCTAAAGTCGGGTCAAGTACGCGAGATAAGTGCGCTATAAAAATCCTCAATAATAATAAAAATAGTAATAATAATAATAATAATAATAATAATAATAACAACAACAACAACAACAACAACAACAACAACAATAATAATAATAATAATAATAATAATAATAATAATAATAATAATAATAATAATAACTCCCATACCAATTCGCCCGAGATTGTGCTCAGTTATCTAGGCGTACGGCGATGCGCCCAAAGGCTTCATGTGGGCTGGATTGTGAGATCCTGTTCCGACCAACGCCTTGAACATTCCTTGAGCTTGAAAATAAAACTCCAAGGCTGTTCCTAATTCCAATAGTTTCCATTGTCCCCTCTTTCTTCTCACGAATGTTTTTTTTTTGTTCTTAAAAAAATATATATTCGTTATCGTTCTATTGGAATTATGCTCTTCAGGCTTAAACAACAACCAAAACAAAAACGCAATATAAGAACGATTCAAACAAAATTTAAAATAAAAATAAATTGTGCGAAGAAAAACGAAGCTAGTAAAACTATTGCGCAATTCAGTTCTGCAAACCCTTAATTCGCCTTTCGAGTTACCCCCCCCCCCTCCCCTCCCTCTCCTACACACCCTCTGTGTCCAAGTGTGCCCAGTTTGTCGTCTAAAGAACGACAGATTTCTTTGTGTGATCACGATTGATCTTGTCTAGAATCACAAATGCGCTGATAAATGGAAGCGCGAAATCGTGGAAAAAAGTTTGGACAAAAACAACCAATGATTGGGGCGACGATGAAGAGGAACATTGACGAAATGGCAATTTTCGCAAAAGTAAAAATATTTCAATTATTCAGTGAAAAAAATAAAAGAACATTTCAGCGAATCACTCCTTTTTTCATTTATTAAAAAGTGTGTTAAATGTTTGGCTTTTCGCAGAGGACGAGTTATTGACAAAATGACAGTTTCTCGAAAAATTAGAATTCTGAATAGATCAGTGTTGTCCTTGGCCAAAGGTGGTTTTGGAAATGTCGGATTGAAGTGTGTCCAATGTTTGGTTTGTTTCAAAGACAGAAAACGACCGAGATCAATTCAATTCAATTCACTAATTTATTTTAACGTGTGTTCACAAAAATTATGTGATCTTAGACCTTAAACTCTTTCGCACGCATGGAGACACACACCCACACACACACACTCACACTCACTCGCACACACACACACACACACACACTCGCACACACACAAACACACACATACACACACACACACGCACACACACAGAGAGAGATAAAATGTGGAGTGACGGACAAATATTTGAGCAAAACCTGTTTAACAACAAAATGACACCAGTGACCTTGACCTTGAACAACAGCACGAAGGCTTACCAGACTGTGAAGCGGCTGACAAGTGTTAAACAGCCCAAGGTCTCCACGATCCAAAGCAAGTCTGGCATATGCCTTACAGAAGAGCAAGAAGTCATGGACAGATGGACAGAGTACTGCTCTGACCTTTACAACCACAAACCAAACGGAGACCCCTCAGTACTAGCATGTCCAGAGAACAAAGAAGAAGAAGAAATCCTCCCAATTCTCCGAGAAGTTGAGGCAGCAGTGCAATCGCTGAAGAAGGGGAAGTCAGCGGGAGTGGACAACATACCCGCGGAACTGCTTCAAGCAGGAGGAGAAGCAATGATCGACGCACTCACCATTATCTGTAACAAAATCTGGCAGAGTGGGGAGTGGCCTACACCATGAACCCAGTCGCTTGTCATCACTCTTCCCAAAAAAGGTATCCTTCAGGAATGTGAAAATTACCGCATCATCAGCCTCATCAGCCATCCCAGCAAGGTCCTCCTGAAAAAAATAAACACAACAGGTTAAAACCCCAAGCTGAACAAATCATAGCTGAAGAGCAAGCAGGATTCAGGGCAGGGCGAAGTACCACTGAACAGATTTTCAACCTCAGAATAATCTGTGAGAAATACCTACAGCACCAACAACATCTATATCATGTGTTCATAGACTTCAAAAAGGCGTTTGACCGAGTCTGGCATGCAGCTCTTTGGGCAACCATGAGAGTGTACAACATCAGCCCTAACATTATTGAAGTCATCAAAAGCCTGTATGACAAGGCCACCAGTGCAGTCCTCCACAACAGCGCCATCGGAAACTGGTTCAGAACAACAATCGGTGTGCGTCAGGGATGCCTACTCTCTCCAACACTCTTCAACATCTTCCTAGAGCGCATCATGTCAGATGCCCTTGCAGACCACGAAGGCACAGTCAGCATAGGGGAAGAGCAATCTCCAACCTCCGTTTTGCGGATGACATTGATGGATTGGCTGGAGAGGAACAAGAACTTGAACAGCTGGTACAGAGGCTTGACACCACCTCCAGAGCCTATGGAATGGAAATAAGTGTAGAGAAGACCAAAATGAAGACCAACAACACCAATGGCATCAACACGGACATCAAAGTCCAAGGCCAATCTCTCAACACAGTGCATAGCTGTATCAGACAATGGGTCCCGACAGGAAGTCCTCTCCAGGATCGCACAAACAACTACTGCCCTGGCGAGGTTGAAGCCAATTTGGAAAGACAGGACCATCAGTCTACATTTCAAGGTAAGACTGCTGCGCTCCCTTGTCATCTCCATCTTCCTATATGCTTGCGAAACATGGACCCTCACAGCAGATCTCCAACGAAGAATACAAAGCATGGAGATGAGGTGCTACAGAAGACTTCTGGGCATTTCCTATACTCAGCACATCACCAACGACGAAGTCCGACAGACCATCACACAAGCCATTGGACAACACGATGACCTGCTCACAGTGGTGAAAAAACGTAAACTCCGATGGTATGGCCACGTCACTAGATCATCAGGTCTTGCAAAGACTATCCTGCAAGGCACAGTGTAAGGAGGTAGAAGAAGAGGGAGACCGAAAAAGAGGTGGGAGGACAACATTCGAGAATGGACTGGTTTGACACTGAGGGTTGCTGAGAACAGAGAAAGATGGAGTATGCTGGTTAAACGATCATCTGTGGTGCCCCTACGACCTCCGGGTTACGGGACAGGATAGGATAGGATAGTACAGGATTTAGTTTCATGGTGGTGTACCTTGGGCAAGAAAGACGTGGCAGGGTCCAATCCTCTCCAGGCATAGGATTTAGTTACAACAAACAAATTAAGAAGGTGATATTATACGAGTAATACTCGCAATTCATTTCATGTCATTATGTTATGTGTTTTATACTAGACAATCACGATAACCAGATCACGAATCCGCTGAAAGATATGAAGAGTCGTCGTGAGCAACTACAGGAGCCTAAAGTCAGCGTGGCATGGAGGTCTATCAGCTTCATGGGTCAGTTCATTTAATATCTACTGTGTTGATCAGGATCCTTACAAGTGCGCTTATAGCCTATTAAAAAACCGCTTAGCGTACCTAACGCCTTTTCCTAGACCTCAGTGGGTGTTAATAGGGCACTTACTCAACTTCATTGTGAGTCACTGTATTCACCTAACATTTACAAAAGATGGTAAGAATTTTTTGAAACGTATTGTGACCCGGCATTATCCCAACGAAGTAAACGGACATCGCGGGACGATAGACCGCTATCTGGAATAACAAAATTGTCAAATTGACCAATCAAATTTTTAGATACAGCGCAAAACCTGTTTAGAAAATGGTGAAGCACATTGACCTTAAACTTTGACAAAGTATAAATACGAATAATCTGACATGCTTAGTAGCAGTTAAAATATCCTCAGAGTAAAAATGATTATCTTAGTTTCAGTTACTCTTGATAAAGCAAAAAATAGTGTATTTAACACACACACACACACACACACCCACACCCCCACACACACCTACACACCCCCCCCCCCCACACACACACACCCACACACACACACACACAATTAAAATGTGGAGTGACGGACAAATATTTGAGCAAAACCTGTTTAACAACAAAATGACACCAGTGACCTTGACCTTTGAGGTAGAGCAAATATGGCACAGGATGCAACGCCCGAACCTAAGTTATGTTTCTATGAAGTGTGGTCAGTGTTTCTTGATATGTGGCTTCCAACTGACCCACTGATTCTCGAGATGTGGGTTCCAACGGACCAACAGACAGACGGATCGACATTTGGCTCATTATGATTCCCAACTATTTCAACGTATTTTCCAGGGAAGTCTGGAAATACGCACAATTCGCAATATTGATGATGTAGGAGATGAGAAGATGAGGGTAAATACGCTGTAGTTGGCGATAACAATGATGATAGTGAAGACGGTGATGATGATAATGACGACGACAATGATGATGATAATGGATATTATGGAATATATTGCAGAGGAAACGGATCTGCAATTCAGCGTGTTTCTGGATGCTCTGTTGGACCACAGCCCTACCGCAGTCTCGGCGTTCCTGGATAATCTGGATCTGAAGTTTGATACATTCATGTTTGACAAACTCCTCCGTCTATATACAGTGGTAATGTATCATGATTGCGATAATGATTTAAAGTTTGACTCCTTCTGATGAGAGTATGAACTGAGGTCTGTTCACGCAGCATTCTATTGTATGAACTTTAAAGATCCTGACACTCATGTGTCCTAGACGGGTGAGTGGCAGCTACACAGATACACCCAGCAAGCACTAGGTCCCTTCTTCACCATCCCATCGCCCAGGATGGTGTCGGACCATGCGCCCAAAGGCTGCAATAGGTTTTAGTTGGGTCCTGTATCGACCAGTGCCTTGAGCAGCTCTTGAGCCGGGAAATTCTATATAAGAACGATGAAATAAAATAAACAAGTGCTAGACCTTAATGGGTGCAGAGTTCCCTCACACACACACACACACACACACACACACACACACACACACACACACACACTCACACACACACACACACACACATACTGGGATAGCATACCATGTCAGGACTTTTTTTTTTTTTTTTTTTTCATTTATTTTTGATCTTCAACATGTGTAATACATTATCTTAAAATTTTTCAATCTGAATAAATTTACATGTCAAATCATTTTTTGATGATATAACGGAACACACATACAAATATGCATAAATTTCAAACATTCTGCAGATAAATCAAGACCACACATTCACACATCTACACACATTTAAACTAAGAGGGAGAGAGAGAGAGAGAGAGAGAGAGAGAGAGAGAGAGAGAGAGAGAGAGAGAGAGAGAGAGAGAACGAGAAAGGGAGGTTTTGATAGCTGGGGTACCCTGCAGCTTCACTTCACGCATGCAGCGTTGTGCGGCGTATGCAACGTCGTACATGATTTTACATCTGACATGTCCATTTCACAACTTAATAAACAGATACCTTTAAAGGCTTAAACTTACATACATATCTCAAATGTACAGCAGTACAAATGAGGAGAAAGAAAAAAGAATATATTATATCTTTTGAAAACATAATTAAAATATGCTGTCAAGAGTACTAAACATGATCAGGAGTTATATCTAATAGAGATTTGTACGGAAACCACTCAATATTGAGTCTATTAACATTCATTGTCAAAACAGAAGCGTACCTTTCAATGTCATAACGTACTTTTAAATACTGCTCAAAAACTTGAAATACAGGGATCGTGCCAGTTACTTTACATTTATAAATGAAATATTTCGCTAGTAATACTATCATATCAAAAACCACATCAGACCTAAAATGTTCATCATAACCAAACAAAACAATACATTCATTTAAATTTAAATCTACAACATTGTGACAACGATCATTAATAACAAACTGAAATTGAGTCCAAAATCTTTGAACTCTTTCACACTTCCAAAAAAGATGCTGAATGTTTTCTCGTTCAGTTCCACAGAAGGAGCACATTGCATCAGCAGCAATACCCATGCTTGAGAGAACAACGTTTGTTGCTATTATTCTGTGCACTATGCGTATTTGAAACCACCTTAACTTTATATCTCGAATCTTTTGAATTTTCTTAAATATAATGCTCCATTTAAATTTTTTACCAAATTTTTCTTCCCATTTATTACAACAATTTGGTTGTGTCGTGTCTGACGTAAATATATCGTAATACACCCGTGCTCCCCTGTAGACCGAACCGAGAATTTTCCAGGCCTTATTCAATTCAAAATAATTGTTACTTTGTAAATCAAGAAAAAGAGAACGCACATACTTTTTAATGGCTGCAATACAGCCAGCATATGTAACAAAATCTGTGTGAATATTATATTTCTCTCGAAACCCATTATATGACAAAAACTGTCCCATATCATTGACTAAATGACCAATGCAAAAAACATCTTTACAGAACCACTGTTCATAGAAAAAGGTGTTCTTTCCAATCTGAATATTGTTATTGTAAAAAATACGTTCTGATAATAATTCTTCAGTGTTCTGAATATTAATGCGAGTAGTAAATAATTTATATGCTGAAAAAACGTCAATCCAAAACTCATTACATTCGACCGTAGATATCGGAAGGCTTGCACCTAACCTATCAATACTTTTCAGAGAAGGAAATATAGAACTAATTATACTTTTCCATTTACTGTTTCCATATTTAAGTTTTCTTATCCATGATAGTTTCAATGATTGAATATATTCTTTAATTTCGGGTATTCCAAGACCTCCTTTTACAATATTTTTGGTAGCATTTTTTCGACTAACTCGGTCTCTCTTATAATTCCACACAAATTCAAAAACAGTTTTCTGTACCAAACTTATTACTTTGTCTGGAGGATTGGGAAGTAGTATCCACAAATGAATTAATTTCGACAAAATTAATGACTTAAGAACCGCAATTCTTCCAAGTGGAGTTATTTGTCTTTTTGACCAGATTCTATATAATACCTTTACCTCCAAGAACCTTTCCTTCATATTTATCCCTATGCAGTCTTTTAAATCGTTTGTAAACCAGATGCCCAAAATTTTAAATTTGCTGGGGTTCCAACTCATTTTTAAATGTTGCATATATTGAGTCAGTGAGTTGCGTCTATTGCCTAACCAAACGGCGCTGCTTTTTCCTGAGTTTAACCTAAGCCCAGAGTATTTCCCAAAAGTTTCAATTGTTTTGACAGATTCTTCAAAAGACTCTTGATCACCATTTAACATTAATTCTGTATCATCAGCATACTGTGATATCTTGTGTTCTACATCAATAATTTTTATACCTTTAATCTTATTATTCTGTCTTATCATAGTTGCCAATATTTCCACACATAAAATGAAGATATAAGGCGAAATCGGGTCCCCCTGTCTGCAGCCACGGTTTACACCAAACCACCCAGAAACCTGTCCATTCACACAGACAGAAGCTTTAATACCATCATAAAAAGTGCTGATCCATCTACGGAAGTCATTACCAAACCCAAACGCTTTTAACACTTTCTGCATGAACTTCCAATCGATAGAATCAAACGCTTTTTCGAAATCAAGGCATAAAAGAAGGCCTGACAAATCATTATTATTAACATAGCTAATAATATCATAAATAAGCCGAATATTATCACCTATAAATCTTCCTTTAATAAATCCTGTTGATCTTCATTAATCAAAGACGGCAGAACCACCTTCAGACGATTTGCAATGCAAGAGGACCCAATCTTATAAACTACATTCAATAAGGAGATAGGTCTCCAGTTTTTTAAGTATTCTTTGTCCTTATCTCCCTTGGGGATGCAAATAATAACGCCTTCTTTCTGTGTAGAAGAAAGGGAACCTTTTCTGAAACTATCGTTTAGAGCTCGGACAACAAAGAACTTTAGCTGTACCCAAAAGACTTTAAAAAATTCAGCAGTGAATCCATCTGTGCCAGGACTCTTATAATTCTTCATGTTTTTTAACGCAGCGCTCGCTTCGTCTAATGTTATTTCTCCTTCAAGACTATTACTCTCGTTTTCTGACAAAGTGTTCAAATCTGCAACTAACTCTTCAATCACACATTCCTCTAGGTCCACTTCCCTGTATAGGTTTTGATAAAATGTCATTACTTCAGTTAGGATATCATTCTGCTCGCTGATCTCGGACCCATCATTCTTAATTAACCTTTTCATGCTTTTACTTACATAATTTCGTTTTTCTAGTCCACAGAAATATTTTGTAATTTTTTCCCCCTCCGCTACCCATCTTGCCCGTGATCTAAGTAAAACCCCTTCCATTTTCTTTTCCCTAAGTTCAATAAGCTTATTTTTACATTCTGCTAGCTCTGCATTTTCATCCTGTGTTAAAGATAACATTTTTTCTAGTACATTAATACGTTCTTCTAATTTTATTTCTATTTCTGTGTTTTGGCGTTTTTTATATGAAGCATATGATATGGTCTTTTGTCTTATTTTCATTAATAAAACATCTAAAAATAACTGGTCCGAGACTGTAAGCTGAACTTCTTCCCTAGGAATGTTTACTAAGTTGTCTCTGCTATATGGTAGGGCTGCATATTCTTCTAATACAGTATTAATAGTAGAGTTAATGTTATCAACATACGTTTTATCTCTAAGTAGGGAAGAATTAAATTTCCAGAACAGATTTCTTTTTGGAGGACGATCCAAAAGACAAGGTCAGAGTTGTAATAGAATGGTCAGTTTTATATCCAGAAAGTATATCAGCATCAGTTACAAAGGTAGACAAAGAGTCAGAAATCAGAAAAAAGTCAAGTCTGCTCTGCTGTACTGGGGTACTTCGTCGCCATGTGTAACGTCTTCTTTCCAAATTTAATTCCCTCCAGATGTCAATTAAATCCAAATTTTCCGCTGTTTGAAGTACTTGTTCCTGTGCTTTTTCATTATTGCGGTGTCTATAATTATCATAGTCTAAATCAAAATCCATTACTAGGTTCCAATCGCCCCCAATAATAGTCTCATCTACATTAAATTCTCTAATTCGTTTTTCTAAGTCACTATAGAATTCAGGATCGTCATTATTAGGGCCATAGATATTTACCAGCAGGAGATCTCTGTCCATTGACCTAATGTGAGCAAGAATATAATTACCTCCCACGTCCTTACAAACCGTCTTTATATCAAATTCAAAATTATTATTAAATAAAATAGCCACCCCTCTAGAATTTGTAGTGTAAGAAGCAAAAACAGCTTTATATCCCCATTCTGCCATAATGCAATCTTCAAGCTTAGGGTCAAAGTGTGTGTCCTGCAATAGATAAATAGAGAAGGATTTTTGTCTAAGAAAATGAAAAACATCACGTCTCTTATGGTAATTGGCTAAACCCCTGCAGTTCATTGACATTACGCTAATACAGCAATCATTATTAGACGCCATTTATATATGTTTGTTTACCGTGGGCGCTACAAGAACGCACAAACAGCCGAAGGAATAATAGTATGTCTCGCCGTGCTATTTTTAGGATACAGGAAATCCCCGCCAACAAGAAAGGAGAAGAAAAAATAGAATAAGCGTAACCGGACTGGATCATGTGATCAACTATGCAAAAGTCGACTGAGCGTACAACTGAGAGAGAGAGAGAGAGAGAGAGAGAGAGAGAGAGAGAGAGAGAGAGAGAGAGAGAGAGAGAGAGAGAGAGGTAATACTAGCAATATAAATTAGCTTAGTCGTGAGGGAAAAAAAAAAAAAAAAAAAAAAAAAAAAAGGGATAAGGAGATTGAGGCACGTAATGTTTAAATATGTACGTATACTGGCACACTAACTGGCATACCCATACCCACGTACATGCTTCACACACATATCTAACTCGTGAACCTATGGAAGCTAACCGATGAAAACTAGGACTGAGCAGTCAGCTCTATCAAGCAATGTATGCTGTATTCATAAGTAGATATTATTAATAAGGAGTAGGGTGTGGGGAGGGGAATCCTGTCAATCTGACCCGATGAAGTCTCGAGACGAAAGACAAAAATACTATACTGATCTGATTAAAACACATCAGATCAGCTAAATCAGTTATTTCAAATCAGATAATCAAATAAAGTCTAACAATCAGATCACCGAATCAAGTAAAACAAAATCATTAATCTAATTTTTGATTCAAACCAGACCACATCAGCTAAAATCATGCAAATCAAATAAAATCAAACTAGACCAAATTTAATCAGATCATACAAAATCAAATTATGCTGCATCAAATTTAAAATAATAATAATAATAATAATAATAATAATAATAATAATAATATAAGATTATTTTAAAAAAAAAATTGTCAAACAAATTAAACCAAATCAATTCTTCTGATCATATCAAACCAAATCAATTCATCGGATCATATCAAACCAAATCAAGTCAGGTCAAATCAAGCCACAATAACAACTATATAGGTTGAATGGAGTCAAATCAAATTAGATCAAACCACACTAAGTTTAAAATATAATATAGTAGTAATAATATTATTTTAAAAAAAAAAAAGAAAAAAAAAAGATTAACAACAGAAGAAACAGCACCAAACAGCACCAAAAATCTTCTTCTTCCCAGTTTGAAGAGCCTCAATCAGTACTCAGATCATTGCTTTTAAATAGTAAGAGATTATAATAAAAGAAATCAAAAAACAGGCTAAAGAAAAGTAGAAATTAATTATCGCTCCTTGATCATGGTGTTGAGACTTATGGAGGAGGAGAAGAATAAGAAGAATAAATAAATAAATAAATAAATAAATAAATAAATAAATAAATAAATAAATAAACAAATAAATAAATAAGCATCAGATCAGAAAATTCAGTTCAGATCCCATTATTAAGACTTTAGGTGGTCGACTTCTTTCTGTAGAAAATCAGTCTTACAAGCCGTTTCAAAAAGCTTCCCCTCCAACTGGTCCATTCGTTCCTCAAGCTTTATGCCGAGATGCTTAATCTCCTCGCTCGTCGACACAGCACTCAGCCTCTTCTCTATGGCCGCCAGCACTTCTTTTATGTCAGACATGTTTAGGCAGCTTTCGACTTCCGAGTTAGGCAAATTGGGTGTATCGTAGACGTTGGCCTTCTTGCTCGTCTGCCTGATGACCGGGCTAACTTCACTCTCAGTAGAAGACGACGAAGCCAGCTTCTTTCTTTTTTCTGCTTTCCCTTCTGTCCTGCCTAAAACGTCTCCTGTCTTTTCTTTTGGCGTATTAGTATTTTCAGTAAAAAAAGATGAAATTTTTCTCGACATCTGTATAAATCAACAAGACTCTCTCTCTCCTCTATTATAGACTACAACAGCATATTATACTTTTCTCTCTGTCAGTGCTCACTCAGATAATTAGCTTTCTACATTTTCTTTTCAAGCAAGAAAAGTGTTCACTAGTCACAGCTCGTGCGAAACACGTCCGTCCGCTACGGTGTCAAGCAGTCGAGTTGACCATGTCAGGACTTTGTGTTTACACCATCCACCTCAGGACTCGATGAAAATAGTACTGTATAATATTGTTCTGCGTTTAATTTTACATTTTGGATAGTCTTAAACTATTTTCAGATCATGGAGATGCTCAAATGGTTATAATTAACAAATATTAATACCTTGTTATTTACCATACCATGTGAGGACTCCTTCCAAGGACCTGTATACACATAGTTAATGTCTTAAGTCCAAGCAAGGACCTACTTACACATATTACATTTCTAAGTCCAAGCAAGGACCCAGTTACACATATTACATATCTGAGTCCAAGAAAGGACCCAGATACACATACTCCATGTTTGGAGCCAAGTCAGGACCCAGTTACTCTCCGGCTCCATTCATATTTGAACCCAAGTAAGGTTCTTAGGTCATACACATAGCACATATTTTGGCTATTCCGTGTGTTTGGTTGTGTAGCCCAGTTGGTCATTATCTCTTACTCTCTCTGTCTTGCTCTCTCTCTCTGTATATATCTCTCTCACTCCCTATCCTATCCTGTCCCGTAACCCGGAGGTCGTAGGGGCACCACAGATGATCGTTTAACTAGCATACTCCATCTTTCTCTGTCCTCAACAGCCCTGATGGCTTCGCTCAGTTTCAAACCAGTCCATTCTCACATGTTGTCCTCCCACCTCTTTTTCGGTCTCCCTCTTCTTCTACCTCCTTGCACCGTGCCTTGCAGAATGGTCTTTGCTAGGCCTGATCATCTGGTGACGTGGCCATACCATCTGAGTTTCCGTTTCTTCACCACTGTGAGCAGGTCATCGTGTTGTCCAATGGCTTGTGTGATGATCTGTCGGACTTCGTCGTTGGTGATGTGTTGGGTATAGGAAATTCCCAGAAGTCTTCTGTAGCACCTCATCTCCATGCTTTGTATTCTTCATTGGAGATCTGCAGTGAGGGTCCATGCTTCGCAAGCATATAGGAAGATGGAGATGACAAGGGAGCGCAGCAGTCTTACTTAGGAATGTAGGCTGATGGTCCTGTCTTTCAAAATGGGCTTCAACCTTGTTAGGGCAGCAGTTGTTTGTGCGATCCTTGAGAGGACTTCCTGTCTGGACCCATTGTCTGACACAATGACTCCCAAATATTTGAAGCTTTGCACTGTGTTGAGGGATTGGCCTTGGACTTTGATGTCCGTGTTGATGCCATTGGTGTTGTTGGTCATCATTTTGGTCTTCTCTGCACTTATTTCCATTCCATAAGCTCTGGAGGTGGTGTCAAGCCTCTGTACCAGCTGTTCAAGTTCTTGTTCCTCTCCGGCCAATCCATCAATGTCATCCGCAAAACGAAGATTGGAGATTGCTCTACCCCCTATGCTGACTGTGCCTTCGTGATCTGCAAGAGCATCTTACATGATGCGCTCTAGGAAGACGTTGAAGAGTGTTGGAGAGAGTAGGCATCCTTGACGCACACCAATTGTTGCTCTGAAGCAGTTCCCGATGACGCTGTTATGGAGGACTGCACTGGTAGCCTTGTCATACAGGTTTTTGATGACTTCAATAATTTTAGGGCTGATGTTGTACACTTTCATTGTTGCCCATAGAGCTGCATGCCAGACTCGGTCAAATGCCTTCTTGAAGTCTATAAACACATGATATAGATGTTGTTGGTGCTGTAGGTATTTCTCACAGATTATTCTGAGGTTGAAAATCTGTTCATTGGTACTTCGCCCTGCCCTGAATCCTGCTTGTTCTTCAGCTATGATTTGTTCAGCTTGGGGTTTCAACCTGTTGAGTATTATTTTCAGGAGGACCTTGCTGGGATGGCTGATGAGGCTGATGGTGAGGTAATTTTCACACTCCTGAAGGTTACCTTTTTTGGGAAGAGTGATGACAAGCGAATGGATTGTTGTATCTGGCAAACTCCAACAGTCTCAGACCCCTGTCATTTGTCTCGTTGTTGCAGTGGGGTTCACGTGTGTCTCCCCAGTTGTGGTGCGCATCTTGGCCAACCTTGGCATTCCAGTCGCCTTGCACTATGACAATGTCCTTCTTCAGCACTTGGTCAAGTACAACCTGTAGATTTTCATAAAAATCCTCCACTTCGCTGTCATCATATTCTGATGTTGGGGCATAGGCCTGGATGATGGTGATGTTAAAAGGGGCTGCTCTCAGACGGATGGTAATGAGTCTACTGGAGACTGGGCGGCAACCCATGACAGGGGCTAGAATGTTCTTGTGGACCAAGAATCCAACGCCATGTTCGTGCCTGTCATCTCTACCGCTGAAATAGAGCTTGTGGCCTTTGTCGGTCGTTGTTTCACCTAGGCCTTTCCAGCGCAGTTCGCTGATACCTAGAACGTTCCATCGATAGTGGTCCAGCTCGTGGGCCAGTTCTTCTAATTTTCCTTCCGCAGTTAGGGTCCTGACATTCCAGGTACCTATGACGATGTTGTTTTTCGTGCGGATCTTGCTAGTTTGTCCATCAGTAGCATACTTATCACCTCCGTCCTGGTGGCCAACGGAAGGCGCGGTCCTTGTGCCGGGCGACGACCGATCCGGTATAGAATTAGTGGATAGCTTGATCATGTAGTGTGTCTTGGGCAAAAAAGGCCTGGCGGTGCCCAATCCTCTCCAGGCTGTTGGCCACAGCCGAAATCCACGAATACAGTGTGGCTTATTTTCGGCCATCACGTCGGTCATCTGAAATAGATGCATAAATATTAGTTGCAAAGGTTTTCTAAAAGTTGCACAATAATACTAGTATAACCATTATCATTGAAAGTAATTGTCAGCCTCAAGTGTAACGGAGCCATTTAATTTCTCGAGCTCAATGAGACTTGAGAGTCCCGTTATAACACTAACCGATACCCCCACACACCTCTTCCTCCCCTAACCCCTTCACCCCTAGATGTATGTGTATATGGACGTGACCCTTACACAAATATCAGTTTCTGTTCCCACTACTGGGAAAGCTAAACTGATGATATGTTTGTTCAGAGTACTACATGTAGGTGCCGGACAATACCGCGAGCGACCCTATCGCGAGGACGTTACCGCGAGGGACATTCCCGCATCTGACTACCGTGAGGAAGTTACTGCGAGGGACACTACCGCGAGCGACACTATCGCGCGCGACACTTACGCGAGCGACTCTACCGGGAGGGATACTACCGTGTGTGCGAAACTACTTCGAAGAGACGTTACCCCGAGCGACATGACCCTACCGCGAGCGCGACCCTACCACGAATGCGACACTACTGCGAAGGGACGTTACCGCCAGCGACACTATCCTACCGCGCGCGCGACACTACCGCGAATGCGACACTACTGCCAGGCCTTTAATTTTCATGCTCCCACTATAATGGCTATTCTAAACAGATTATATATGTGTTCAGTGTACTGGGTTTGGGATACTACCGCAAGCGACTCTGCTGCGAGGGACACTACCACGAGGATTTCACTGTGAGGGACACGAGCGGCTCTGCTGCTAGGGACTCTACCGTAAGGACGTTACCGCGAGGGACACTATTGCGAGTGACACTACCGTGAGTGCGACACTACCACGAAGGGACAACTACCCTACCGTGAGCGAGAGACAGAGTATCGCAAAACCCTTGCAAGTGTAGATAGACTTGACCCTGACACAAACATCAGTTACTGCTCCTCACTAATAGGTATGCTAAATAGATACGAGTGTTCAGAGCACTGAGTGTCGGATACTACAGCGAGCGACAATACCGCGAGGACGTTACCGCGAGCGACTCTACCACAAGGTACACAACAGTGAGCGTACACTACCGCGAAGGAATTTACCGCGAGCAACACTACGTACTACACACAAAACGGAGACCCATCAGTTCTAGCATGTCCCGAGAACAGAGAAGAAGAAGAAATCATCCCAGTTCTCACAGAAGAAGTTGAGGCATCAATGCAATCGCTGAAGAAATGGAAGTTAGCGGGAGTGGACAACATACCCGCGGAACTGCTTCAAGCAGGAGGAGAAGCGATTATTGACGCCCTCATCATTATCTGTAACAAGATCTGGCAGAGTGGGAAGTGGCCTACACCATGAACCCATTCGCTTGTCATCACTCTTCCAAAAAAGGTGTGTGAAAATTACCGCACCATCAGCCATCCCAGCAAGGTCCTCCTAAAAATAATACTTAACAGATTGAAACCCCAAGCTGAACAAATCATAGCTGAAGAACAAGCAGGATTCAGGGCGGGACGAAGTACCACTGAACAGATTTTCAACCTCAGAATAATCTGCGAGAAATGCCTACAGCACCAATAACATCTGTATCATGTGTTCGTGGACTTCAAGAAGGCGTTTGACCGAGTCTGGCATGCAGCTCTGTGGGCAGCCATGAGAGTGTACAACATCAGCCCTAAAATAATTGAGGTCATGAAAAGACTGTATGACAAGGCTACCAGTGCAGTCCTCCATAACAGCGCCATCGGGAACTGTTTCAGAACAACAATCGGTGGGTCTGCGTCTCCAACATTCAACATTTTCCCAGAGCGCATCATGTCAGATGCCCCTGCAGATCACGAAGGCACAGTCAGCATCCGGGGGTAGAGCAATCTCCAACCTCCGTTTTGCGGATGACGTGATGGATTTGGCTGGAGAGGAACAAGAACTTGAATAGCTGGTACAGAGGCATGACACCGCCTCCCGAGCCTCTGAAATCAAAATAAGTGCAGAGAAGACCAAAATGATGACCAACAACACCAATGGCATCAACACGGACATCAAAGTCCAAGGCCAATCCCTCAGCACAGTGTATAGCTATAGTATGAGACAATGGGTCCCGACAGGAAGTTCTCTCCAGGATCGTACAAAAAATTGCTGCTCTGGCAAGGTTGAAGCCCATTTTGAAAGACAGGACCATCAGTCTACATTCCAAGGTAAGACTGCTGCGCTCCCTTGTCATCTTTTCATCTTCCTATACGCCTGCGAAACACGGACCCTCACAACAGATCTACAACGAAGAATACAAAGCATGGAGATGAGGTGCTACAGAACACTTCTGGGCATTTCCTATACCCAGCATATCACCAAAGACGGAAGTCCGACAGACCATCCATAAACACGATGACCTGCTCACAGTGGTAAAAAAACGGAAACTCCGATGGTATGGCCACGTCACCAGAGCATCAGGTCTTGCAAAGACAATCCTGCAAGGCACAGTGCAAGGAGGTAGAAGAAGAGGGAGACCGAAAAAGAGGTGGGAGGACAGCATTCGAGAATGAGTTGGTTTGACAATGAGCAAAACCATCAGAATTGCTGAGGACAGGGAAAGATGGAGTATGCTAGTTAAACGATCATTTGTGGTGCCCCTACGACCTCCGAGTTGCGATATATGATCGGATAGGATAGGACACTACCGCGAAGAGACGTTACCACTAGACCTTTTATTTGTTATGGGCGAGGGAGTGAATGAAGAGACTCAGAGAGATTAAGAGAGAGTGATAGGCACCTTAGAGGCATATCATTAGTAACCCTTTTGGCACCAGTGTTTAGAACATTAAGACACAAGAAGTTGGTTTCAACTTACACGGTTGATTAAGACCTGTGACATTATTAGATTCAGTATACTACATGTATATTGAAAATCAAAAGTTTGGTATTCACGCGATGTGTTTCGCGGGAATTTAGCTCCAAGTCGAGATCTAAACAAAACTGCACGGTTAGGGAAAAACAGTTTGAAATGTTAGTAGTATAATATTCACATGGTAGAAGAATTAGGAAGTAAATTATTTCTGGGTCGATTAAAACAAAGAGACATTCAAAACAGCATGCAGAAGTAAGTAGCGAAATACTGAGCGATCTCAAGTCTCATGTACCAGCTTGCACTGCCAATTCTCGTGTTGGCTCTGTTACAAACTGCTTCTTTCACCAGTCTTTTGACTTCGAAGAGGCTCAGACTGGTACTTTTTGTCACTCGCTGCAGAGCCCGTTTCTTCTTCACAATGTGACATAGCGAGCGCTTTCCGTGGTCACAATGTGACGTAATATATAATGTTCGCATTAGTCAAACTGTTCTGATGGGAAAAAAGTGTGCTCTTCGGCTGAAAAAAAAATTATGAAAGCATGGTATTCCCTTTTTTAACTATTTATTTGCGATTTTTTTAAAACAAAATTTAACAATTTCAGCTAAATAATCTTTATATTAAAGCATATTTTTTAAATAATCATTTGTTTACAAACAATGTAAGATTTCTGTAAGTAATATATTTTCTCCGTAAACAATTTATTATTTACCTAAACATATTGTTTACGAAAATAAATCATGATGTAGGTCAATAAGGCATTGTTGCTAAATAAAGAATTACTAACCTATTTAATACATTATTTAGCAGATTGTGTGAAATAATGTCTTAGAAACGTTTCTAAATAATAATTTGTTTACCTATATAATGCATTATTTAACAGAGTTTGCTAAATAATGTATTATTTAGAAGATATTGTTACATTTTTTCCCCAAACGATCCCAAAAAAAGTGTAGGGTTGGGCCAAAACATTATGATCCGTGAGGAAACCGTCAACAATTTTTTTTAATCCCTAATCCATCTATAATCCTTCTATAATCTACATATATACTGTATATATACTTTAGGCCCATTTGAGCTATTCCAGTTCAATGATTATGAAGAAAATAATAATAATAATAATAATAATAATAATAATAATAATAATAATAATAATAATAATAAAGATATTTATATAGCGCTTTTTCCCAATAAACAATATCAGTTCAAAGCGCAGTAATCACGCATTCATTCTAAACATGCGGCTTCATACAAAACAAAATCAGACACTTGCTAACGAATATTGAGACGAGGGAGGGAGGGAGGAGGGGAGAGTTAAGGATGGGTGATGGGGAGGATGGTGATGATGATGAATGGAAATTAGAATCGTCGTGGATCCTCACTTTCTGACTTTGCTTCTTGATGAATGAGAACCCTCCTTGAGTATCAGAGAACTACTATTTTCCCCTCATGCACACACACTTTGTAACAATTACATGTATTTAGCAGATTGTATGAAAAAATGTATTATTTTTAAATGTTTCTAAATAATTATTTGTTTACCTATATAATGCACTATTTAGCAGAATTTGTTAAATAAGGCATTATTTAACAGATTTAAAAAAAATAAATAGCGCATTATTTACATAAACAATTCGTTGTTTAGGGATGATATAAAATCACATTAAAATCATTATTTGAGATACTTCAAGTTTTTGGACTTTCTTCCAAGTATCAAACTATACATATAAACTAAACTTAGACTAAATTACTCACATTTGTTTTCAAATGATATCTCAAACTATAAAAATTGAAAAAAAACACTATATGTGCAACAAGGAAAATAGCTCATTCAAAATGGCTTGTAGCACATTCAACTACTGGCAACCCAGTAACTAGATATTTACAGCAATTTTGAAAATAGAGAATTAACAAAAGCATAATGAGAATTCGAATGAGAGTATAAACCGAAGTCTAGTCTGTGTGTCGCATACATTCCATCATAACGGACTTTAAAGATCCTGACGCGCATGTCCTAGACGGGTGAGTGCCGGGTA
This sequence comes from Oncomelania hupensis, assembly GCA_036898135.1. NCBI lineage: Eukaryota > Metazoa > Mollusca > Gastropoda > Littorinimorpha > Pomatiopsidae > Oncomelania > Oncomelania hupensis. Next base: position 15,669,201 of record CM072522.1, read on the forward strand.
ACAATAACACACCCAGCATGCACTTGGTCCTTTTCCCCAATCCCTGGCTGGCCAGGATAGTGCTCATTTGTCTGGGCGTCAGACCATGCGCCCAAAGGCTGCAGGTGGGCTTCTCGGGCGGTTTGAGGTAGATCCTTATCGGCCAGCGCCTAGAGTCTGGTCAAGTACGGCGAGATAAGTGCGCTATAAAAATCCTCAATAATAATAATAATAATAATAATAATAATAATAATAATAATAATAATAATAATAATAATAATAATAATAAGTCGAATTCATAATACGCGAATCGCGGCAGACGATTCACAATACACAAAGCAATACTATATATCAGTATACCAAATAAGATAAACACATGTATACATAGCAGTCCATGTGACTCGGGCCAAAGAATGTATATTACGCTATACTATTCTACATTCCACTAACTAGCAACTTTCACTACAGCTAACCCCTCAATTCACTACAAAATATCGTTCCTCTTCTGCTGGAAATGCTTTGAAGCTCTCCCTTCTTCCTTTCCCCTCAGTTAAACCAGATGGATGCTCACAAATTGGCTATCCTACTCCAGCGTTGGTTTATCAAGGCCTGAGTAGGATGGCCACATTCCAGTCCTCAGTGTACCGTAGGTGATGACAGGCTACTAATTCGTCCCCCCGAAAGGCTGGGACCAGAAAAAGAGGAGCTTGTAGTGTGGTCTGGGAACAAATTGGGAAAGTATTTGTAAGCATTGCAAAAACAAACACAAAAAGCCCCAACTAAATCTACAAAATAGTATTTGCAAATTAATGGATGTCTATGTTGCAGTCGATTCATATTCAAAATATTCTAAAGTAATGAGGAACCATAAACGATCTGAAAAATAAATGAAATTAATAATAAAACCTTGATACAAAAAATTTATGCTCTACTACATAATGGGTAAATAATTCCTTATTTAACAACAATGCCTTATGCACCTATATCATGGTTTATTTACGTAAACAATATAATGTTTATATAAATAATAAGTTATTTACTGGGAAAATATATTATTTAGATAAATCTTACATTGCTGGTAACCAAATGATTACCTTTAAACTTGGCTTCTAAATTAAGATTACTTAGTTGATAGAGGTGAAAAAAAAATTTTACAAATGGGATTCCATAGGAAAGTGGTATAATGCACATTATATAACCGATCTTTACATCCAAGTCAGGACTCCACCAAATCCTCATCAGAGTGCGTAGGTCCTGTAAAGGTTGGTGTGTATAAAAGTTCAGGTTCTTCCTAGGCGTCTGCATTTGGAAATTCAAAATCATTAACTCAGCACACAGTCTGTTTCTGAGTACCAAAGGTCAAAAAGTACCACACATTTTAGTTTGCAGCTACACTAAAATGCATCAAACGGAATGAACATAAGATAAAAGAATTGTCTGTATGAGTAGCAAACAAACATCAGATCTAGCGCCACCTGGCCACACAGCAGTACAACTGATCAAAGAACGATAGATACAAATATTTATTTATTTAATCGTTCTTATAATAGCGCTTTTCCAGCTCAAGAGCTGCTCAAGGCGCTGGCCGATACAGGATCTAACTCAAGCCACCCGAGGCACCAACTTGTAACCTTTGGGCGCATCGTAATAACGTTCCAGACAACTGAGCACAATCCTGGGCAGCCAAGGATGGGGAGAAGGACCTAGGTGCATGCTGGGTGTGTTCTAGTCACCGGCACTCACCCGTCTAGGACATGAGCGTCAGGATCTTTAAAGTCCGTTATGATGGAATTGATGCGACACAGACTAGACCTCGGTTTATACTCTCATCCAAAGGAGTAGGAAACGGGAGTAAAATGTCTTTCCCAAGGACACAACACAATGCCCCGTTTCTATGTGCTTCTCTTGCATTTACTGACATTTGAAACAGTTAGGGAGCATGCAGGCCGACAAATCTTGAAAACGATTATTGCACTTTTTAATTACAACTTTTGTAAACAAAATCATGAAATAAAACAAACTTACATTGCATCTGGTAAACCATCTTCAAACAACTTTATGTAACTCCTTGGTAAAGCCTTAGCAGCCAAATCTCACGTCAAAGGCTTCTGATTGGTCAAAATAAACCAAGCCTTCTGATTGGTTAGGAAGGAGTGTAACATTTTCCAGGTCCTCGTTTGGCCACGAAATTGTGTAAAAGTTTCACACTCCGGATGCGAAAAAAATTATCTTGGCATCCAAGTCAGGACTCCACCAAATCTTCATCAAAGTGCGTAGTTCCCCTCTAGGTAATGAAATATAGGGAAAATGAAGTAAAACCTTCTAAGGACCCGAGTGTAAGTCCTGAGTAAGTTTAAGGTCCTGTAAAGGTTGGTGTGTATATAAGGTCAGGTCCTTACTCGGTTTGCAAAACAAACACACACACACCTACGCATGAAAATTTTAGAAATGGAAATTAATGATGACTATACAATTCTAAATACTATTTAACAAAACATACAATGGAAAAGAACGATTATTATTATTATTATTATTATTATTATTATTATTATTATTATTATTATTATTATTATTATTATTATTATTATAAAAATCATCATCATGATCATCATCATCGTCATCATCATCATCACCATATTTATTGATTTAGTCACCGCATAATGTTATGAAGCTTAACAACAGAGGTGCACACGAGGGAACGCTGCACCCGTTAAGGTCCCGGCACTCGGTTTTTTTTTTTTTTTTTTTTTTTTTTTTTTTTTTTTACATTTACATTATTTTTCCCTATTTGTCAGATTGTGTTTCTTTCTCTTTCTCTCTCTTTGCAGCACATAGTGAATATTTGAACTCTGGGATAGGTATGAGGCAGGGGTGGCGTGCATGTGAGAGATACTAGGCGTAGCCTTAAGTCGCTGTACGGAAGTTCGTGCAGGATATGGCGAGGGAAGGGGACGGGGAGAAAGTAATTTTTTTTTAAATGCGGCTCAGATTTGGTGAGAGAGAGGTGTTTGCGCCAGCTGGCTGCAAGTGTGTGGAGCTCTGTGAATGTTGTGTTTTGGTGAATGAATAAGTGGATACATCTTTCCAAGTTTTATATCAAATGTATTTGTCTTGGTGTGCACTCTACAGTGTTGTTAATAGTTTGTAAATATATCAACATTTGATACTCTGTTTTGTAAAAGACTCACACCGCCACTGCAGTAAACTTTTAGTTTTGGAGGGCAGTAAAGTCATGTGACTCACACTACAAGTTGTATTAGAGCAAACAAGAAAGGCATGATGCTAAGAGGCTACACTCTCCATTTCCACAGCACTCTTTGACATTTACCAGATGGCCAGGTACCCGTGTTTCGTCCAGGCCCAAACTAAGGGAATGAAAATTTAGTTAACGGAGAGAGGTGGATATAGGTCTACTAGCTGTGTCGGATAGTGCAGTGGTTGGAGCACTCGCTACTGTGTCGAAAGTGAAGCGCCGTCCGGTGCGGTTAGCACTTGGATGGGTGACCGCTAAGGCGTGAAGCGACAAATAACAACGCCCCCAGTTGACTCAACTGTGATTGAGTACCTACTCTCTTGAGGGTGGGGAAGGTAAAGCAGCGAGGGAGAGAGTTGGGCATCACCCTCATTACGCTGGCCCAAGATAAGTGTGATCTCCAACATCACGCTCCCCTACGGCCACAAGGCTATGGGACTACCTTTACCTTTACCTTTACCTAGCTGTATTGACTGTCAAGCCACTATATTTCTATCCAGAACTTGCTTTTAATTATTAGCTGTGAACATTTATTTAATGACCCGTTGTAACATTTGTGGGGTTGAGTCGTTAGCTTGTCATGCTTGCTGACCTTGTCTGTTTTAACACGGTGACCCACTGGTCCAGTGATCTTGTGATTAGTTCTCATTTCTAAACGTGTGGCGGCAGTCATGGATGGGTTATTGAGGCACATGGGAAAAGGGCTGATTCCAAGTTGTCGACCCTCCAAAGACGTATACCAGTTTCTCCTAGAGCTCGGCATTGCAAGAAAACAGCCTACTAAACGTGACACTCGAGCAGGCAGACTCGTGAAACTGCGGCTTCGTGCACGTCAAACGTTGCCACTACAGTTAGCCTCCACGATACATGTTCATTGCTGCCTGCCTCCGCTGGTGTTTCTTCACCGCCGCCGTTTCTGCCAGCCGCTATGGGTGGTGTTCCCCACCCACCACGGTCACCGGCTCCCACCATCTTTGCCTTGGCCTCTCCGCTGCCGCCCATCGTCGTCGTTGCTCCGTCGTCGTCGCCGCCGCTGCCGCCAGCCATGGTTGGTGTTCCTCTGCCATCGCCGCCCGCCCAAGGCGGTGATTCCTCGTATCTGTTGCTGCCCAGTGGTGGTGCTCCAGCACTGCTGCCTCTGCACATGGGTGACTTTCCCTCGCTGCTGCTTACTCCAAGCTGCGCGCCTTCGCTGCCGCCGTTGCGCGACCGGTGTGATATCACGCTGCCACCTGCCGAGCTGGGCGTTCCGCCTCTACTGCTTGCATTAGACGGTGCAAACGTGCCGCCACCACCGGGTATACACGACATCCCGTTGTCGCCACAGCCGCTTATTTGGAGCGGTGCCGCACCTCTTGCAGTTTGTCCAGGTCCAACTTCAGTCTAGAGCACTTTGCTGTATTTACTCTCTTCAAGTGGAGCCGGAAAGACATCATCACGAGATCGTGGTCACTTCCGATGTCTGCTCCTGGAAAAGTGCGTGTCCTTCCAATGTTGATGCTTGATCTGAAGCGTTTCTTGACCATGATGCAGTCTATTTGGTTGTGATGCTCCCCGCCGGGACTGTGCCATGTCCATCGTCTGGAGTTTTTGTGGAGACCAAGCGTGTTTGCCAGTACCAGATTGTTGTATCTGGCAAACTCCAAGAGTCTCAGACCCCTGTCATTTGTCTCGTTGTTGCAGTGGAGTCCACATGTGTCTCCCCAGTTGTGGTGCGCATCTTGGCCAACCTTGGCATTCCAGTCGCCTTGCACTATGACTATGTCCTTCTTCGGCACTTGGTCAAGGACCGCGTGTAGATTTTCATAAAAATCCTCCACTTCGCTGTCGTCATAGTCTGATGTTGGGGCATAGGCCTGGATGATGGTGATGTTGAAAGGGGCTGCTCTCAGGCGGATGGTAATGAGTCTACTGGAGACCGGGCGGCAACCCATGACAGTGGCTAGAATGTTCTTGTGGACCAAGAAACCAACGCCGTGTTCATGCCTGTCATCTCTATCGCTGAAATAGAGCTTGTGGCCTTTGTCGGTTGTTGTTTCACCTAGGCCTTTCCAGCGCAGTTCGCTGATGCCTAGAACTTTCCATCGATAGTGGTCCAACTCGTGAGCCAGTTCTTCTAATTTTCCTTGCGCAGCTAGGGTCCTGACATTCCAGGTTCCTATGACGATGTTGTTTCTCGTGCGGATCTTGCTAAATTGTCCATCAGTAGCATACTTAACACTTCCGTCCTGGTGGCCAACGGAAGGCGCGGTCCTTGAGCCGGGCGACGACCGATCCGGTATGGAATTAGTGGATAGTGTCTTCATGTAGTGTGTCTTGGGCAAAAAAAGACCTGGCGGTGCCCAATTCTCTCCAGGCTGTTGACCACAGCCGAAATCCACGAATACAGTGTGGCTCGCCTTGGCCTTGAGCACGTGGTCGTTGAACCTGTAGTAACGTGAGGTTCCTCCGCCCTGGCCGGTGACTTCTTTGTAGAAGACTTTCGCCCAGTGATGCCGTGCTAACATCACCCCTGTTAGTCGCCTCTTACGACACGCCGGGAAACGTTGGGTCTATTCTATTTAATGCCCGAACCCACCCGGAGGTGGCAGAACTATTTCAGGCCACAATTGGAGGGAAATTTGCACCACTGCTCATTTTGGGGGTTGGTGAAGTAGATGTCAACACCATGACCACCACCTTCAACTCAGCTGTGACAGATGCCGCCACTGAGATCCTTGGCAAGCACCGACCAAAGAAGAATCCGTGGATCACACCTGAACTTTTGGATCTGTGTGATAATCGAAGAGAGATGAAAAAGAAAAAGAACACCTCACAGTAAGCTGATGCCTACCGAAAAATCAACAGTGACATCCAAAAAGGCATGCGCACGGCAAAGGAGAACTGGATAGAAGATCAATGCCAGGAAATAGAGAACAGTCTGAACAAGAACAACAGCAAGAAGGCCTACCAGACTGTGAAGCGGCTGACAAGTGTCAAACAGCCCAAAGTCTCCACGATCCAAAGCAAGTCTGGCATATGCCTTACAGAAGAACAAGAAGTCTTGGACAGATGGACAGAGTACTGCTCTGACCTTTACAACCATACACCAAATGGAGACCCATCAGTTCTAGCATGTCCCGAGAACAGAGAAGGAGAAGAAATCCTCACAATTCTCCGGGAAGAAGTTGAGGCAGCAGTGCAATCGCTAAAGAAAGGGAAGTCAGCGGGAGTGGACAACATACCCGCGGAACTGCTACAAGCAGGAGGAGAAGCGATGAAAGATGCCCTCACTATTATCTGTAACAAGATCTGGCAGAGTGGGGAGTGGCCTATACCATGGACCCAGTCGCTTGTCATCACTCTTCCCAAAAAGGTAACCTTCAGGAGTGTGAAAATTATCGCACCATCAGCCTCATCAGCCATCCCAGCAAGGTCCTCCTGAAAATAATACTCAACAGGTTGAAACCCCAAGCTGAACAAATCATACTGAAGAACAAGCAGGATTCAGGGCAGGGCGAAGTACCACTGAATATATTTTCAACCTCAGAATAATCTGTGAGAAATACCTACAGCACCAACAACATCTATATCATGTGTTCATAGACTTCAAGAAGGCGTTTGACCGAGTCTGGAATGCAGCTCTATGGGCAACAATGAAAGTGTACAACATCAGCCCTAAAATTTTTGAAGTCATCAAAAGCCTGTATGAAAAGGCTACCAGTGCAATCCTCCACAACAGCGCCATCGGAACTGGTTCAGAACAACAATCGGTGTGCGTCAAGGATGCCTGCTCTCTCCAACACTCTTCAACATCTTCCTAGATCGCATCATGTCAGATGCTCTTGCAGATCATGAAGGCACAGTCAGCGTAGGGGGTAGAGCAACCTCCAATCTTCGTTTTGCGGATGACATTGATGGATTGGCTGGAGAGGAACAAGAACTTGAACAGCTGGTACAGATGCTTGACACCACCTCCAGAGCTTATGGAATGGAAATAAGTGCAGAGAATATCAAAATGATGACCAACAACACCAATGGCATCAACGCGGACATCAAAGTCCAAGGCCAATCCCTCAACACAGTGCATAGCTTCAAATATTTAGGAGCCATAGTATCGGACAATGGGTCACGACAGGAAGTCCTCTCCAGGATCGCACAAACAACTGCTGCCCCGACAAGGTTGAAGCCCATTTGGAAAGACAGGACCATCAGTCTACATTCCAAAGTAAGACTGCTGCGCTCCCTTGTCATCTCCATCTTTCTATACGCTTGCGAAGCATGGACCCTCACAGCAGATCTCCAACGAAGAATACAAAGCATAGAGATGAGGTGCTACAGAAGACTTCTGGGCATTTCCTATTCACAACACATCACCAACGACGAAATCCGACAGCCCATCACACAAGCCATTGGATAACACGATGACCTGCTCACAGTGGTGAAGAAACGGAAACTCCGATGGTATGGCCATGTCACCAGATCATCAGGCCTTGCAAAGACTATTCTGCAAGGCACAGTGCAAGGAGGTAGAAGAAGAGGGAGACCGAAAAAGACGTGGGAGGACAACATTCGAGAATGGACTGGTTTGACACCGAGCGAAGCCATCAGGGCTGCTGAGGACAGAGAAAATGGAGAATGCTGGTTAAATGATCATCCGTGGTGCCCCTACGACCTCCGGGTTTCGGGACAGGATAGGATTGGATAGGATAGGCCGCACCTCTTCTGCTGCCGTCCGCCACGAGATTAGCTCCTCCACCTCCGCCGCTACTCAACATGCTGGACACTTCTTTGGCGCTGTTGCCGCTGTTTCTGCCGCCTGCCACAGGTAGCACTCTTCCACTACCTCTGCTGCCTGACTTCTGCGGCGCTTCGCCGCTGCCGCCCTCCATGGATGACGCCTCTCCACCACTGCCGCTGTCTTCTTCGAGATCCACTCCATGCCCGCCTCTGCTTCAGCCTACAGTTGACAATACTCCATCGCTGTCGCTGCTGTCTGTCCCTAATGATGCTCCTTCACCTACCATAAGTGAATCTGACTCTATGCCGCTACATTTTTGTAATTCTTTCTTTCAGTCGCCTGCATCCCAACCACAAACTGAACCTCCACCGCAGTCTCCGTTATCTGATAAACTGTTTATTACCGATGAAAACCTAACAGTTTGTTCCTTCAATGCACATTCCGTTCTACAAGATATTCGTGCTGATGAAATTTGTGATTTTGTTGTTGAAAGAAATGTTGATATTATTTTTCTTACTGAGACCTGGCTTAGACCTGTTGGCGACGAGCCCATCATCCATTCCCTCACCCCTCCTGGTTTCTCCCTCTGTTCCTTCCCTCGGCCCTCCAGGGGTGGGGGTATTTGCATCGTCTACAGAAACTCTCTTCATGTCACTTTTTCACAACAGCTGCCCTTCGCCCACGACTCCTTTGAGTTCGCTGAGGCCACCCTCTGCCTCCATAATCAAACCATCACCTTTGTCTGTATCTATCGTCCCCCTCCCAGCTCAATAAACAAACTCAAGCCTGTCATGTTTCATAAAGAATTTGAATCCTTTCTGGACCTGTACTCTTCCAAACCCGGCAAACTTATCATTCTTAGTTACATCAATATAATAATAATAATAATAATAATAATAATAATAATAATAATAATAATAATAATAATAATAATAATAATAATAATAATAACGGATATTTATATAGCGGGTACTCCAGCCTATGACCAGACTCACCACGCTTTACATAGTCATTACATATAAATACATGCACTCGATAGAACATCACTTTTGCTACAATACACCAAAAGACGGAACAGTAAAGGTACAGACTATTTACAACTATGTACATAAATTACAAAAAAGACAGAAATAGACTATTTACAATATCCACTTTGACCAAGCTGATCATTGGGAAACAAAGCGCATTTGTCAGAACTTGCATATCCATAGCCTCTCACAATTTGTTACAGACTCCCCTTTCCCTCGCTCCGATCACATCATCGACTGGGTTATCGCTAGACAGTCCGACAACATTCTTTCTAAAGTCAATGTTTCACAAGATCTTGAATCTGACAACTACGCTGTCCTCTGCTCTCTCTACCTCTCTCCTCCTCAAAAGAAAAAACGCTCAGTCACACTCCGTAGCCTAAAAGCCATTGACAAGAAAAACTTCTCCTCTGAGGCCATCCTCCTCCTTTCTTCTGCACCTCCTGATTCTGAACCTGCTTCTTTCTTTAACGCTACTCTCAGTCATCTTCTTAACAAACACGCTCCTGCTTCATCTCGTCTCATCTCTGACCGTCCATCTGCACTGTGGTTTTCTCCCGAGATCGGCCAGGTGGCAGTCTTCCAAACTCACAGTCCACAAACAGACCTATCAGAAGCACAAGCATGACGTACGCAAAGCCATCTCTGCAGCCAAAATACGTTGCTATAACAATAAGATAGAAACATCTGCTTCCTCCAAAGAACTGTTTTTCACTATGAACGAACTTCTGGGGAACACCTACACTTCTCCTTTTCCATCCAAAATTCCACTACCAGAACTGCCCTCTTTCTTTTCAGATTTCTTTACTTCAAAAATCCCAACCATTCGCAAAATTCTCGACGACACTCCCTGTCAGTCTTGTCCTCCTGATCCACATTTTACTGGCGTACCATTTCTCGCTTTACAATCTGTCTCTGAGCCCGAGGTTGCTGAGATCCTCAGCACCATGTCGTTCAAGACGTGCGAGCTTGATCCCATCCCTACCTCCATTTTCAAAGACTGTATCACCGACCTCCTTCCTGCCATCACGAACATAGTCAATTCCTCTTTGCAATCCGGTTCTGTTCCCGCCTGTTTTAAGTCAGCCATCGCGCGGCCACTACTGAAAAAATCAAACCTCGACCCAGAAGATTAAAAAAACTACCGCCCTGTCTCTAATCTTCCTTTCCTATCCAAACGTCTTGAGAAGGTTGTCCTGAAACAGCTCAACCATCATCTGTCTTCCAACAACTTGTTCTGCCCGTTCCAGTCTGCCTATCGTCCTGACCACTCCACTGAATCAGCTCATCTTCACATCGTGAATGACCTCCTCTCTGCCACTGACTCCGGTAAAATCTCTTTGTTGACCCTTCTCGATCTCTCAGCCGCTTTTGACACAATCGATCACTCCATCCTCCTTTAGCGTCTCCAGAACTCTTTTGGAACAAAAGACAGCGCCCTTAGCTGGTTCCGCTCTTACCTAACTGATCGCTTTCAATCTGTCTGCATCAACAACCACCTCTCTGAACCGTCCAGACATGTCTGCGGTGTTCCTCAGGGGTCAGTTCTAGGGCCTGTTCTTTTTACCCTTTACACATCTCTGTCTCACGTCATCCAAAAACCACGACACTTTCCACCATTTCTACGCAGATGATACACAGCTAAAAAAAACAGTCACACTCCTTAAAACCTTCCATCCATTCTGACCAAAACTTCTGAATGCTTTGAAGACATTTCTAACTGGATGACAGTCAACAAGCTCCAACTCAATGCAAACAAAACTGAAGTCATGCTCACAGGTACCAAACACAACCTGTCTTCTTCCTCTGTAGACACTGTCACTCTTGGCCAGACCACTCTTCCTATGTCATCTTCTGTCAAAAACCTTAGTGTCGTTCTTGACAACACCCTCTCCATGTCAGAATTCATACTCAAAACCTGTCAAACATGCAACTTTCATCTCCGTAGAATATGCCTTGTCCGCAAACATCTGACCACTGACGCTACTGTCAAACTCATTTCCTCTCTTGTTTTGTCACGCTTAGACTACTGTAACTCTCTCCTGGCTGGACTTCCTTTTTCTTATATTTATCTGCTCCAACGTGTTCAGAACTCAACTACACGTCTGGTTCTCAAAATCTGATCATATCACTCCCCTTCTACATTCACTCCACTGGCTTCCAGTGTCTCATAGAATTACCTACAGAATCGCTACTTTTTGTTACAAGTGCGTCCATGGCTTAGCCCCTTCTTACCTCACCCAGAACATTCAATTCTATAAGCCTTCTATAAATCTTCGTTCTTCCTCTGACACCTTCATGCTCCACATAGCCCGCTAAAAACTCTCCTCTGCTGGCCGTCGATCTTTCTCAGTACTTGGCCCTTTAACTTGGAACTCTCTTCCCCTCTCTCTTCGCAGCTCTCCAAACATAGCTACTTTTAAATCCAACTTGAAAACTCATCTCTTCCTTAAATGTTTCTGATCTTGCCTCCCATCATCATCGTCCACCCACCCCATCACCCATCCTTAGCTCTCTCCTCCTCTCTCCCTACCTCGTCTCTTATTCGTTAGCAAGTGTCTGATTTTTTTTGGTATGAAGCCGGATGTTTAGAATGAATGCGTGAGTACTGCGCTTTGAACTGATATTGTTCATTGGGAAAAAGCGCTATATAAATTTCCTTATTATTATTATTATTATTATTATTATTATTATTATTATTATTATTATTATTATTATTATTATTATCATTATTATTATTATTATTATTATTATTATTATTATTATTATTATTATTATTATTATTATTAAACAATAAAATGTTGAAGCTACTATTAGAAAGATAGGGCGAGGAACCAAGGGGTGGAAGAAGTAAAATATTTAAATAAGCAAATTTTTTATCTAAAGAAAATATAAAAACTAATTTAAACAAGGCACCTGTACTCTCTAATTACACACAAAGTGTAAAGAAATTGTAATAATAATAATAATAATAATAATAATAATAATAATAATAATAATAATAATAATAATAATAATAATAAAAATAATAATAATCCAATCCTATCCTATCCTATCCTGCAACTCGAAAGTCATTGGGACACCACAGATGATCATTTAACCAGCGTTCCCCATCTTTCTCTGTACTCAGCAACCCTCATGGCTTCGCTCATTGTCAAGCAAGTCAATTCTCGAATGTTGTCCTCCCACTTTCTTTTTCTGTCTTCCTCTTTTTCTGCCTCATTGCACCGTGCCTTGCAGGATGGTCTTTGCAAGGCCTAATGCTCTGGTGACAAGGCCATACCTTCAGTGTTTCCGTTTCTTCACCACTGTGAGCAAGTCATCCTGTTGTCCAATGACTTGTGTGATGGTCTGTCAGATTTTCGACGTTGGTGATGTGCTGGGTATAGGAAATGCTCAGAAGTCTTTTGTAGTACCTCATCTCCATGCTTTGTATTCTTCGTTGTAGATCTGCTGTGAGGGTCCGTGTTTCGCAAGCATATAGGAAGATGGAGGTGACAAGGGAGCGCAACGGCCTTTTCTTGGAGAGTACACTGATGGTCCTGTCTTTCCAATGGTCCTGTCTTTCCAAATGGGCTTCAACCTTGTCATGGCAGCAGTTTGTGCAATCCTGGAGAGGGCTTCTTGTAGGGACCCATTGTCTGATACAATGGCTCCTAAATATTTGAAGGTATGCACCGTGTTGAGGCACCCCATGGGGGTGCTGGGGGATTCAGTATAAATAGTATCCCCACTTTCTGGAAAGTTAGTGCTTATTCCCACTGTCGCTGTCTTTCTCATTCCTACTCTGTTCTGTCAATCTACTATACTGTCTTCTTCTTCGCTAGAACTGTCACCTACCTTTTTTCTTGTAAAGTCTTCCGGGACAAAACTCCTTATTTGTGTGTGAGGTCTGTTGGATCAGCTTGGGAATATTGGACGCTTTCTGCCAAATGGTCACTGGGGCTTCCTATGTTATTATTTGGCAATGTATGCATTTTATTTGTGTTTTGTTAATATTTAATAATGATGTTTGTATTCTATTTTGTTTCTGTAAACGGAGGTTCAATAAATTAGAGTATAGCCTCAGCATGGGATGTCTTTATTGTGAAGTGACCGGCTTGTGGAGTGCCTTCAGTGTTACCACTAGGGTTGTTTCGGCAGATCTTTTATGCGGATTGGGGGTGAGTCCTCTTTCAGCGAAGTTGTGGTCTTGATTTTGTGGTCCTGATTCGGCTCTTTGCAGTCCACTGGACCCTGTAAGCAATGAATAACTTACAAACTAACTAACCGTGTTGAGGGATTGACCTTGGACTTTGATGTCCGTGATGATGCCATTGGTGTTGTTGGACATCACTTTGGTCTTCTCTGCACTTATTTCCATTCCAAAGGCTCTGGAGGTGGTGTCAAGCCTTTGTACCAGCTGCTCACGTTCTTGTTCCTCTCCATCCAATCCATCAATGTCATCCACAAAAACGGAGGTTGGAGATTGCTCAACCCCCCTATGCTGACTGTGCCTTTGTGATCTGCAAGGGCATCTGAAATGATGCGCTCTAGGATGATGTTGAAGTGTGTTGGAGAGAGTAGGCATCCTTGACGCACGCCGATTGTTGTTCTGAACCATGTTCCGATGGCACTGTTGTGGAAGACTGCACTGGTCGCCTTGTCATACAGGATTTTGATGTCTTTAATAATGTTAGGGCTGATGTTGTACACTCTCGCGTTTGTCCACAGAGCTGCATGCCAGACTCAGTCAAACGCTTTCTCGAAGTCTACAAACACATGATATAGATGTTGTTGGTGCTGTAGGTACTTTTCGCAGAATGTGCTCTGTGGTACTTCGCCCTGCTCTGAATCCTGCTTGTTTTCAGCTATGATTTGTTCATTTTTGGGGTTTCAACCTGTTGAGTATTATTTTCAGGACTTTGCTGGGATGGCTGATGAGGCTGATGGTGCAGTAGTTTTAACACTACTGAAGGCTACCTTTTTGGGAAGAGTGTTGACAAGCGATTGGGTCCATGGTGTAGGCCATTCCCCACTCTGCCAGATCTTGTTACAGTTAATGGTGACTGCGTCAATCATCGCTTCTCCTCCTGCTTGAAGCAATTCTGCGGGTATGTTGTCCACTCCCGCTGCCTTCCCCTTCTTCGGTGATTGCACTGCTGCCTCAACTTCTTCTCTGAGAATTGTGAGGATTTCTTCTTCTTCTAGGTTCTGGGGACATGCTAAAACTGATGGGTCTCTGTTTGGTGTGTGGTTGTAAAGGTCAAAGCATCTATCCAAGACTTCTTGTTCTTCTGTAAGGCACATGCCAGACTTGCCTTGGATCGTGAAGACCTTGGGCTGTTTAACACTTGTCAGCCGCTTCACAGTCTGGTAAGCCTTCTTGCTGTTGTTCTTGATCAGACTGTTCTCTATTTCCTGGCATTGATCTTCTATCCAGTTCTCCTTTGCTGAGTGCATGCCTTTTCGGATGTTATTGTTGATTTTCCAGTAGGCATCAGCTCCCTGTGAGGAGTTATTTTTCTTTTTCAACTCTGTTCATTTGTCACACAGGTCCAAAAGTTCAGGTGTGATTCACAGTTTCTTTTTTGGTGCTTGGCAAGAATCTCAGTGGCGACATTTGTCACAGTTGAGTTGAAGGTGGTGGTCATGGTGTTGACATCTACTTCACCAGCTCCAAAAATGAGCAGTGGTGCAAATTTCCCTCCAGTTGTGGCTTGGAATATTTATGCAACGTACGGGTCTTGGAGTTTGACCAGGTCGAACTTCAGTCTGGTGCACCTTGCTGTGTTTACTCTCTTCGAGTGGAGACGAAAAGACATATCGAGATTGTGGTCACTTCCGATGTCTGCTCCTGGAAAAGTGTGTGTCCTGCCAATGTTGACACTTGATCTGAAGCGTTTCTTGACCATGATGTAGTCAATCTGGTTGTGATGCTCCCCGCTGGGACTGTGCCTGGGCCATCGTCTGGAATTTGTGTGGGGACCAAGCATGTTTGCCAGTATGTATCCTGATTGTTGTATCTGGCAAACTCCTAGAGTCTGAGACCTCTGTCATTTGTCTCGTTGTTGCAGTGGAGTCCACATGTATCTCCCCAGATGTGGTACGTATCTTGGTCTACCTTGGCATTCCAGTCGCCTTGCACTATGAATATGTCCTTCCTCGGCACTTGGTCAAGGACAGCTGCAGATGTTCATAGAAATCCTCCATTTCGCTGTCGTGTCGTCATAGTGTGATCTTGGAGTTTAGGCCTGGATGATGGTGATGTTGAAAAGGGCTGCTCTCAGATGGATGGTAATGAGTCTACTGGAGACTGGGCAGCAACCCATGACAGTGGCTAGAATGTCTTTGTAGATATAGATATATAGATATATATTTGTGTGTGTGTGTGTTTACACTAGATGTTGTTTTTCTATCAGTAGTTGATTCAGCCCCGATGCTTGAAATCCTGATAGGTGTAACTCAGATTCGTTTATCCACGCAACCCGTTCAATCATCAACAGGTCAGGAGTCGTTATTTGAAGTTTTCCACTTTTATTCACCACACATCAACAACTGCATTCAATCGCTCAATCGCTTTTTCCACTCTACAATTCTGAACTATACACTTTCCACTTTTTAACAACTTTCTCAACTCTAATACAGCAGCTCTCTCTACTTTCAACTCTCTCTAAAAAAAACCACCTTTTGAAACAGTGCGGCCCTATCACTGTCTCACGTCATACAACCTTATTTGGGATGGAAGCGTCTCGTGGTTACCACTAGAATTATCCATACGCTTCGATCGATAGTAAACAACTGACTCGAGAAAATTCTCAAATAATATCGACCAACTAAAATTATCAACGTTATACAAAGCTTCTTCTAATAACAACACAAAATCAAATCAAAGGTAATTACACTCTATTATTGCATGCGTTGCAAAATAAAACAAACAGATCTATCGCGCGCGCGCTTCACACATAATATCGTGCGCATTTCACACGCACCATCGTGCGCGTTTCAACGTAACATAACCCCCTACTCAAGAAGAAATTTACTTAATTTCTTTCAACAACGTTGAGACGCAATGCGCAAACAAAGTCCAAAATTAAAACTTATCTCAATCTGTCTGGATACT
Organism: Oncomelania hupensis; assembly: GCA_036898135.1. NCBI lineage: Eukaryota > Metazoa > Mollusca > Gastropoda > Littorinimorpha > Pomatiopsidae > Oncomelania > Oncomelania hupensis. The sequence continues at coordinate 15,685,283 of CM072522.1, forward strand.
GTCAAAATTCTCAGTTCATACACACAGTGTCAATGTTCTTTCATCCGCAAGGAAGCGACGCCCTCGTCCGTTATGGTTGTCATCGGCCCAGGGTCAAAGACAGTGATCTTGTGGGCTTTCCTGGAGTCAGTGCATCATCCGTTGTCGCCTTCTTCCATCGAATGTCCGATGAAGTCGACGTTGTCAGTTCCCAGAATGCACTTGCTGGGTCTCACAGTCAGGTTAGCTTCTGTGATACGGTTGAACAGCTCCCTCAAGGTCTGCAGATGCTCCTTCCAAGTCTGGGTGTGTACTAGCAGGTCGTCCCAGTAACACACGACGTTGTCCATCCCTTTGAGCATCTTCCTCATTCCTCTCTTTAGGGTAGCTCCGCTGTTGACCATGCCAAAGGGCATCCTTAGGCACTCGTACGTCCCATCAGGAGTTATGAAAGCAGTCTTTGGTATGTCCTGTTGACGCACGGGGACTTGCCAATAACCCTTGCTGAGGTCAATCTTTGAGAAGATTTTACTCCCCGATAATTGGCGGAAGAGGTCTGCTGCAGTAGGCATCGGCTCGGGATCGAAGACGGTGATCTTATTAACCTTTCTGTAGTCGATGCATACTCTGTTGCTCCCGTCCTTCTTCATCACGACCACGACAGGGGACGCGTTGGGGGAACTGGACTCCCTGATGTTGCCAATCTTCAGCATCTCATCGATGTCTTTCTTCAAGGATTCGCGGGCTTTGAAAGGGATCGGGAAGGGTTTGGATCGAACGGGAATATTTGAAGTGAGGTGGACTTCATGTTCGATCAAAGTCGTAGAGCCTGGGACGTCACTGAAGCTATGGGGAAACTCGCCCATAAGGTCCTTGAGCTCCAACTTTTGACCTTCCGTCAAGCCTGGTCCTAGCTTAACATCATCGATGCCTTCTTTGCTATGGAAGTCTCCCAGCTCGAACAGTTCCTCGCTGTCAAAGCTGTCGTCGATCTCAGCTGCTGTTGCTGCGTGTACAGTCTCTGATGGCCTTTCCACGTAAAGCTTAAGGAGGTTGGCGTGGTATATCTTGGAATGCTGGCCGACCTTCACCTTGTAGTCGTTGATTCCCACCACGGTCTCCACTTCGTACGGGCCTTTCCACTGCATCAGCAACTTATTATGATCGGTAGGTAACAGCACCAGCACTTTGTTGCCAGGTTTGAACTTCCTGTTCACAGCCCTACGATCATAGTAGTGCTTTCCACAGTCCTGGGATTTCTTCAGGTTTTCTCTGGCTATCTCGAGAGTCTGCTCCAGCTTCTCCCGTAGCTCAAACACGTACTGGTAGCTGTTCTTCACCTCTGGGGTCTCTTCTTCTTTCGTCCACATTTCTTTCAGGATGTGCATCGGCCCTCGGATGGTTCTTCCGTACAGCAGCTCGAACGGAGAAAAGCCGGTGGACTCCTGCGGCACTTCTCTGTAGGCGAACAGTAAGGCGTTGATGTAGCGATGCCATTGTCTGGGCTGCTCCTCGCTGCACAGTTTCTTCAGGGTGAATTTCAGCGTAGCATTGAACTTTTCGACAAGCCCGTTACACATTGGATGGTAGGGTGTCGTAGTCAAATGCCGGATGCTCAGCAGTCAGTTGACCTCCTTCATGCAGTCAGAAACGAACTGCGTCCAGAGGTCTGTGAGGATCTCTTCAGGCACTCCAAGTCTGCTGAACATGTCCACCAGTGCCTCTGCAACAGTTTCAGTGTCAATCTTCTTCAGAGGCACTGCTTCTGGGTACCGAGTCGCATAATCCACTAAAATCAGTACCCACCGATGACCTTCTTCACTCGGAGGTTTTATTTCGCCGATTAGGTCTAAGGCCACCCTCTTGAAAGGTCGGTCGATCAGAGGAATTCTCTGCATAGGCACTTTAGGAACCCTTCCTCGAGGTATGGTCTTCTGGCAAATTTCATATGATCGGCAGAAACGGCTGACATCAGCATGAAGTCCTGGCCAGTAGAACACCGCCTGGATTCTGTCCGACGTCTTCTTGATGCCTAGGTGACCTCCCATGATTGAGTCATGTGCTACTTCCATCACTTGGCGCCTTAGGGGTAACGGTACCAATACTTGACGTAGTGGTTTACCTCCGTTGACCCTCGGGTGCTGGAAGATTCTGTACAGGATCTTGGCCTTCACCTCGAAATTGACCGTGCCACTGCCCTTTGTCACGTGGTCTTTGCGGTCCCTGTACTTGTTCAATGTACCATCAGCTTACTGGAGCTGGATCAGTTTATCTCTGTCCACGATGGCGGCTTTGGAGCTGTCGGTGACCTTCAGTGGTGTAGACGTCTTGTCTCTCTTGGCCTGGGCCCTGGTAGTGACAGCACCGACGATCTCTGGTCGGCAGGGCTGAGCCGGAGTAGCCACATTGTCCCGTAGCAGCTCTGTAAGGTCTCCATCGGGAAATGGCAACGGATCCTCCTCCACAACTTCGCGGCGTTGGGTTGAGGCAGGTCTCCATTCTGAATCAGGATCTTCGGGTCGTCTCGCGCCGTCGATATTCCCGATCATCAAATCATATAGCGGCTTCTTCAGGCAAACCGCTTCTACTTCGCCTATGTAGAAAGGAGTGCTGACTTGAATCTTCGCAACTGGCGCTCTCACACACTTGCTGTCGGCCATGTGTGTCCATTTTTAATCGCCAGTGAACTGTTCTTTAGCGATTAGGTCTTCTCTGACGATGACCCCACTGCAACCTGAGTCTCTTAGAACAGTCACTTCATGATTTCTGACGCGTCCCTTGGAAACGGGCATGTTCTGTACGGTCACAGCTGCGCTGGCGACGACGGGGATGGATTTTCCGTTGGCAAAGAGAAGTTGGCCATCGGTCATGCACTCTTGCCCGTCCGTGGGAGTAGCTGCGCGCTCGGTCTCACTCGGAAGAATGACGCTCCCGCTGCACACTTGATGGTCAGATCTAATGGTTTCCGTTGATTGGAGAACCGCCTCTGCCGGTTGCCCGCCGCTGCGTTGTCCGTATTGCTCCGCTGTCCGCTACTTTTGTTTTGAGGACAGTAAGCAGCTCTGTGGTCTGTAGCGTTGCAGGTGAAACAGCCTCTTGAATGCCCTTCCCTGGGAGGTGGCGTGGAGTCCGTGTGTCTCTGGCTCGTCTGACTCCACTGGATCTGGTTTCCATGGTTTCCAGTCTTCTGAAAATGTTTCGTCGCCTTGGGTGGCCCCAGCGTCTTCCCGTGAGCGAGGAGATATCTTTCAGCAACCTCGGTCACATCATTAAGCGTCTGCAGCTTCTGTAATTCTAAGTGGGTCGCCAGGTCCTTGTGACAGGCATTGAGGAATTGCTCCTTCACGATCAGGTCATGGAGACTATCGTAAGACTTCCCTTTACCTGATAGTTCCACCCACTTGTGTAAGTATGACGACAGGCGCTCCACAAATTGCTTTGGTGTCTCATCTGACAAAGGCCGGCATTCACGGAAGCGTTTACGGTAACCCTTCTCTCTGATGCTGTAGCAATGCAATAGGGCCTCTTTCAAGACGTCGTAGTTTTTGGCGTCATTATTTGACAGTCTGGTATAAACTTCGAGTGATTGCCCCGTCAGAAGTGCACTGAGGCGAATCGCCCAGTCTCGAGGTTGCCAGTTGGAGCTTTCGGCGAACCTCTCGAATCTCGCAGATAACTGTCGATCTGGTCCTTCCCGTCGACGAACGCTGGCAATTTTGGAGCCATGTGGTCGCTGATGACTTGTGGCGCATGCTGATTGTTTTGGATTCGCGCCAACTCTAGCTGGTACTGACGCTCAGCCTCTAATCGTCTCTCGTCCATCTCGTCACGCCGACGCTGGTCCTCTCTTTCTTCTCGGCGTCTCTGCTCCTCTATTTCTCTTTCTTCACGACGTCGTTGCTCTTCTTTTTCTTGCCGCTGCTGGTCAATTTCTAGACGCTTGTGTTCTAATTCTATTTCTTCTCGGCGACGCTGTTCTTCTTTTTCTTGCCGCTGCTGTTCAATTTCTCTTTCGTTGTTCTTCTAATTCTCTTTCTTCACGCCGACGTTGTTCTTCTAATTCTCTTTCTACGCGTCGTCGCCGTTCTTCTCTTTCTTCACGCAATATTCTCTCCTGGAATTTGACGTACTCCGTCAGCTGTTTGCCTTTGAGATTCAGTTCAACCCCTTTCTGCCAGAAGTCAGCCATCCTGATGCTTTTCTGGAAAGTTCCATTCTGGAAAGTTCTTTTCTGGAAAGTTCTTGACTGGAAAGTTCTTGACTGTGCTGTACCTTTCTAGACTGTTCTAGAACAGCACGCTTTCTGCAGTAGCACTGATGCTTGTCACTAGTCGCCTTCGCTGACGCAGGCCCCGCTGTCCTCGTCGTATGCGACGCTGCACCACGCTGATGTTGATGTACACGCTCCTGTGCTGAAGTAGACGCGACGTCCGCTCGTCGCTCTATCTAATACTGGCGATGTAGCTCCGAGACTCTCCCTCGACGTAGTCTTACGGCAGCCACGTAGTCCCGATCTGTTGTTCGCTCGCGAAGCAACCATTCAGCGACTACACGCCCTTGCAGTCAACCCGAATCTATCGGGGATGTAGTCCCAGTATGTTGGCCCCTCCCGACGCAACTCTTTGGCGGCTACCCTCGATGACTGCCTCTCGTAACGTTGACTCGCTGGTTGTAACAGTTGAACCCTTGGCTATGACGTGGATCCAGGCTTGGCCCCCAAAATTTACACTAGATGTTTTTCTATCAGTAGTTGCTTCAGCCCCGATGCTTGAAATCCTGATAGGTGTAACTCAGATTCGTTTATCCACGCAACCCGTTCAATCATCAACAAGTCAGGAGTCGTTTAAAGTTTTCCACTTTTATTCAGCACACATCAACAACTGCATTCAATCGGTCAATCGCTTTTTACACTCTACAATTCTGAACTATAGACTTTCCACTTTATTAACAACTTTCTCAACTCTAATACAGCAGCTCTCTCTACTTTCAACTCTCTCTAAAAAACCCACCTTTTGAAACAGTGCGGCACTATGTATATATATATATATATATATATATATATATATATATATATATATATATATATATATATATATATATATATATATATATATATCGTCTCTCTAAACTCCAGAAAGAGTGAGAATACCCCCAACGTGACACACCTCAACCAATCAGAAGTAATTTCATCATCACTGTCTCACGTCATACAACCTTATTTGGGATGGAAGCGTCTCGTGGTTACCACTAGAATTATCCATACGCTTCGATCGATAGTAAACAACTGACTCGAGAAAATTCTCAAATAATATCAACCAACTAAAATTATCAACGTTATACAAAGCTTCTTCTAATAACAACGCAAAATCAAATCAAAGGTAATTACACTCTATTATTGCATGCGTTGCAAAATAAAACGAACAGATCTATCGCGCGCGCTTCACACATATTATCGTGCGCATTTCACACGCACCATCATGCGCGTTTCAACGTAACAGTGTGTGTGTGTGTGTGTGTGTGTGTGTGTGTGTGTGTGTGTGTGTGTGTGTGTGGATGTGTGGGTGTGTGTGTGTGTGTGTGTGTGAGTGTATCATTGTCGACAAGTTTTAATCACTGTATATATATATATATATATATATATATATATATATATATATATATATATATATATATATATATATATATATATATATATATATATATATATATATATATATATATCAGCAGCATTATTTATTTTTACATTTTATGTTGCTATTACAATTTGTTTTGAATGTTTATATGCAGATGGGCACTGCACGGAAAATATTCTTATAAATGTTTATGGGGACATTAAAGGATTCTGTATTCTTTATCTGTATTTTGTTTAGAGCTCCTAGCAGTTTTTAGAATGGCTGTACTTCCTGTCAGGAGTTTTCCATCGTGGCTCTCAATCACAGAAGTCCTGTTCTCAGTGCATGAGCTCAGTCACTACCATTGAGATATCTTAGGACTGTGTGAGGTAACGCTGGACAAAAACCGGTGAAACAACTACCGAAGCTATGGTTGAGCGGTGGTGGTTAAGGGTTGTAAACACTTTAATTCTTGTACTAAACTAAAAATTTTCGAGACTATTTATTTAAATTTTATTTCATTTCAATTTATTTTAATGTACTTATATATAGCGCTTTTCTGTTCAAGACCTGCTCAAATTGCTGACCTCATGACCTTGACTTTTCCACTTTGAACTCGTGACCTTGAACTCTTAGAAAATTAGATCAAGCAATCCATGAGTTATTCAGTACGTTTCTTTATTTTCTTCCCAGGACGGCCCCTTCTGCAAAGGGAAAAACGGAAAAGATCAACAACTCGTGAGCAAGGCTGTAAAGAATTACCTTTTGGCCAGAAATTTATTGTGGGGTCACATAAAAAGCACTCTCATCTATCCACTGGACTGTCGAGGACCGAAAGACTGCACGAAGATTTGTGGATCTTTAAGTCGTATGTGCATACTATATTTTATTTATGTACACAGTTTGATTTTGATTGATTTGGTTTTTGTTTGCCAAGTTTAACAAGCAAACCAAATGCTGGTAAACATTTAGAACAAACGGCGAATTAGAGTTAATGTAAAATAATAATAATAATAATAATAATAATAATAATAATAATAATAATAATAATAATAATAATAATATTAATAATATTAATAATAATAATAATAATAATAATAATAATAATAATAATAATAATAATAATAATAGCATTAACAATAATAATAATAATAATAATAATAATAATAATAATAATAATAATAATAATAATAATAATAATAATAATAATTATTATTATTATTATTATTATTATTATTATTATTATTATTAGACATGGCCAGATTCACACTAAAACAATTTGCTGCCAGATGCAAGTGTCGAACACAAATTCACACCCAAGTCTTACAAACTAAGACCCTTTAAGCGCTTTGAGGTAGATTGGTGATTTGGGGGACAGCGTGTTTGTTACTGTGCAATATTATTATTATTATTATTAACCCTGTGGGTTCGAGCCCTGAATAGAATAGACCCAGCGTTGCCCGGCGTGTCGTAAGAGGCGACTAACAGGGGTGATGTCAGCACGGCATCACTGGGCAAAAGTCTTCTACACAGAAGTCACCGGCCAATCCTTCAACACAGTGCATAGCTTCACATATTTAGGAGCCATTGTATTACCACTGGAGAGGACTTCCTGTTGGGACCCATTGTCTGATACAGTGGCTCCTAAATATTTGAAACTATGCACTGTGTTGAGGGATTGGCATTGAACTTTGATGTCCGTTTTGATGCCATTGGTGTTGTTGGTCATCATTTTGGTCTTCTCTGCACCTATTTCTATTCCAAATGCTCTGGAGGTGGTGTCAAGCCTATGTACTAACTGTTCAAGCTCTTAAAGTCTACATACACATGATTGTAACAAAATTAATGTAGGGGGAAAGACGAATAGTAAACAGAAATTATATTCACATCCACCACTCTCACTGACTCCAGAATTTCCTTCCACACTACATTTATTTGTACAAGAAAATAATGAATCACAAAACACAATAATTATACAGGGTAACAAAATGACAGTACTCACATCGTTTGTTCCAGTGATCCTGAATAGTCACAACTAAATACACAATAATTATAACACTGCTCTCACCCTGATAATATCCAATGAGAGTCAGGTTCAGTCCCTGTATAATATCCAAAGATGTAGTCAGTCACAGTCCAAGTGACTACCAGTAATTCCACACTTTTACAGTCTTTTCATTGCTCAAGGTAGAACTTGGGTGCAGCAAAGAAAATGTTCTTCTACTGTTTATGTTCACTTTCGTACTGTAGTTAGCTACTGCTGTCAAAGAATCGTTGCTGATTGACAACACAAGGATGGCACGAGTAGGCCTACCCTAGTAGTGAAATAACTGAGACGATATGCTCACTTTATCGCTAGTAGCAACTACGTCGTTTACATCCAACTCGACGGACTCTGGGGTCAAAGTTGAGTCGATGTACGGTCCTTCGGATTCCTTCCCAAATCTAGGTTTGAAGGGAATAATATCTCCTATGCTCGGAACGCAGGCGGATCAACACTCTTCAGGATGAACCAACCCCTCCACATAGGTTTACCTCCGGCCACTCACTCCAAGGACGTCGCCGGCCTGGCAAAGGCTGTAACCATACAAATGAACGCATACTAAGTTCCGAGTTTCTACCATAAACGTATGAATTACTGACGATAATCGAAGTCGGAATTAGAATCGAATTAATAATACCGCCGATGTATGATCTAAAGAATAATTACCGTTAGTGCTGGGACTAGAACGCCTTCATCCAAATCAACCGTGGCTCTCTTCTTTCCACTAGGGGAACACGTCTTGTTTCGTTGACTATACAACAGAGAGTGCTTCGAATATACCAATGATTTGTTTCGAACTGAGCGTTTAGTTTTTCCAGTTTTCTCATTGGTCAGTCTCGATCATAAGGCTAAATGCACGCGCGAATTATAACAGCCACTAAACGTTTCTCTACTCTTTATGCACGCAACAATAGCGTGATCACTCAGTGAATATTCATTATCTATACATTCACACATTCGCCTCAGATGAAGGAATTACAAGCTAGATAATTTCTTCACACCTCCCCCCCTGGGAAAAAAAAGAATGACCGAATTCTTTTTCCACTTTGTTGTCAACTATTTCACTGTAGTAGGGACAAACTGATCTGTCTCGGCTCTCGACATGATGTCAGCGAGTGCGTTCTGCTCTCCAGGAAGTGACTTGATGTGGTACTTGAATTCCTGAAGTAGCAGAGACCATCGCATGATCCTAGGGTTCTTGTACGAGGCAGATGTCAGGTACTGCAGTGGTCTGTGGTCTGTTTCCAATTGAAATTCCTGGCCCCACAGATACCTCTGAAACTTGGAGAGTGTCCAGACGATGGCGAGACATTCGCGTTCGATCGTCGAGTACCTCTTCTCCCTGTCCAAGATTTTTCTGCTAGCAAATGCGATAGGATGCAATAGTCCTTCGGCTTCCTGCAACAGGACACCTCCGATTCCAAGGCCACTAGCATCCGTCCGCACTGTGAACGTCTTGCTAAGGTCAGGTATCTTGAGAACTGGGGACTGAGACAGGATTGTTTGGAGTTTTCTGAGGGCGTCAGCACATTCCTGGGTCCACGTGATTGGTCCCTTCTGTCTCCCAGCAAGTAGATCGGAGATCGGCGCTGTAATCGAGGAGTAGTTCGGGATGAACTTCTTGTAGTAGCCTACAGTGCCCAAGAGCGATCTCACTTGCTTCTTTGTTGCAGGTTTCGCAATGCAAAGGATGTTGTCCACTTTGTCTGACATCGGTTTAATGTTACCTTCCCCAATGACATGTCCCAAGAATTCCAACTTGGTGAAGCCTGCGTACACCTTCTTTGGCTTGATGGTGAATCCACTCTTGCTGAGTTTCTGCAGCGTTTCCGTGACTTCCTTGACGTGCTGTTTCCATGTCACACTGGCAGCAAGGATGTCATCAAAAAAGTTGATCGCTGTGTTTCCCAAGGCTTCTCTCATGGCTCTGGCAAAGGTCGCTGGCGCCGAGACTAGACCAAATGGAACTCTGGTGAACTGCATGAGACCTAGTGGTGTCTGGAATGCTGTCTTTGGCCTATCCTTTTCCTCGATGAATATCTGGAAATATCCCTTACTAAGATCAAACTTAGTAAAATACTTGCATCCTGCAAGTCTAGTGAATATCTCCTCCTGGTCCGGAATCGGCTCAGCGTCAAAGACGGTGATCTCATTCAGTGCTCTGAGGTCAAGACATAGTCTTTTTCTGTTGCTGTCTTTCTTGGGCACTAGGACAATCGGTGAACAGTATGGCGACGTTGATGGTTCGATCACCCCTAACTCCAGAAGTTCTGTAACCTCTGCAATAATGTCTTCCCTCGCTGCGAAGGGTAGTGGATACTGTTTTCTTCTAACCGGCTCCTCTGTCGTCACTTTGATCTCGTGGCGGACAGATCCCGTCGATGCACCTGGTGTGTCCTTCAGCGAGTCTTTGAACCGCCTGAAGATGTTCTTCATTTCTTCCACCTGGTCAGCATCTAACTCTGGGTCGATCTGTACCTGTGTCCATGACTGTTCTGCATTCTCCTCTGTGCTTATTGTCTCCAAGACGAATGGTGCATCCTCGTCTTCCGTCATGAGGACAGCAGCTTGTGCAGGACATATGTCTTCCTTGCAGAACTCAGGTCCAACACTTTCCACAAACGGGATATCTGCTAATCCTGTAGCTAACTGAGGTTGTACTACTTTTGTCGTGTTGTCCTCTCTGCAGATGTAGTGCTTCAGCATGTTGGCATGAAATACTTTCTGACTGTCCCCCAAGTAGATCCTGTAGTCGTGGTTGAGTACCTCAATGACTGTGTAGGGGCCCTTCCACTGCATCTGTAGCTTGTTTGCTGTGGTGGGAAGCAACAGAAGTACTTGGTCTCCGATCTTGAACTTCCTTGGTGATGACTTCTTGTCATGGTACTTCTTCTGAATCTTCCTCGCCTTATCTACTGAATCATGGGCAATCTTGCATGTATCGTAGATGGTGTTCTTGAGGTCGATAACATGCTGGAACGTCATCTTTGCCTCCGGTGCATCTTTCCCTCCAGTCCACGCGTTGGCCAAAAGGTCGACAGGTCCTCTCGGTTGGCGTCCAAACAGCAGCTGGAATGGCGAAAAACTTGTGCTGGCATTCGGTAATTCCCTGATGGCAAACAACACGGCTGGAATGTATCTGTGCCACTGGCGCGGTTGAGACTGGATCACTTTCTTCAGCATGGGTTTCAAAGTTCCATGCAGTCGCTCCACTACTCCGTTAGACTGGGCATGGTAGGGTGATGAAAACACTCCCTTGATGGACAGTAGCTTGCGAAATTCATCCATCATGGCTGATGTAAACTGTGATCCGTTGTCTGACTGGATCTCCTCTGGCAGACCCATTCTCGAAAACACGGTAAATAGTGCTTCTGCCACGGTGACTGAATCTGTCTTCTTGAGAGGAATGGCCTCGGGAAAACGCGTCGCAACGTCGATGATGGTGAGGATGTGCGTGTGCTTTTCCTCCGACGGCGGGTGCAAAGGTCCCACAAGATCAATCGCCACTCTCTTGAATGGAATGTCTATCCGTGGCATCTGATCCAACGGTATGTCTCTGATCCTACCTCTGGCTTGAGTTTTTTGGCAAATGTCACATGACTTGCAATATAAGTCTATGTCCTTTGACATCCCTGGCCAAAAAAATCTGCTCCATATGCGGTCTCTCGTCCTACGCTTACTACAATGGCCTGATAACAACGTGTCATGAGCTGAAAATAGGACAGTTTTCGTCAGTTCAGATGGGACGACAATCTGGGTCACAGACTCTTTCTGTGATGCGTGCACTCTGTAGAGGACTTGATCTTGTAGACGGAAGTATGTAGTCTGCTTGGCAGTCATTTTCTTCTCTCCGGAAGATGCAAGGCTGAAGTATGGTTTCAATACGGGATCGTTCTTCTGCTTGAGAATTAGTTGATCTTTTGTCACTGTGAGGTCTTGCAGTGGCGCATCTAGAGATCTCGGTGCCCGCTTGTCCTTCTCACTCTGGGCTCTGGTGACTGCTGCTGCTGCCATCTGTTGGTCGGCCGTGCCTTGATCCTCCTGATCGACAACCTTCCCGAACAGACCTGGTGCAGGGACGACAGTCTCCAGATTTCCAAGCAACAAGTCAATGACTGGAGCATCGATCACACAGTGTGTGTGTATCAGTTTATAGTCCCCTCTCTTCCCGATTAGGATTTTCAGAGAGGAGACTTACATCACACAGCAACAGATGTTTCCTTTATATAGTTCAGTTTCCACGTAGACTATAGCTAGGGGAAATGTCTCTTTGTTGCCTCCAAAAGACACTGTGGTCTTAAATTGTCCCGTGTACTGGTGAGGTTTCACCAGTGACTTGCGCACACCTGCTGTGACTGCTCCTGAATCGTTCACAACAGTGACTGGAATGCCATTTACTTTCCCTCTAGAATAGTTCAGCTGACCGTCCTGGAAGTCTACTGCAACTGCTGTAGGCGTCACTTTCTCACCACTAACAGTCACACACAAACTTGCGGCTTTTTCATTCTCGCCTCTCGCACCTGAAGGTTTCGATGGACAGACTTTAGCGAAATGACCATAACCTTTACAATTATAACATTGCATTCTATGTGGCCTTGCCTGTGCTTGCTTGTCTGTCTGTGGTGGTGTGTTCTGACCGGGCGTAGATGTACCGGATTTATTTTTAAAGGGAAACTGTCTACCCCTACCACCTTCTTTCAGTTTAAGACTCTGATGACCGAATGCTGCGGCAGCTGGGCGATCGCTAGGCCTACGCGCAAGGTTCTTGTTCGGGTGTGCTCTGCGATAGTTCTCGGCGAGATCTATGACTTCCGCGAGTTTTTTCGGGTTCCTCTCACAGATAAACACTGACAAGTCCTTCGACACGCTCTCTAGGAACTGTTCTATCAGAATGAGTTCGGCTAGTCCTTCTATACTCTGATCTATCTTGCTAAGCTCCATCCATCTGTCTAGCATGTGTCTCAGTCTTGTCCCAAATGACAAAAATGATTCATCAGTCTCTGGTCTGATTACCCTAAACTTGGTTCTAAACCCCTCAGCATCGCACTGGAACTTGTTCAGCAGTGCTTGCTTTAGTGTAAGGTAGTCGGTGGTACCCTTGGAGTTCAAAGAATGAAACAAGCTCAATGCTTGACCATCTAATACTGCACTCAGTAGTATTGACCAATTTTCATCTGGCCACCTCATTGCTTTTGCATGTGCCTCAAACCTGCAGAGGAAAGGAGGAAAGAGTCCATAGAGTCAACCGACTCTTTGAAAATAGGCAGCTTGGGATAGTTTCTACCTATGGCTTTAGTCTCAGACTCAATCTTGGGTTTTTGTTCCTGACTTGTAAGTTGCATCCTAGCTAACTCAAATTCCATCTCCTTTAGTCTTAATCCTCTTACAGCTTCTTTCTCTAATCTTTCAGCTTCTGTCTGTAATTTTTCTCTTTCAGCTTCTGTCTGTAATCTTTCTCTTTCAGTCTCTGCTTCAAGCAATTTTCTATCTTCTTCTCTCTTACGCAACATATCAGCTCTTTCTATTGCCTGATCTACGTACTGCTGAAGTTTCTCATTAGTGTAGCCCAATTTCGTACCCTGTGCAATGAATCGATCTACCTCGTCATAAGGTTCCATTTTCAGCACAAGTGAAATTTCAATGTTTCTTTTGTAGTAAATTCACACAAAGGTTCATAAATTTATAAACAATACACAAGTTAAAACTCAAAACAATAATACTAGAAATAAGAATAGGCAAAATTAGAATAAATTTAAATTAAATTAGGATAAGAACACAACAAAAAGCGAAATTGCAAACAAACTATATAAAAAAAAAAATAAATAAAAGATTAAGTTCACATCAACAATTAATTGTCAAATTAATAACTAAAGTAGTAACTAAACTTTATGAAAATGGGCTGACGTGATCTGATCACACAGAAAATCTCTTAATCCAAATAGTGTATCTTAAATATTCTATAAAGGAACTGTATATAAGCAGTAATTTATAAAAACAATCCCAACGTTACAATGTCATTTAAGCAACTGAAGTATTCGACTATGAGTATGAGTAATAAATCAAACAAAAAAAGTCAAAGTTAACAACCACAAACAAAATTCAATTCCAAAATATAAAAAAATAGTTTAAACTTAATATATTTTAACAAAAAAAAATAAATTTAAACAAAATAATTCAATCACAAATTATAATAAATTTCAAAATAAATTAAATAAAAAGAGTAAGTTCACATCAACAATTAATTGTCAAAATAATTACTAAAGTGGTATCTAAACTTTATGAATAGACTGACGTGATCTGAACACGCAGAAAATCTAATCCAAATAATTTATCTTAAATATTCTATAAGGAAACTATATAAAAAATAAATTATAAAGACATTCCAAATGTTACAATTTCACTTAGCACAGAAAATAAAATAATCAACTATGAATATTAAATTAAAAAAATTTTTTTTTTAGTGTCCGCACAAAAAAAAATTCAAAGTTATCAACAACAAACAAAATTCAATTCCAAAATATAAAAGAATAATTTAAACTTAATATTATATTTTAACAACAATAAACGTAAACAAAATAATTCAATCAAAATTAGAATAAATTTCAAAATAAATAAATAAAAAGATTAAGTTCACATCAACAATTAATTGTCAAATTAATTACTAAAGTAGTATCTAAACTTTATGAATATAGACTGACGTGATCTGAACACGCGGAAAATCTAATCCAGATAGTTTATCTTAAATATTCTATAAGGAAACTATATAAGAAATAAACTATAAAGACATTCCAAATGTTACAATTTCACTTAGCCCAGGAAGTAAAGTAATCAACTATGAGTATTAAAATGTAAAAAAAAATTTTTAAGTGTCCGCACAAAAAAAAAATTAAAGTTATCAACAACAAACAAAATTCAATTCAATGTTAGCAGTCTGCTATCAGCAGCGACAACTCAACACCAAAGTCTATCAACATAAACATCAATTTAATTTTTTTTAAATCAATTCCAAAATACAAAAGAATACTTAATATATGCTAACTTAATATTATATTTTAACAAGAAAAATAAATTTAAACAAAAATTCAATCAAAATTTAGAATAAATTTCAAAATCACTGTAGCTAAGTTACTTCCCTTTTGGATTATTGCTGTTTCAAAAAAATCCTAAATTACAAATATTCTAAGATTTTCATTTTTTTATATATCTGTAATATATAACTGCACTAGTACTAATGTAATAACACAACAAAATAAAATATAAAATAATTAAAATATGAAATAATCAAAATCAAAATTCAAATTTAAGTAATAAAATGAATACTAGTAGCACAACAGACAATTGGACAACAGAATTACTCCAAATCAAAATTAACAGCAATAAATAACAACACAATTTATGAAATCAAACAAATAATAATAAAGCACAAAGTAAGCAATAATCACATGGGAAACTATGTTTAACACAATGGGTCAAAGACAACAATAACAACAACACAATACAACACTACAAATACTATGTACACCTACCTATTTAAAATAGTGTGGAAGAAGACAGGACCTACGACGGTAAAGAACCGAAACAACAGGAAAGGGAGCAAGGAATTAATAGATGATAGTAATTTAGAGAAAATTTTCACTCAATACAATCACTCAATAGAAACACTTACACTAATACAATACTAGTAGGCAGAAACAGGGATTAGGCCCTCGCACAACCAGAAAAGCTAGAGGTTGTGCCCCATATGCTGGAGATGGGGTTCTACTCAAAACCCAAAATACATAATTATGCACATCATAACAACATACAAGCACCCACACACCGCACAATAATAGTATAAGGTTAGTGGGTTCTAGTAGCCTAGTAAACTAAACTTTAGCAAAAGGCTATCACTGTACTAGTTAGTCTATTCAAATTACTACAATAACAGGCTACAACAACTTATCAAAGGGCGTATTCTACAAATCAAAAGGAGGGTCACCACTGTAACAAAATTAATGTAGGGGGAAAGACGAATAGTAAACAGAAATTATATTCACATCCACCACTCTCACTGACTCCAGAATTTCCTTCCACACTACATTTATTTGTACAAGAAAATAATGAATCACAAAACACAATAATTATACAGGGTAACAAAATGACAGTACTCACATCGTTTGTTCCAGTGATCCTGAATAGTCACAACTAAATACACAATAATTATAACACTGCTCTCACCCTGATAATATCCAATGAGAGTCAGGTTCAGTCCCTGTATAATATCCAAAGATGTAGTCAGTCACAGTCCAAGTGACTACCAGTAATTCCACACTTTGACAGTCTTTTCATTGCTCAAGGTAGAACTTGGGTGCAGCAAAGAAAATGTTCTTCTACTGTTTATGTTCACTTTCGTACTGTAGTTAGCTACTGCTGTCAAAGAATCGTTGCTGATTGACAACACAAGGATGGCACGAGTAGGCCTACCCTAGTAGTGAAATAACTGAGACGATATGCTCACTTTATCGCTAGTAGCAACTACGTCGTTTACATCCAACTCGACGGACTCTGGGGTCAAAGTTGAGTCGATGTACGGTCCTTCGGATTCCTTCCCAAATCTAGGTTTGAAGGGAATAATATCTCCTATGCTCGGAACGCAGGCGGATCAACACTCTTCAGGATGAACCAACCCCTCCACATAGGTTTACCTCCGGCCACTCACTCCAAGGACGTCGCCGGCCTGGCAAAGGCTGTAACCATACAAATGAACGCATACTAAGTTCCGAGTTTCTACCATAAACGTATGAATTACTGACGATAATCGAAGTCGGAATTAGAATCGAATTAATAATACCGCCGATGTATGATCTAAAGAATAATTACCGTTAGTGCTGGGACTAGAACGCCTTCATCCAAATCAACCGTGGCTCTCTTCTTTCCACTAGGGGAACACGTCTTGTTTCGTTGACTATACAACAGAGAGTGCTTCGAATATACCAATGATTTGTTTCGAACTGAGCGTTTAGTTTTTCCAGTTTTCTCATTGGTCAGTCTCGATCATAAGGCTAAATGCACGCGCGAATTATAACAGCCACTAAACGTTTCTCTACTCTTTATGCACGCAACAATAGCGTGATCACTCACTGAATATTCATTATCTATACATTCACACATTCGCCTCAGATGAAGGAATTACAAGCTAGATAATTTCTTCACAATGATATAGATGTTGTTGGTGCTGTAGGTGATTATTATTCTGAGGTTGTAAATCTATTCAGTGGTACTTTGCCCTGCCCTAATGCCGAGTAAGTATTTCATCCTAATATCTCTGTACAAACGACAGTGATGAATAAAATGAGCTTCATCTTAGGTTTTATTACATATTATGCACAAATTATTAGCAATGTCATAACCGGATCTCTTAAAAGATGACCCATTAATAGGTAGTGCATTGATGCGAAGTTTAACAAGACCGTCTCTGAAGCATCTGATTGATATCCAAAAATCAAAACATTCTTCACATATAAAATCTGAATTGAATAAACTGTATGCTCTATAAATATTTTTTGTCTCACTGAGCATTTTCATTCTTGTACATACTGGTCCGTCATTCTCTGTTTAAACATTGAAACAAAATCAGATTCACATCGCACGCGCTGGTTAATCGTCCATACTTAACAACATGGAATAAGCCTGTTTTGATAGTCTTGATCCATCCATTTGCAGCAACTTTAACCAGTATTTGATGCATCGAACTGCACTATTGATATACAAGGGGTATCTCCCCAGTTCTTCATATGCAGATCTGTTTGGCACTTTCAGAGGTACTCTAAGAAAACGCTTGCAAATGTGTGGACTTTTTGAATACTATCCAGTCTATTTGTGACTGTGGGTTCTATTGTTGCTGGGCTCTGCACAATGGAATGGTATTACCCACTCGTCGCTCGTCGGCGGGGATCGGCTAGTTAGATCGCCCTATGACTAATCTTAATACATTTATATTTTGGGGCCGATCTGTGTGAGGATGGGGTTACAGAGATAACTAGAAAAGTGTAAAAAATTCACTGACACACTAGCTCTTGCACGGCTATGAAACATAGGTAGTCTAGCCATTTGTTAACAGTAAATACCACACATTTATTTCCTCTACTCTATATCTAATTATCTAATCACTACATTAACTTAAATGTCCAAAACTAATATAACTAGGATTAACTTAATAGTCCAAAAGTCACTTCGAATAGTTCGGAGAATGGGTAAATCTTTGATGGATCCATTCTGCTACTGTTCTCGATACTTGCTACTGTGTCATCCCTGGGATTTGTTCTTGTTTTGCCTAATATTCTTTTTCCGGAAGAGTGGACTACCGCACAGTCCCTATAGATCAGTGTTTATGCACTTGTTCTAAGGAACTTAGCTGAAACATCGAGGTGCGGTGCTGCTTTCTCCTCGTCTCGTTTGTTGACTACTGAGCTATCGGAGCTCAGTGCTCGCTGCTTAGTTGCAGGCCGCGTGTCTGGGATGACTCTCTGTTGGGTCTATCTCCTGCCGCGGACCAAGCCTGCTCGTCTGCAAAACATAAGACGAGTTTCTGCAACGCCTTGCTTACAAAGGGTGTGCAGAGCATCTCACTGTTGGCAGAAACAGCCCTCAGCGAGATCGCATCCACTTATACAGATAAGTGACGACCAATCTTCTACGTCCGTGGTCCACTGGAATCTGCCAACATAATTCATATATATATATATAGATAGATAGATAGATAGATAGATAGATAGATAGATAGATAGATAGATAGATAGATAGATAGATAGATAGATAGATAGATAGATAGATAGATAGATAGATAGATAGATAGATAGATAGATAGATAGATAGATAGATAGATAGATAGATAGATAGATAGATAGATAGATAGATAGATAGATAGATAGATAGATAGATAGATAGATAGATAGATAGATAGATAGATAGATAGATAGATAGATAGATAGATAGATAGATAGATAGATAGATAGATAGATAGATAGATAGATAGATAGATAGATAGATAGATAGATAGATAGATAGATAGATAGATAGATAGATAGATAGATAGATAGATAGATAGATAGATAGATAGATAGATAGATAGATAGATAGATAGATAGATAGATAGATAGATAGATAGATAGATAGATAGATAGATAGATAGATAGATAGATAGATAGAGATGGCGCTTTTATGAGGCATATTTCGATTTTGGAGTTTGCTGTGGGGCAGAAATTTTTTGTGGGGCGTTTATAATGCCACCTCCGGGTCTTGCAGTTGTTTGTGCGATCCTGGAGAGGACTTCCTGTCGGGACCCATTGTCTGATACAATGGCTCCTAAATATTTGAAGCTGTGCACTGTTTTGAAGGATTGGCCTTGGACTTTGATGTCCATGTTGATGCCATTGGTGTTCTTGGTCATCATTTTGGTCTTCTCTGCACTTATTTCCATTCCATAGGTTTTGGAGGTGGTTTCAGGCCTCTGTACTAGCTGTTCAAGTTCTTGTTCCTCTCCAGCCAATCCATCAATGTCATCCGCAAAACGGAGGTTGGAGATTGCCTTTCCCCCTATGCTGACTGTGCCTTCGAGGTCTGCAAGGGCATCTGACATGATGCGCTCTAGGAAGATGTTGAAGAGTGTTGGAGAGAGTAGGCATCCCTGACGCACACCGATTGTTGTTCTGAACCAGTTTCCGATGGCGCTGTTGTGGAGGACTGCACTACTAGCCTTTTCATACAGGCTATTGATGACTTCAATAATTTTAGGGCTGATGTTGTACACTCTCATGGTTGCCCACAGAGCAGCATGCCACACTCGGTCAAACGCCTTTTTGAAGTCTACGAACACATGATATAGATGTTGTTGGTACTGTAGGTATTTCTGGCAGATTATTCTGAGGTTGAAAATCTGTTCAGTGGTACTTCGCCCTGCCCCGAATCCTTCTTGTTTTTTCAGCAATGATTTGTTCAGCTTGGGGTTTCAACCTGTTTATTATTTTCAGGAGGACCTTGCTTGGATGGCTCATGACGCTGATGGTGCGGTAATTTTCACATTCTTGAAGTTTACCTTTTTTTGGGAAGAGTGATGACAAGCGACTGGGTCCATGGTGTAGGCCACTCCCCACTCTGCCAGATTTTGTTACAAATAATGGTGAGTGCCTCAATCATGGATTCTCCTCCTGCTTGAAGCAGTTCTGCGGGTATGTTGTCCACTCCCGCTGACTTCCCCTTCTTCAGCGATTGCACTGCTGCCTCAACTTCTTTCCGGAGAATTGGGAGGATTTCTTCTTCTTCTTTGTTCTCAGGACATGCTAGAACTGATGGGTCTCCATTTGGTGTGTGGTTGTAAAGGTCAGAGCAGTACTCTGTCCATCTGTCCAAGACTTCTTGTTCTTCTGTAAGGCATATGCCAGACATGCTTTGGATCGTGTAGACCTTGGGCTGTTTAACACTTGTCAACCGCTTCACAGTCTGGTAAGCCTTCTTGCTGTTGTTCTTGTTCAGACTGTTCTCTATTTCCTGGCATTGATCTTCTATCTAGTTCTCCTTTGCTGTGCATCAGCTCCCTGTGAGGTGTTCTTTTTCTTTTTCATCTTTCTTCGTTTATCACACAGGTCCAAAAGTTCAGGTGTGATCCACAGCTTCTTCTTTTGCCGGTGCTTTTCAAGGATCTCCTTGGCGGCATCTGTCACAGCTGATATCTGCACCAATATTATTTATTCACTGGCACGACACTGCCTTCATTAAAACAGCCCGTGTTATCTGATTACTACACACCTAACATTGCACCTACAATGTCAGAGACTGGAGAATTAATTTTAATTGTGTTTGGAATAACAATAGTTTATTACCTTGTTAAACAAAAATATAAATCTAAATAAAATATGACTTCGCCCTTGTCTAGATTATATTATTCTCAATCCGGATATTGGAAAGGGATGACGGCAGTTAATAAACTAGTAGAAAAGTCTGGCTTGTCAGCAAACGTATTTAAACAATGGTTATCGAAGCAAGCTGTATGGCAAATCTATCTTCCATCCCCGAAGAAAATAATAAGACCAAAATTTGAAAACTCCAGACCAAATGACACGCATCAAATAGATTTGTTATATCTTCCCCACGACAAAATACATAGAAAGAAATACAGGTATGCCCTTACTGTTATTGATATAGCTACCAGGTTTAAGGACGCTCATGCTCTTAGGACTAAAAATTCTGAGGTCGCTCAAGCCTTAAATGCGATTTATGCAAGAGGGCCTCTACGGTTCCCTAGACTTATTCAATGCGATGAAGGGTCTGAATTCAAAGGAGCTGTTAACCAGCTTTTGTTAAAACATAATGTAACTGTTAGACGAGGAGTTGTTGGATTACACAGATCGCAGGGTATTGTAGAAAACTTTAATCGGCAACTGGCAGAAAGATTATTCACTTATCAGTATTCAAAAGAGTTGTTTACTGAAACCCCTAATACAGAATGGGTTATTAGGCTGCCTCGAGTTTTAAGGGAAATGAATTCAGAACTAACCAGAGTTACAGGATTAAAACCAGTTGAGGCTATTAAAAAGAAACAGACTGTTGTTGCCGTTTCAAAGCCTGGTCAGCCGGATCTAACTTTGATGAACAAAACTGTTAGATACCTTTATCAGCCTGGAGAAGTTGCTAACGACACTAGAAGAAGAGCTACAGACCCAATTTGGTCATTACGCGTTTATGAAGTTGACAGAGCATTATCTACTGATCCGCCTGTATATTATTTAAGACCGAGAAGCGATCGTATGAATGATGAATATTGGACCACCTTTTTCACAGGCTTACCTACAAAATACATCTTTATGTATAATAACTATACTAAACAACACCAAATTAATAAAGAATTCAAATTTGCATGCGAAATAGAATTTCAAAAACATTTTAATAGAATTGTTGAATGTGGAAATTATAATAAGAACCTCTTACTACCATATACATTTTACTTCGAGAGATTGTGGGGAAATTTTATCCATAAGATCAGTAAGGTTCATAAAATGAACCAACATCATGTTTGTAAATGCGAATGTTTCGCTAGTTAATTACATGTAGTTTTAAGCTTAAATTATAGTTTATTTAATTATTTAATTATTTTTTTTATTTTAAGTTTTGTCATCAGTATAAAAATGATGGACACGAAAAGTCTTTCGCAATCTCCTTTGTTTAAAGACATCTTTCAGACATTACAACTTCCCATTCTTGACAGTCAAAATGTTATTAAATCTGTTTATAATAATTGGCCATTTGAACTCAACAGTTTTAATTTCAAATCCCCCGTTAAAATACGCATCCACGCTCAGGTAACCTTTATTAAATCTGGCAGTATTGATGAAACGGTGACTGTGTGGGTTTCTTCAAGTCAAATTGAAGTGTTAAAATTTTCAGACCTAGACAATGCTTATAGCAACATCTTGATCAATCAATTACAAGGCAGTATAGAGCGAACAACTATGAAAGGGTCCGGATGGGCAGAAGGAACTTTAGAATCATTAGAACTGAACATTGCAAAGTATAATCCAATCAAAGGAAAATCTTATATCCCTCTTCCCAAAGAAATTCTTGACAAGAAGGCTGTATTGAACATTAAGAACTCGGACGACAAATGTTTTATGTGGTGTGTTCTGGCTAAATTATATCCTATTCAGTCTAAAGAACATGCCGAAAGAGTGGCGCTGTACAAAGACAAAGTAACAAACTTAAATCTTAAAGACATTAATTTTCCTGTTAGCCTTGATACCATTGACAAATTTGAATCCCAAAACTCCCCTACAACAGTCAATGTATATTTTTGGGACCATGAATCAAAACTTATGCCTTTAAGAATCTCTCCTAATGCCCCATCGTTTTCAGACCGCAATCACCACGTGGATCTTTTACTAATAACTGCAAGACCCGAGCATGCAACATTATACTCTGATACGAAACATATCTAGATTATTAGGACACACTTCAAAACATGGCGCCAAACAATATTTGTGCAGACGCTGTTTAACCAGAGTATCTAATCTCCAAGTGGCTGACAAGCATAGTAAAATATGCAAAAGCATGACAGATATTCAAACCCACCTTGTGTTACTGAAGCCAGGTTCTCAAGTATATTTTAAAAACATCAACAAACAATTCAAGCAACCTTATATAGTTTATGCTGACTTTGAATCATTGATTTTAAAATATCGAGGCCCGCAAGGATTTAGTAGGCCTAATTCATTCCTCACACATCTTCACAAAGTCTGCAGTTTTGGGTATGTTGTTGTTAGAGCCGATGGACAACATACAGAGCCTGTTATTTACAGAGGGCCCGACGCAGCTAGGAAGTTCTTAGATGAGATGAATAAAATATACAAATTGTGTTTACTGCAGCTAGATAATCCAGTGCCCATGATATTTACTGAATCTGACTCCCATAATTTTAAAGCAGCTACACATTGCCACATTTGTAATAATGAGTTTGACCCGAAGGACACAAAGGCCCAAAGGGTGAGAGATCATTGTCATATAACCGGGGCATTTAGAGGGGCCGCTCACCAGAAATGCAACTTAGAATATGGAATCAAACATTTCTCTCTCCCTATTTTCATTCACAATCTTCGAAATTATGACTCCCATTTAATCATGCAGGCTGTGACGAACGCATACAGAGTGTCATGTATTGCCGAAACAGAAGAAAAATATAAAATGTTCACTCTGAATAAATTAAAGTTTTATGACAGCTTTCAACATTTGTCTTCCAGTTTAGAAACACTAGCTAAGAACTTACCCAGCTACCCTATCACTAGTAAATACTTTCCAGACGTTACACTTATTTGGAAAGGTGTGTATCCTTATGAATACATGGACTCTTGGGAAGTGTTTGAAGAATTGGAATTACCCCCTAGAGAAAACTTCTATTCTTCACTCAATAAAACGTTTATAACTGATTCCGATTACCAACACGCACAGAATGTCTGGAATGCACTCAGATGTAAAAACCTTGGTGACTACCACGACATATATTTACAAAGCCAACAATAAATACCTGAAGCACTATGACCCCTCGCAGAAATCTAATTATATAATGTACTTAGACGCCAACAATTTATACGGTTGGGCAATGAGTGAGCTTTTGCCAGTTTCAGATTTCAAATTACATGTTAATCCAAACCCCGCAAACTTAACGTGGTTAAGCAGTATTTTAAATCACCCTAAAGATCATACTATAGGGTTTATTGTTGAAGTTGACCTAGAGTACCCCAATGCCTTACACGACCTACATAATGATTACCCATTAGCACCAGAAAGAATGCATGGTACAGACAAGCAACTTAAACTTATTCCCAACCTCTATAATAAATCTAATTACGTCTGCCACTACAGAAACCTGCAGTTCTACATCAGACACGGCATGAAGTGCACAGCGATTCACAAGCTTTTATACTTTAAACAAACGATGGTCTTGGCGGGGTACATCAATAAAAACACAGAGCTCAGAAAACAAGCGCAATCTACGTTTGAAAAAGATTTCTTTAAGCTGCTGAATAACAGCTGTTTTGGTAAAACTATGGAGAACTCATACAAGCGAAAAGACGTCAGGCTAATTACATCACCCAATCAAGCAATTAAATTAACATTATAAACCTCAATACCTTGGTTACAAAGAGTTTCATGACTCCCTGTATGCCGTTACCATGAAAACCACGCAAGTTAATCTAGACAAACCAGTGTTTATGGGGATGACTATTCTTGACCTTTCTAACTTACTAATGTTCACATTTTACTACGATTACTTTAAACCTAAATACCCGGAGGCCAGAGTTTTATACACAGACACAGACTCCCTTATACTAGACATCCCTGCTGAAGACATTTATAAAGACTTAGAATCGGAACTACAACATTATGATACAAGTGATTATCCTGAAAGTCACCCTTTGTACAGCAAAACAAACCAAAAGAAAATAGGTTTGATGAAAGATGAAATGAATGTGAAACTAATAGAAGAATACGCAGGTTTGCGATCTAAGCAGTACAGTATTAAACACGAATCGGGGGAATCTTCAAAAGCAAAAGGCACCCAAAAAGCTGCAATTAAAAACAGAGATATCAGGCATGAAAACTACCTGGAAGCCTTAGATGGAAAAGAAGTTAAACCAT
The DNA here is from genome assembly GCA_036898135.1 of Oncomelania hupensis. NCBI lineage: Eukaryota > Metazoa > Mollusca > Gastropoda > Littorinimorpha > Pomatiopsidae > Oncomelania > Oncomelania hupensis. Next base: position 15,710,081 of record CM072522.1, read on the forward strand.
ACCCTAACACAACTATAAAGTCTAAAAACCATGTTCTATCCACTGCAGTGACGACCAAAAAACATTATGCGCCAATGACACAAAGCGGGTAAGAGTAACTAAAGAGTTCACATACGCTCTAGGCCACTATAAATTACAGGTAGAAACTACGACTATGACTATGAATATGAATAAGGAGGAAGGCCTGCAAGACCTGGAAGGCCTGGAATGCCAGCAAGGCCTGGAAGACCCGTACGGTAAGGCTTGAATAAATTTTAACTGTATTTATTCTGAAGCACCGAGCTTTTTCTTCAAAGCATCTAGCTGCTCCTTCCGTCCCAGTAGTCTCCCTTCCTCTATTAATTTTTTTTAATTTCTTCAACATTAACAGGTGCAGACCTAGATTTAGATTGTATGTAGTGCTTCAACTTTTTATATTCTTCAAAATCTCGCTGGATAATTACAAACTCTTGGTCTGTAATCTGAGTGTCTTCTAGAGCTTTCGAAATTATTAAGTTCATGCTAGTAAGTTTAGCTATTGCCAAGCTAGAAATGAGGTCGTGTTTTTCTAGTTTCTTAGATATTTTAGTATTAATTACACCTAGTAGAACTGACATCACTGAAGATAATCCGGCAGCAACCCCTAATCCAATACTAATTGGTATACCAATTCCTGTCACCAATAATCCCACGCTGATAGCAGCTTCCGCCGCATTAATAAAATTTAGATCAGTAGACACGTAATTTATTCCATTATAAGCGCCGGAATACCGTCGTCTGCATCTAGAGTACTTATGGATATCTGATTCAATTTGAGTCTAACTTTTCTTATTTCTTCCAGCCTGAACGTTTGAACAGCACTTAAGTCTAACGTTGGAGCACTGGGATGTATAATTGGTTTGCTTTGGTTGTTCATCCACTACTGCTTCCACTATAGCAGGATACAATTTTGTCATCCTATTTTTAGTGTGAAAAAAGGCTTTTTATTAATTAAGAATAATTAACTTGATTTTAGTTTATTAGCAAAATATTCTATTTGATTATCAGAAAATATCTGATCGCTGAAATAAAATGCTAACAGATCTACGATGTCTAGGTTAATTTGCACTATTCTTTCAATAGGATTTGTGACAGGGACAAAAGTTATCTTGGGCGAGGAAGCAAATACAGAGTACTGGTCTTCGTTTTCCCTTTTTTTCATAAATACTGTAATTCGTCTGGGTTCCTCATCTAAATCAGTCCAACTTAGAGTTACATGCGGAATTACATGAACATTTCTCTGTGTGGGTTTGTGAGCAATTATGTCCAGTACTATCATAGCTGCACTACCTAGCTGTAAAGGAGGCTGTAGTACAACTCTAACATTTTTTCCGGCTGTATCACGCTTATGTAAAGCAAACATAGTTTTTTTGTAAGCTTTGATTTCTTTGTTTTCTCGATTATTTTCATCCGGCACTACACTAACTAACATATGCCCAGCGTTAATAATTTTCTTAAATTTATTGTCTGGTCCCATAAAAGTGTAAGGGCTTTAGCACTTGAATTTAATAAGCCAATCTAATTCTGTGTCTACAGGTATTAAAGACCAGGTATTTTCTCGTTTAGTAATAGCATACTTAAAAGCAGGATCTACTTTACCTGCATTAAAATCCTTTAGCTGATCGATAGACGGTTTTTCTGGCACTGACGGCGGCACTGACGGTACTGACGGCAGGGACAGCACTAGTATTCGTTTATAATATCCATTTGGTGTAAATTCGAAACCGTAAATAGACCCAACATTAGCACTCGCATCAAAGTCGATTGTGTCTGCTAAGTCTTTCAGTTCAATGGTAGGACAGGTTACTGGAATTATAGGGCCGTTCGACATTGTATTTTTTAAATATATTAAAATTAAACTTTATTTTATCTCAAGAATAATTGTAAGATCTTCAAAGTCTACAATTTCGTTGTTTTGGTTAGTTATTTTGAAGCAGAAACTAGTATGATAGTCCTGACGTAAGCGGCGTTTTTGAGGCAGAAATTTTAATGAAACTGGATCGCAGTAAGATTCTCTCTAAGTTGAAATTATCCTTAGCAATGTACTAGGAGTTCCGTTTACTAAGTTTTCCGATGTCTTCAGTTGATGAAGGTACACAAACAATTTATTATTAATTAACTAATTCATAGGGTTTGATCCAATAAATCTTATAGAACTGCCGACGGTGCTGGAGCTGCTGGAGTCTACAGATAAAGATAATTCATTGCAACGAAAACCTAATATTTCTGCCAGCTTTGGCGCAAGTGTAACGCTGGTAATGTCTTTATGCTGGTTTTTATGGAAAGTTAAAGTTACTATCAAGTTTGCAGGGTTCGTTTTTGCTTCAATCGAATGAGGTTTAAACAATTCTTCAGTAAGTCTGCAGAAGTCATAATAGCCGGCATGAATAAAGTGCCATTTTTATTAACCATTATCCAGTTGTTGTTTAGATCATGACTAATATTTACCCATTTAACCGTAGGGAGTATTTCGTGTAGGATTACGCCTACTTTAAGGTCGCTGTTTGTGTTGTCAATAGGATGCCGAAGTTCAATGGGCACGCCTGATTGTACAGATTCGAAAGTTACAAACATATTTTTTAATATAATAAAAATGTATGCGCCTTATAAAGATAATAAAGCTGCAAATTATACTACAGGGCCTTATTATTATGAAAAAGCAGTCGACCTAACCAAGCTGACAATAGCTGTGGCGGCCAACGTCCATTTTGAACATTTTGAAACTAGCCCCCATAATATTTTTAATCATTACCTCAACCCAGATATTACAAGGGACTTTTTAGCTAACCAATGGCTAAACAATGGGGGTATGCAGTTCTTTCAGAATCAAATTAATTTTGCCGTGTCATGCGCTACAACTGGCTGTGGAGTTTCTTACGTTCATCACCTTAATCACCTAGATCCTATGTTGAAGTCCATTTACCTGTTCCATTTATATTATCAAGTGAGGAGGGTGTTGTCTGAACTTCAGGTTCCGTTACCCACCGACAAAAACTGTAATCCCTTTAACAGCGGCTTTGACAAAAAAGCATATCAAAGGTTGTGCAATGAATTCGGAATTGATACTAAAACAGACTTCAGACAAAAATTAGACCTCAATCACGGAATGGGAACTTTATTTAGATACGGTGTAGGTAATTTATCCGAGGGGGCCTTACGTACCTGGTTTCACATCATTTAACAACAACAGCCAAGTTCGATTACTTTATATTAGGCAAAAACGAGGTACCGCATACAGCACTTTTATTTTGGACACATCAAACGGATTTACCTAAAGATGGGTGGAAAGGTTGAATGAATCTATTCGCACTTATGCATTGTTGGGTGCCCCCACGGGCTCGGCTCCGCGCGCCGGGGGTCGACCCCAGCCTCTCTCTGGCTGGGTGACAAAGTTGCCTACCCCCTTTTCTTCTGTTTTGTCTTGTTTCTGTCTTATTGGTCCTTTCACCTATATTCTCTTCACACGTAAATTCTCCCACTAAACTGCAGTTTTGACTTCCTTTCTTCTGCCTTACCGGACTTTTCCTGTCTTCTTTTTCCCCATCATTTCTTCTTTTTCTACCCTCCTTTTTCTCTGTGGCCTTCTCTTGGCCCCCTGCGTTTGCCGTGCAGAGCAACCCGTGTCAGGGGAGAATGGGATCCTGGAGGTTGAGGTCACTGAGGGACTGCGGTCCCTCACACTAACACACCTCTTTGGCCCGGACTCCTCCTAGACCGGAGGCTGGCGTGGCCCGCGTCAGTCAAGCGGCTGGTCGTGTATTGCCCTAGCTCTGCTAGAAGGCTGCGGCTCATGGTTCAAACTTGAACAAAACCGTAGTGGCAGTGCGGGATTGTCTGGGTGTATATCCCCCCTGTAGCCCTGGTGCGCTCCCTTGCTGGATTTTCCGCTTGGACGCATCCCCTTGTTGGACTCCGTGGTGGGTGGGGAGCAGGGGGGATGAATTAACAAATAATTAACATGGCATCAACCAAAAAAAACGACTGCATGATGACGGACTGGACACGGACACGGACACGGACAGTGACATGGATACGAGACAAAAAGCTTGTGCATCGGGGGTTTAAGGGGCCTGGTCTCGTTTTTTGGTTGTGGAGGGGGCGGATCCGGCTATGCCAATAGGCAAGCTGTCTCCGTTCGCCATCCAGAAGGGTTTCCAATCCGTCTGCGCAATCGGATTCAAAGATGTTAAAAAAAACTGAGATCTGGGGCCTACCTAGTGGAGTGCTCAACCAATAGGGCATCGGATTGTCTTCTAAAGAGGAATTAGACCGTATTTGTTGACAGACAAATCAAAGTTTCTGTGCATGGACGGTTTAATTCCTCCAAGGGAGTCATCCGATGTCAGGATTTGATCGACATGTCAGAATTGGAAATCCGAGATGAGCTCTCCAGCCAGGGGGTCACAGCATTACAGCGGGTCTTTGTCGCCAAAGGACCCTAACGTATCCCCACCAACACACTTTTTGTGACCTTCGCTATGGCCAAGTTGCCGGAATCACTCAAGGTGGGGTACCTTAGGGTCAAGGTGACACCTTTCATACCGTCACCGTTGCGATGCTACCGTTGCCAAAGGTTTGGTCACGGTAGCAAAACCTGTAAAAGCAAAGAAATATGTCGAGATTGTGCTAAAGACAAACATGAAAATGAATGCAAAGATCCGATTTGCTGCGTGAATTGCGCCGGGCATCATTCTTCCAGCTCCAAAGATTGTCCTCAGTGGCAGTTGGAGCTGGAAATCCAAAAGGTGCGGGCCACTGAGAGTTGCTCCTTCGGAGACGCAAGGAAAAAAGTTCTGGAAAGTAGGCCGGTTCTTAAAGAGAGGTCCTTTGCGTCTGTGGCGGGTTCTACATCACATGTGGAACCGAGCGCACATCCGTCAATGGGCACTGCTATGAATAAAATAACGCAGATCTTGGAAACATTATGCAGACGGATGGATGCTCTAGAAAAAATGCTCACATTGTTTGCTCAAAAGGGGGGTTCTCCAGCCCCACCGATTACACTGGAGAACGTGCCGACGGGCACGTCCCCAACCGTCACCCACAACACGCAGATAGCCGTGTCTAAAGCCGTCACACCTGCTGCAAATGAGGCTATGCCTCAGGCTGCCGCACCAGCAACGACAGGTTTTAGCGACCGGGTAGTTGCTGAGGCAGCTAAGATTCTAGTGGCTCAGCAGAGGAGCGTCAGAGGAGGAGAGGGAAAGGTTGGAAAGGGTGAAAGAGAAAAGGAAGATATAAAATTCGGTGCTGGGGAGAAGGGGAGGAAGTCGGCTGGCAGTTCGGGTTTCGGGGCTTTGACAAAAAATCAAAAGCCCGGACCCCTTTCTTCCAAGCACCATCAACCTTTCGAAACAGAGAACCGTTTCGGGGGGTTGATGGACCATGAAGAGATGGACGAGGGTCCGAAAGATAAAGAGACGTAATTGTGCTCTCAGAGATGAAAATTTTAGCATTCTTTTACTTCATTTTTATGGCCAATTTAACAATGGAATATCCGAGGGATAAGGGCAAATTATGAGGAGCTATGCTGTCTGCTGACAGAGCATCGACCTGAAGTGTTGGCCATTCAGGAAACTCTCTTATCAAAGAAACAGCCTATAGATATTTCTGGTTATTCGTCTCTAGATTGTATATCTTCTAGAGGCATTTCACTCTTTATTCATAGAAACGTCCCATTTAACCCAATTTCACTTACTACAAGTTTACCAGCAGTTGCAGCCAGAGTATCTCTTTTTAAACCCCTCACAGTTTGTTCTATATATTTGACCCCATCAATAAATGTAAATAAAAATGAACTTGAGAATTTGATCCAACAGCTACCTACCCCTTTTTTGTTGTTGGAAGATTTTAATGGACGCTCTCCCCTGTGGGGTAGCGATCGTACCGATTCTCAGGGGAAAATAATTGAAGACATTTTAGACTCGTTGAATCTAGTAACTTTGAACGAGGGTGCTCCAACGTTTTCCTGTTCAAGAACCGCTTCTTTGTCCCACATTGATATATCGATCTGTGATCCCTCCTTACTTTTGGATTTTAAATGGGCAGTTTTAGAAGACCTACATGGCAGCATCCATTTTCCGGTTTTATTCAAACATGATTCAGACAACCTTGAGCAAACTCATGGCAGGTGGAAACTGAAACAAGCTAACTGGAGTCTGTTTTCTAACCTGTCTGAGGTTCAGTTACGTGCTAAGAAACAGGAATTTTCGAATGCCATAGATTCAATACAGCTCTACACTGACATAGTTATAAACAGTGCTTAGGAGTCCATCCCGCAAACTTCATCAAAACCGTATACAATTAAAAAACCCTGGTTTGATGATGAATGTAAAAAACTTCAGCAAGCCCGTAAAAAAGCTTTAAGAATGATGTATCTGCATCCAAGCTCTGAAAATAAACAGAACCACCAACGTTTGCGAGCGCAATGCCGACAGCTCTTCAAACGTGAGAGAAGAGAATCGTGGAGAGGTTTCTGCTCCACGCTAAATTCGAAAGCGAAGCTGTCAAAGGTTTGGAAAGTGGTCCGCAAACTCAAAAATAAAAGTAACAAACAGGTGAGCCCATGCCTTACTGTGCAGGGGGACGTTATCGGAGATAAAAAACAAGTAGCTGATCTTTTGGCCTCTTCTTTTGCTGCAAATTCTTCCTCTGAAAATTATTCTGTCTCTTTTCAAACAGTTAAAATAAGTAAGGAAAAACAACGGTTAAATTTTACCTCTGATAATTCTGAAGATTACAACATTTCGTTCTCATTAGTCGAGCTTGACGATGCAATTAACAAAAGTGCAGATTCAGCAGTTGGACCGGATGATGTGCATTATCAATTTCTACGACATTTAACAAAGTACTCACGGTCTCAACTGCTGGACATCTTCAATCAGATTTGGATCACTGGCACCTTTCCTCCCTCTTGGAAAAAGGCCATTATTGTACCCATTCCTAAACCTGGCAAAGACCATACTAATCCAACAAACTACATAAAAATAGCCTTAACGTCCTGCTTATGCAAGACGCTGGAAAGAATGGTTTATTCCCGTTTACTGTGGTATCTGGAAACAAATAATATATTATCCAACACTCAGTGTGGCTTTCGAAGTGGTAGAAGTACTGTCGATCACCTGGTGCGACTGGAAACAGAGCCATACAGGCTTTTGATGACTTCAATAATTTTGGGGCTGGTGTTGTACACTCTCAAGTCTCATGGTTGCCCACAGAGCTGCATGTCAGACTCAGTCAAACGCCTTTTTGAAGTCTACGAACACAGATGTTATTGGTGCTGTAGGTATTTCTCACAGATTATTCTGAGGTTGAAAATCTGTTCAGTGGTACTTCGCCCTGCCCTTAATCCTGCTTGCTCTTCAGCTATGATTTGTTCAGCTTGGGGTTTCAACCTGTTGAGTATTATTTTCAGGAGGACCTTGCTGGGATGGCTGATGAGGCTGAAGGTGCGGTAATTTTCACATTCCTGAAAGTTACCTTTTTTGGGAAGAGTGATGACAAGCGACTGGGTCCATGGTGTAGGCCACTCCCCACTCTGCCAGATCTTGTTACAAATAATGGTGAGTGCGTCAATCATCGCGTCTCCTCCTGCTTGAAGCAGTTCCGCGGGTATGTTGTCCACTCCCGCTGACTTCCCCTTCTTCAGCGATTGCACTGCTGCCTCAACTTCTCGGAGAATTGGGAGGATTTTTTCTTCTTCTCTGTTCTCTGGACATGCTAGAACTGATGGGTCTCCGTTTGGTGTGTGGTTGTAAAGATCAGAGCAGTAGTCCTACTCTGTCCATCTGTCCAAGTCTTCTTGTTCTTCTGTGAGGCATATGCAAGACTTGCTTTGGATCGTGGAGACCTTGGACTGTTTAACACTTGTCAGCCGCTTCACAGTCTGGTAAGCCTTTTTGCTGTTGTTCTTGTTCAGACTGTTCTCTATTTCTTGGCACTGATCTTCTAGGGATGTCATTGTTGAATTTTTGGTAGGCATCAGCTCATCAGCTCCCTGTGAGGTGTTCTTTTTCTTTTTCATCTCTCTTCGTTTATCACACAGGTCCAAAAGTTCAGGTGTGATCCACAGCTTCTTCTTTGGCCGGTGCTTGCCAAGGATCTCCGTGGCGGCATCTGTCACAGCTAAGTTGAAGGTGGTGGTCACGGTGTTGACATCCACTTCACCAGCTACCAAAGTGAGCAGTGGTGCAAATTTCCCTCCAATTGTGGCCTGAAATATTTCTGCCACCTCCGGGTCTTGCAGTTTGTTCGTATTTACTCTCTTCAAGTGAAGCCGGAAAGACATCATCACGAGATCGTGGTCACTTCCGATGTCTGCTCCTGGGTAAGTGCGTGTCCTGCCAATGTTGATGCTTGATCTGAAGCGTTTCTTGACCAAAGATGTAGTCGATCTGGTTGTGATGCTCCCCGCCGTGACTGTGCCATGCCCATCGTCTGGAATTTTTGTGGAGACCAAGCGTGTTTGCAAGTATCAGATTGTTTATCTGGCAGCGAACTTGTATTTTCCAACCTAATTCCAGTCATTCGCCGAAAAAGGCAATCACCGAAGTCGAACGAAGCTCTCCGAGTCTAGTGACACTATCCGATGTTTTACGAACGAATGCTTGCAGGACTACGTGAAACATCCTTGCATAAAAAGGCCGCTGTTGCTTATAGATCTAATTCTGTTTCGATTTGCACAGCTTCAAGCTGTAAGTCAAGTCGAGATTCGCATTTTAAAGCAGTTATTAATATTATTTTATGATGATTACTATACTGACACAATTAGTAATCCTATCCTATCCTATCCTATCCTGTCCCGTAACCCGGAGGTCGTAGGGGCACCACAGATGATCGTTTAACCAGCATACGCCATCTTTCTCTGTCCTCAGCAGCCCTGATGGCTTCGCTGAGTGTCAAACCAGTCCATTCTCGAATGTTGTCATCCCACCTCTTTTTCGGTCTCCTTCTTCTTCTACCTCCTTGCACTGTGCCTTGCAGAATAGTCTTTGCAAGGCCTGATGATCTGGTGACATGGCCATACCATCGGAGTTTCCGTTTCTTCACCACTGTAAGCAGGTCATCGTGTTGTCCAATGGCTTGTGTGATGGTCTGTCGGACTTCGTCGTTGGTGATGTGTTGTGTATAGGAAATGCCCAGAAGTCTTCTGTAGCACCTCATCTCCATGCATTGTATTCTTCGTTGGAGATCTGCTGTGAGGGTCCATGCTTCGCAAGCATAAAGGAAGATGGAGATGAGAAGGGAGCGCAGCAGTCTTACTTTGGAATGTAGACTGGTGGTCCTGTCTTTCCAAATGGGCTTCAACCTTGTCAGGGCAGCAGTTGTTTGTGCGATCCTGGAGAGGACTTCCTGTCGGGACCCATTGTCTGATACAATGGCTCCTAAATATTTGAAGCTATGCACTGTGTTGAGGGATTGGCCTTGGACTTTGATGTCCGTGGTGGTGCCATTGGTGTTGTTGGTCATCATTTTGGTCTTCTCTGCATCTATTTCCATTCCATAAGCTCTGGAGGTGGTGTCAAGCCTCTGTACCAGCTGTTCAAGTTCTTGTTCCTCCCCAGCCAATCCATCAATGTCATCCGCAAAACGAAGATTGAAGATTGCTCTACCCCCTATGCTGACTGTGCCTTCATGATCTGCAAGAGCATATGACATGATGCGCTCTAGGAAGATGTTGAAGAGTGTTGGAGAGAGTAGGCATCCTTGACGCACACCGATTGTTGTTCTGAACCAGTTCCCGATGGCGCTGTTGTGGAGGACTGCACTGGTAGTCTTGTCATACAGGCTTTTGATGACTTATAATTAGTAATAGAGAGTAAAAATAATACATTACACATAATGCACACATACAACGATATTTCACATCTATATCATTAATAACATCATAACAAAATCTCAATGCACGATGGACACGGTGATGTCCCTTCAACAAAACAATGCAAAGCAGGTTTATTGGTCTCAAAAAAACAGTGACATTTTTTTTTTGCAATCCTATCCTATCCTATGCCATAACTCTGAGGTCGTTGGGGCACCACAGATGATCGTTTAACAAGGGTACTCCATCTTTTTCTGTCCTCAGCAACCCTCATGGCTTCGCTCGGTGGCAAACCAGTCCATTCTCGAATGTTGTCCTCCCACCTCTTTTTCTGTCTCCCTCTTCTTCTGCCTCCTTGCACCGTGCCTTGCACGAAGGTCTTTGCAAGGCCTGATGATGTGATGACGTGGCCATACCATTGGAGTTTCCGTTTCTTCATACTGTGAGCAGGTCATCGTGTTGTCCAATGGCTTGTGTGATGGTCTGTCGGACTTCGTCGCTGGTGATGTGCTGGGTATAGGAAATGCCCAGAAGTCTTCTGTAGCACCTCATCTCCATGCTTTGTATTCTTTGTTGTAGATCTGTTGTGAGGGTCCATGTTTCGCAAGCGTATAGGAAGATGGAGATGACAAGGGAGCACAGCAGCCTTACCTTGAAATGTAGACTGGTGGTCTTGTCTTTCCAAATGGGCTTCAACCTTGTCAGGGCAGCAGTTGTTTGTGCGATCCTGGAGAGGACTTCCTGTCGGGACCCATTGTCTGATACAATGGCTCCTAAATATTTGAAGCTATGCACTGTGCTGAGGGATTGGCCTTGGTCTTATATGTCCGTGTTGATGCCATTGGTGTTGTTGGTCATAATTTTGGTTTTCTCTGCACTTATTTCCATTCCATAAGCTCTGGAGGTGGTGTCAAGCCTCTGTACCAGCTGTTCTAGTTCTTGTTCCTTTCCAGCCAATCCATCAATGTCATCCGCAAAACGAAGGTTGGAGATTGCACTACCCTTTATGCTCACTGTGCCTTCGTGATCTGCAAGGGCATCTGACATGATGCGCTCTAGGAAGATGTTGAAGAGTTTTGGAGAGAGTAGACATCCCTGACGCACACCGATTGTTGTTCTAAACCAGTTTCCGATGGCGCAATTGTGGAGAACTGCACTGGTAGCCTTGTCATACAGGCCTTTGATGACTTCAATAATTTTAGAGCTGATGTTGTACCCTGTCATGATTACCCACAGAGCTGCATGCCAGACTCGGTCAAACGCTTTCTTGAAGTCTTCGAACACATGATATAGATGTTGTTGGTGCTGTAGGTATTTCTTGTGACGGTGGGGCTATTGTTGCTGGGCTCTGCGCAATGGAATGCTATTACCCACTCGTCTTTCGTCGATGGGGATCGCTAGTAAATCTCCCGGTGACTCATCTTAACACATTTATAAGTTTAGCTCTGTCTGTGTTTAGGCTGGGTTACAGAGATAGAAAGAAAATGGTAAAAGATCACTGTCACACTAGCTCTCACACAGCTATGAAACATTGTTAGTCCAGCCACTTGTTAACAGTAAATATCTCCTCTTTATTTCCTCTACCCTATACAAGATCTGCTAATCACGATACTAACTTAAAAGTTCAAATATCATTCGAATGGTTCGCTCCTTGATAATTCTGTGAAGCTACGGTTTCATCATAGGACTAGTGGTGCTGTCTGCCCAACGGGTCAGTCTTCTGGAAAGTTGGACTAGTGATGTCCTTTGCTAACAGGTTTGGTGCACTGATGCAAATCTAACTTAACTTTAGATTCGATGAGCTGTGTTGTGTTGGATTCTTCTCCTTGTTGACAGACTGGTGGGCTCTCGTCGCTCAGTGCGGGAGGCTCCAATGCAGGCCGAATGTCAGTGAAGACTTTTACTTGTCTTCTGCTCGGGCCCTCGATGCCTTCTCGTCTGTAACATATGAGACGAATTTCTGCAACACCGTGTATACTAGGTGTGTGCAGAGCGTCTCACTGAAGGCAGAAATAGCACTCAGTGATTAGCTCCACTTATCTATATATAAGCGATGAACATTCTTCTAAGTCCTCGATCCACTCTAATTCCTATACATATATAAATATAAATCATGGCTAACTACACACATAGAGAAATAATTCATATTATACACATTCTCCGGTACAGCCACTGGTCTGCAAGAATACATATAGGCTAAACAACAGAGGGTCTGTAGGGACAACGTCATGGCGTCGAACCGGTCGTGTTCGCCACATGGTCACGCAAAGTTTGACTAACAATCACAATTCTAAACATGGCAAACTTCACAAACATAATTCAACAATAATATCAATACGTCGCGATGAAACAAAAGATAGTTAATTTACCTTTTTGACAATGTCAGGCTGTGGCTAACTAGGTTGAATAGAATTTCACCAGTTCCTGCTTTTAGTCTTCAAGTAGAGAGATCCCTTAGCTCCTCTCTCTATGCAAGTCGAACGCAGAATGACCCTCTACCCCTGTGATCAGCAGGAAGCCCGGAAAAATCTAAAACCACAAGAGACGCCCTCTAGCGTGGGGGGCGGTACTACTGCTATACGTAAGCTGGATGATGTCATTACCTACTGAGCCAGCGTCAGCATATAAATGTGTAGCCCACAGTAGACTTCTGTTGTCTGCTGCAGAGTAACATTACATTACTAAGGTTACAGCTGACTAAGCAAGGCGAGAAGCTATAGTGCTGTGTAAATCTGGCCTCTTATCACATTTCTCGCAGATTATTCTGAGGTTGAAAATCTGTTCAGTGGTACTTCGCCCTGCCCTGAATCCTGCTTGTTCTTCAGCTATGATTTGTTCAGCTTGGGGTTTCAACCTGTTGAGTATTATTTTCAGGAGGACCTTGCTGAGATGACTGAAGAGGCTGGTGGTGCCGTAAATTTCACACTCCTGAAGGTTACCTTTTTTGGGAAGAGTGATGACAAGTGACTGTGTCTATGGTGTAGGCCACTCCCCACTCTGCAAGGTCTTATTATAGATAATGGTGAGGGCGTTCACCATCGCTACCCATCCTGCTTGAAGCAAATCCGCGGGTATGTTGTCCGAATTATGGACGTTTCGGCGGCGGGACGATTCGGCGTCACACCCTGGACGTTTCGGCGGTGGACGTTTCGGCGGCGGGACGGTTCGGCGCTAGTCTGGACCATTCGGCGGTGCCGTCTTTAGGCTTATTTATAAATAAGTGTTATTACTGTTTTAAGTTCCAATGGTTACGCAATCAATTCTTATTGATGTCGGCTAAGCTGTGGCAAGATTGTCCCATATACGCACTGTGTCCGGGGACGTAAATCTATCCACTGAACTGAACTGTGGCAAGATATCGATTATCTGCCTTTATCCTGTATGTGCGGAGTGTCCGTTTCTACTGCAGAAAATAGTTTCATAAGCTGGGTAAATTTTTGCCTAGAAAATATTTTCATAAGCTGGGTAAAGTTTTGCCTCTTGTATTTAATAATAGAGAACGTGGGTCGAGATTTTTGTAAATATAAAAGTTATAACGTGTACTATAAATGATACACAGTAAGTGTGGGTAATACACATATTGTACATGTATAGTCGTTTCGGCGGCGCTGTATTTTATACACTGCTATATAGCTGGACGTTTCGGCGGTACTATAATTATATTTTATACATTGCTTGAAGGCTGGACGTTTCTCTAGACGGTACTCTATTTTATACATTGTTATATGGCTGGATGTTTCGGCGGTACTATATTTTATACATTGTAACATGTCTGGACGTTTCGGCGGTACTATATTTTATGCATTGCTAGATGGCTGGACGTTTCGGCGGTGCCGTAATTTATACATTGCTACATGGCTAGGAGCATAGGTCATATATTTTTTATACATTGCTATATAGCTGGACGTTTCGGCGGTACTACTATATATTTTATACATTGATGGAAGGCTGGACGTTTCGGACGGTACTCTATTTTATACATTGTTATATGGCTGGATGTTTCGGCGGTACTAGGCTATATTTTATACATTGTAACATGTCTGGACGTTTCGGCGGTACTATATGTTATACATTATTATATGTCTGGACGTTTCGGCGGTACTCTATTTTATACATTGCTAGATGACTGGATGTTTCGGCGGTACTATATTTTATAGTCTACATTGTAACAAGTCTGGACGTTTCGGCGGTACTCTATTTCATACATTGTAACAAGTCTGGACGTATCGGCGGTACTATATTTTATACATTGCTATATAGATGACTGGATGTTTCGGCGGTACTATATTTTATACTTTGTAACATGTCTGGACGTTTCGGCGGTACTATATTTTATACATTATTATATGTCTGGACGTTTCGGCGGTACTATATTTTATACATTGTAACATGTCTGGACGTTTCGGCGGTACTCTATTTTATACATTGTAACATGTCTGGACGTTTCGGCGGTACTATATTTTTTTTATACATTGCTAGATGGCTGGACGTTTCGGCGGTGCCGTAATTTATACATTGCTATAGAGCATAGGTCATATATTTTTTATACATTGCTATATAGCTGGACGTTTCGGCGGTACTACTATATATTTTATACATTGATGGAAGGCTAGACGTTTCGGACGGTACTCTATTTTATACATTGTTATATGGCTGGATGTTTCGGCGGTACTAGGCTATATTTTAACATGTCTGGACGTTTCGGCGGTACTATATTTTATACATTATTATATGGCTGGATGTTTCGGCGGTACTATATTTTATACATTGCTAGATGACTGGATCTTTCGGCGGTACTCTATTTTATACATTGCTAGATGACTGGATCTTTCGGCAGTAATATATTTTATAAACTGCCATATGTCTGGACATTTCGGCGGTACTATATGTTATACATTGTAACATGTCTGGACGTTTCGGCGGTACTCTATTTTTATACATTGCTAGATGGCTGGACGTTTCGGCGGTGCCGTAATTTATACATTGCTACATGGCTAGGAGCATAGGTCATACATTTCCGAAGTCAAAGATGCTTGGAGCTGACTTTTTTTTTTCTTTTTGTATAAGCTCTAAAGTTTGATACATCTCTCCTGCATTACTATACAGGACTGTTAGGGCCTGCGGTAAATTGTTTGACTTATTTACGCACTGAAAGTGTTTTCTGCATTTTGTTTTTTTAAATGGTACAGAGATACCAATAGAAAAACCTTCCAATCCAAGTGCACAGAGGGCCACATTTAGCATACATGTATAAGTTACACACGAATGGAAGTTCAACATCCGATCAACAGATCGTGGAAAAATCTGATCTGCCACAAAAGTGAGAACCCAGAGACTATATTGGCTGATAAGGGACGTTGTGTCCAAAATCTGATTGCCGCGAGATACTGTTGAAGAATGTGACCTGTACCGGTGTTATTCAAATTTCCATGTTTCTGTGGAATAAAGATAGACTCGACTGTGAGAGTATGTACTATTAGCTGATAAAAGACGTTTATGTGCCTGCGAAAGTAATCACAACATATACATCAGACACACGCATACTCACACATAATTAGGCAACAAAAACAATGGTTGAATGGTGTTTAGAGCCTGCAACATTTATTTTTGACAACTCTTATCCCAAAATATTTTTCAAAATTAGAATTAAAACAGTTAATTAATTTGACAAATGGCATGCAGAAGTACAGCAAGGAAGATAATAATGAATCTGTTTAACATTAGAAATTCTTTCAACCATCTGGAACGCATACACACATCCATAACTTATACAAACAGAAACAACTATCAAACTCCTAAGGAATCAACTGCACACACACAATCACACACAAATTGTCTATCAGGTGATCAAATGATCAACACATGCAGACAACACATTCATAGACGCTAACAGATATTACTAGGTTAGGCATCACAGTATGCAAAGAAATCAACTGCACACACACTATCACACATATAATTCACACAAATTGTCAATATCACGTGATAAAATGACTAACACATGCAGTCAACACAAACATTCAAAGACTCTAACAGATGACTATGTTAGGCATCACACACATAATGCACACAAATTGTCAATATCAGGCGATCAAATAACTAACACTTGCAGCAAACACATACATTCATAGACACTAACAGATGGCTAGGTTAGACATCACAGAACACCATATTGACTAGAGTATGCAAAGAAATCAACTACACACATTGTCAATATCAGGCGATCAAATGACTAACACATGCAGCAAACACAACAATACAATACAACTTTAGTCATCTTAAACTGATTATTAGCAGAATACACAAGAATTAAAAATATTACATACACATGAGAAGTAATCCAATCCATAAATAATAAATAAAAGAAATAAATAACAAAATATACGGTTAAGTACATACAATAAACTAGAGGTGAATGTCATAAAAAGTAAACTGCCATACACATGAGAAGTAATCCAATCAATAAATAATAAATAAAAGAAATAAATAACAAAATATACGGTTAAGTACATACAATAAACTAGAGGTGAATGTCATAAAAAGTAAACTGCCCCGGTATATCACAGATAATAGTTTCTCCGCAGAAAGCTACAATACAAAATGTACAAACCAACAATACAATACCATACAATACAACACAATACACCACAACACAATGCCACACAACTTCATTCCTCTCAAGCTGGGCAATTACAAAGGCAGCGTTGGCGCAGAAATAACCAGTAAGAATAAGAATAAAAATGACCATACATACACACGGAGAGTACTCCCAATCAATAAGTAAATGTGCTGCTAAATGCATAAGTAAACTATAAAATATAAACTATAAAACAAATATCACAGATAATAGTTTCTACCAGCAAAAATCTCCTCACTCTCTCTGGAATTATACCCACACTCACCCACTCACACAGCAGCTTATATCTATTGTCTATAGTGACAAAGAATCAATAAAATCAATCGTAAAAAAAAAAAAACTAAAAAAAAACAACAGAAAAACAGTCCCTTGTATTACATTGTATAGGCATTGAGAAGGCGGACAGCAGAGAGTACAAATGAGTTTGAATATCTTCTAGTTTTCGAAATGGGTTGAGCAAAACGACGTTTTGAAGGCAGAAGTACAAACTCATCTGCCAAAATATGTTCCAGTTTACTGACAATCTGTTTAGCTTTCCTTGTGATTTGCTGATTGCAGAAGGCAGATAGGTTCCTCTGCTCCTCACCGGTAATTTTGGAACACGTTTTCACAATGCTGAAGAGACTATTTCTATCCCTAACCGACAGACTAGGAAACCAGCATATGAATGAAAAAGTCAAAAGACTCTCAATGAAAGACTGGTAAAACAGACTTAGTATTTTTTTGTCTACCAAAAAAGAGTTCTGAGAAGGTATACTCTCTGCTGCCCCCGCTTGACAATTGCTTCAGTATTGGCATCCCATTTTAGCTTATTATCAAAAATTGTACCAAGGTATTGTAGGTCTCTACCATTTCAATATTTACACCATGGATTGTGCTCGCAGCAACATCATCTCTGTCTCTTCTAAAATCAACAATAAGTTCTTTGGTCTTAGAAACATTCATTTCCAAATAATTGTCATCACACCAGTCTACAAAAGTAGGCAAAGAATCACCGTGGCCATTCTCCAAACCACTCAAGGACAACAAAGCCGAATCATCTGTACATGTAACCTTTTTATCAGAGCACAATTCATTAACAAAAACTCGTTCTCTAAAAGTCAAGAATTCCAAAATGCACAGTACAAGCTGGTGAGGTAATTCAAAATCATCAACCAATCTTTGAATCAGAATATGAGGTTGCATGGTAACATTCATAGACGCTAACAGATTACTAGGTTAAGCATCACAGTACATCATGTTGACTAGAGTATGCAAAGAAATCAACTGCACACACACCATCACACATATAATGCACACAAATTGTCAAATATCAGGCGATAAAATGACTAACACATGCAGTCAACGCAAACAGTCATAGACTCTAACAAATGACTAGGTTAGGCATCACAGAACATCATATTGACTAGAGTATGCAAAAAAATCAACTGCGCACATTGTCAATATCAGGCGATCAAATTACTAAAACATGCAGCAAACACAACATTCATAGACGCCAACAGATTACTAGGTTAAGCATCACAGTACATAATGTTGACTAGAGTATGCAAAGAAATCAACTGCACACACACCATCACACATATAATGCACAGAAATTGTCAATATCAGGCGAAAAAATGACTAACACATGCAGTCAACGCAAACATTCATAGACTCTAACAGATGACTAGGTTAAGCATCACAGTACATCATGTTGACTTGAGTATGCACTCGCACATATAACATATCAATGCAATACTTCAGCTTCTTCTGCATTCTCTTAAAAACACTTTCCACAGTACACACCCACCTGCGCGTTCACACACGCACTTGTATGCATGTACACTTGCACACATAATTACGACTTGATTTAAAGTACATTTATATCAATCCAATATTCAAAGAAATGCTCTTCATTTTAACCCATTTGTGTTACATATCAATCATTTAAATACACATCGGGATATATCTCAGACATGGTTTATTTTATTTGAATATTAATAATAAATGTAACTGGCAAAGATTTTGGCTAATAATAGTAATATACAGTGACTAATACAACAGATAAAAAAGCTAATGCAAAAAGTGTATTATGATGTTCATAAATATTATTCAATCTGATAAACAGAATAGTATTAACGTGTAAAAGAAGAAAATACCTGCACAGATAATAATTAGTGATACTGAAAAAAATAAATTCAAATATTAGCAAAATAAAAGATATATATTATTTTAACTCCACTTAAATGTAAAATGTACTGAAACACAAAACTAGTTAGTCATCACTGGATTGTAATGCTTGAAGATCTGCAACTTTATGAATTAGCTGAGCTGGCCTAAGTTCTCTATTTGAATACTGATCCCAGAAGGAAAAGATCTTGGCCTGATAATGAAGGAAGTCCTTGCGCTGGTGCTTCATGAGCTTCTCTTCAGTAACAAGCTGAACATCAGTTTCAACCTGCTTGGAAGCTTCATAGAGAACCTCGACCAACTCGTACATGTTCAGATTAACATTCTCATTGCCTCTTCTTGAAACCATCCTGTTCAAACCATGATGCCATCCCTCAACATCATTATTGGTGCGCACAGCTTGGCCAAACACACTCCATGACGAAGGCGGAAAGATGGAACTGGTAACCCAGGTGGCCTCAAGGTATTCCATCAGGCTATGAAAACCTTGCTCATGGCTTGGACTCAGCAAGTTGCAAAAATCCTGAAACATGATGGGAATTTGTTCTGCAGGTAGAAAGGGTAAGGACATAATTTCGGAAAGAAAGCGCCTAGATTTAGATTTCTTGACATAATGCTGAAACAGACCGTACTCTTTAATCTTCCTCATCACTGCCTGCTTCCAGTGGAAGCAGCAACCCCTAATTGCAGTAGAAGGAAATATCTCCCTAAAAGAACTCCAAACTGCTGACTCAAAATCCATAACAACAGCTAATGGTGGGGTGGACATCAATGACCTAACATACCTGAGAATCGCTATATAGTCTAGTTTTGATCTTCTTGACATCAAGACCATTAGAAGTGGAACTTGTTTAATGCAGTCATTCTGTCTAACAAATGCATGGATCGTCCATAGTTGATAAAAAGGTGCACTCACCGCTTTAAACGTCGCATCTACATACCAGGTTTTTGCTGACCTCAAAAGGCCAAGCAAAAATGCTGTAAAAAAAATGATGTGCCGATGCGTGCCAACGTTCAGATCTGCCTGCTTAAAACCTGCAGGCACTGCCTCTTCCACCCAATCAAAATCCAGTGAGCTTGGGTGCTTGGGTCGCACTTTCTGCCGGGTGCGGTTGGTACATCGCACCAAAGTTGACATAGTTGGCAGAGAGGCAGCTGGGGCGTCCAATGGCATGTACTTGTTTAATGCCTCCTTAACCAGGGTTGATCCCGAGGCATGGGGACGAGCCTTGCCTTCCTGGCGCAGATGTGCCTTGATCTGTGCTGTTGGAATGACACAGTCACTGGCAGTGCACTTGTGTGGTTGTGCACCTTGCACAAATTCAGCACCTGTCTGCAAAACAGATGCCAAACATGTCAACTTCCCACCTCTAACTGAACATCTCCATCTCTGCTGGCCCTTTTTGTTAGGCTTACCATCACGGGTGTAACTGTACCCATTTTCCACCAGCAAATCACCACCTCGCTTGGAACCATTAGGTACAATGGCAAACCTTGGTTCGGCAGTGTCATCCACAGCAGATACATCTGGGGCAGCAATGGTTCCCTCCAAATTTGGTTCTAACAAAAGCTGGGGTTCCTGAAATGAAAGTGCAGATGTTTGTGCTAGCAACAAGACATCAGGTGACCGAGATATGGCCAAATCAGGGACAGAGAAAGAAGTGGACAGTCTAGAATGAAGAGAAGATGAGTGTGGAGCTGCAGGAGATGGTGATGAATAAGAAGATGAAGATGATGGACCCTGGTCAAACTGAGATGAATGAGCTGAGGGTGAATGTGATGGTGAAAGAGACTCAAATGAATAAGATGGTGAAAATGAACCCTGGGCCAATCTGGATGAATGTAATGGCAAACGATGAGTAGGTGATGAAGATGTGCATGACAGAGAAGAGGCTGGCACAGCAGGCAGGGAAGATGACAGCGGACTTGCAAAACAGTCGGCCACCTGAACAACAGAAAAACATGAATCGATGGATCAATTTAAAGAAATGCTAATATATATACACACAGCAAAAAGTATATTTTGCTATATGAAACAACTAAATGATATAAGCATATTTTTTGTATATATACACATTTAATTAAGCTTATTTATATTATTTGTTACGTATAAAACACTGCTTACAAGGACAAAATATAGATTGCTATGTACCTGCTCAGAACAGGAACTGGAATCAATGGCGGATTCCTGTAACAGCAAGAGTGGTGCCTCAGCAGAATCTTGTGCAGTTGAATGCAGAGCAGCAGGCAGACAGAATCTGCAAGTCCAACTTATAAAGCCCTCCTTCCTTCCCTGCATATAGGCTTTGTGTGAAATACCTGTGCGGCAAAGCCTGTGTTGCCATTTTTCACATACATCACACTGTATCGCATGCTGTCGTGGACGCACGTCTTTTGTGCATTCGATGCATGGATAAGTTGCCATCTGTGAAACACAAATAATATAATTAGGAATTTTCTATGGTCACACTCCTGTGTTTAATCATGGCGACCCATGGCATGAAGAACATATGAAAAATGAATATTAATTAATTAAATTATAGAACTGATACGTCAATCATACAATACACGATTAAAATTAAACAACGCAAAATATGCAAACAATCAGTGTAAACTCGCACGCTAAGTCAAAGTAGCTCTTATTATCTTTTGTCTCTTTCCAATGCAATTATCCTTTTAAGTATATTTTATGCATTCTTTTATTTAGAAGTTTACTGGAATACTTGTCACGTTAAATAGAACTCTGATATTTACATTTAAAAACAAATCATCCAATTTAAATTTATTTTGAAACTTCAAAGTATTAGTATGAACTATCACCAAAGATGCTATCCCCATTATCCTGTTATTTGTGAACATATGAAAGAGATGTAATGAAGAAGCTGACGGGATACAATTAAATTTGATATTTCAACATATTTATTTCACTATGTTACTATTAGTGATCACTGTGATGACAGACAATTTAGGCTACTTGTAAATTCAACTGCAGTAGCTGCTTCTCCAAATAATAATAATAAATTTATGAATTGTTACAAGGGAATGAATGTATGTTGTTAAAAGGGCATATGTATGTTAGTAGTATGATGATTTCTATAATTTGATTAATTAATTACTTAATTTGGAAAATATCTATGATGTGCGCATGTTAGATTTTGTAAATTATTTATGTCACATCAGTACAACTTATGTTTAATCTGATGAATAAAAATTGATGCAACAACAACTCCAAATAAGTAAAACAGTTTAGGCTATAGATGAATATTGATACTTGCAGACCTACAAAGTCACTATACCAATGTTAAAAAATGCTCATAATTATAGATTCATAATATAAAGGCCTATTTTGCACGTTTTCTGTGATGAAATTAATAATTATGCTGACAATACGTCAATAGCGAGAAATAAATATTAAAACGTGTTACTTTTTTTAAGGCAGTAGCCTTGATGAAAAATTAGAAAAAATGGTAGAGCTGGCGGCAACAAACCAAGATTGATCAAAATTAGAATTAAGAGTGAGGAGATTAAGCAGAAGATACTCAGAAGTGCCCATCTGCTGAATAAAAGGGTTCCCAATGAAAAGAAGATCTATGTAAATCAAGATTATACCCCTATTGAGCGTGAAAAAAACAAACAGTTGAGAGCTGAACTGAAGCAATGAATAGAAAATGGTGAGCGTGACATTGGACAGAGAAATGGGAAAATTGTGTTTGTGAAATGGTCGTCCAGACCTGGTCACGACGAGGTAGGAGGCGATAAATGAAATTATAAGTATAACCAGGATGTAAATAGTTTTAAACATGAACAGCCCAAGACAGGGCAAAAGTAAAAATGTCAAAAAACCACAACTTATTATACCACAAAATGAATGTGGGATCTTATACACAAATATAGATGGTTTAATAAATAAAAAAGAAATTGAACTTCTTAAAATAATATAGGAATCAAACCCCTCTATAATAGCATTAGCTGAAACAGTACCGAAAAGGTGTAAAGGACTTTCAATGGCGGAGTATGAGATTAAAGGATATGATACATTTGTTAATAGTCATCCAAAGAGAGGAACTGTGTTATATATTAAACAAACTTTAAACGCACAAGAATTTACAGCACTAGATAGTTCTGGTTATGAGGAAAGTGTTTGGTGCACATTTAAAAATGAGCCAAAGGAAGAAAATATATTAATTGGATGTATATACAGAAGCCCTAATTCTACAGAGGAAAATAAACTAAAATTGTTTGACCTGTTACAGTCTAAATGTATAGCTAATTTTAAATATATGTATGTATTATACTGGACTGTATTAGATAATAAAAGTGTAAATGATTGCTGGAAAGAAATTAAATTTTAAATTTTAAAATTCATGGAGTCACATATTCCTAAAGAATAAAATCAAAACAAGCCCATATGGGTGAACAGTAATACATTAAAAAGTATTAAAAAAAAAGAAGCATATGCTATACTTAGCAACTAAAGATGGAATGGATTACCACTGTAACAAAGTTATCAAAAATGCCAAACGAGAATATGTAGTATTAGCCCATTAACAACTAGTAGTGGTGACACCGTTGTAACAGATAAATATAAAGCTGATACATTGAATCATTTTTTTGCAAGTGTATTTACAAGAGAGAAGATAGATACTGTGCCGTCTGTTACTAAATCAGGTAGAAGCAATGGTATAAATCTTACGGAGGTTGACATAACACCTAAGTTGGTTGAAGATAAATTAAAAAATTTAGATCCTAATAAGGCCTATGGACCTGATGGTATACCATCGAGAGTACTTATGGAGTTGCATAAAGAACTTTCTATTCCATTGTGCAAATTATTTAATAAATCTATTGGCAAATGTAATAGCCATTTTTAAAAAAGGCACAAGAAGCGAACCTAGTAATTATCGCCCTGTTAGTCTTACATGTGTAATTTGCAAGGTACTGGAGGGAATATTACGTGATGTTATAGTAAATTATATGTGTAGCAATAAATTATTTTCTGACTGCCAGCATGGTTTTCGAAAACATAGATCATGTATTACACAACTTTTGGAAGTTATGGAAGACTTTACACTAATGTTAGATAACAAAGATACTAGTATTGATACTTTAGAGTTAGACTTTCAGAAAGCGTTCGACTCTGTCCCCCACGAAAGATTACTCCTAAAAATTGAAGAATATGGTATATCTGGCAATAACATACAGTGGATAATAAATTTTTTGACAGACCGGACACAAAGAGTTAGAGTTGGAAATGAATATTCTAAAAAAAATACAAGTTTTCAGCGGTATTCCCCAAGGTAGCATTCTTGGACCAATACTGTTCATACTTTTTATCAAAATTATATTGTTGTTCAAAAGATAGTCAAATTATACAAAATGATATAAATGAACTACAGAAATGGACAGAAACATGGCAACTATATTTTAATACTACCAAATGTAAGGTCCTTCACATAGTCAAAAACAACCCCCAGAAAACTGAAAAGACCAAACACACTCGATCACGGACTAAACTTAAGACTGTAGGAGACCCACGAGTTTACAAAGAGAAAAGAATTTACTGAAAAGACTAAACACACTCGATCAAGACTGACATTTTACTGTGACTCGATCGATCACGAACTAAACTTAAGATTGTAGGAGACCCACGAGTTTACAAAGAGAAAATAATTTACTTAAAAGACTAAACACACTCGATCAAGACTGACATTTTACACGGACTAAACTTAAGACTGTAGGAGACCCACGAGTTTACAAAGAGAAAAGAAAACTGAAAAGACTAAACACACTCGATCAAGACTGACATTTTACTGTCAGTGTGACTCGATCGAAAGATAGATCATGAAACCATCATCATCAGCGATAGAAGATTGAAAAAAATAATAAAAATGTTTTTACTTACTGTATAAAGTCGTAAAAATCAGCGGTTGTTGTACTGAAGCTGTTGAACAGACGCAATAAAACTGAGCGAGAAACGGCATGTTCTTGGTTTATAAAGGGCGCCAAGTCACGAGCGGAAACACATCATGCGAGATTTGGTTTTCTCGTTTTTTCTTTTAATAGATGCGGTTTTTCTAAAATATTTAGCCACGTGAAACGAAACATGCTTCAGTAGACAAAATAATACAAAAACTTACCAAAAAAATGTTTATTTTAGCGCGGTTAAGATCCAATGCGCTTTCGACGGGAACTTTCTTAAGAAATCATATGGACGATTCGGCGGAAAAATAGATTGGACGTTTCGGCGGTGTCGCCGAAAGTGCC
Source organism: Oncomelania hupensis (assembly GCA_036898135.1). Lineage (NCBI taxonomy): Eukaryota > Metazoa > Mollusca > Gastropoda > Littorinimorpha > Pomatiopsidae > Oncomelania > Oncomelania hupensis. The sequence goes on from CM072522.1 coordinate 15,734,986, forward strand.
CACCGCCGAAACGTCCAGATACCTGTTGTCCACTCCCGCTGACTTCTCCCTCTTCAGCGTTTCGACTGCTGCCTCAACTTCTTCTCGGAGAAGTGGGAGGATTTCTTCTTCTCTGTTCTGGGGACATGCTAGAACTGATGGGTATCCGTTTGGTGTATGGTTGTAAAGGTCAGAGCTGTACTCTGTCCATCTTTCCAAGACTTTTTGTTCTTCTGTAAGGCCAGATTTGCTTTGGATCATGGAGACCTTGGGCTGTTTAACACTTGTCAGCCGCTTCACAGTCTGGTAGGCCTTCTTGCTGTTGTTCTTGTTCAGACTGTTCTGTATTTCTTGGCTTTGGTATTCTATCCAGTTCTCCTATGCTGTGCGCATACCTTTCGGATGTCATTGTTGATGTTTTGGTAGGCATCAGCTCCATGTGAGGTGTTCTTTTTCTTTCTCAACTCTCTTCGTTTATCACACAGGTCCAAAAGTTCAGGACTGGTGTGATCCATGGTTTCTTCGTTGGGCGGTGCTTGCCAAGGATTTCAGTGATTTTTTTTCTTCATCTTATTGGAAGTGAAAATATTTTATTTTATTTTTAAATGTCATACCTTTCTTTAAAAATATTAGGCTAGTATAGTAGTAAACACCTGGAATATTTTATGAAGAGAGTAGTAGTAAACACCTGAATATTTTAAATAGATCTATAGACTATACTAATACAGTATAATGGCTACGTTGACTTTTGAAATTATTAGCTGAACTATTGCAACCCCCCCCCCCCCCCACCACCACCACCCCAAAAAGAGATAAAAACTACAAATAATATTGTAATTTTAATTGATAATTGGAATATACATGAAATTTAATGCAATGTACTTACACTTACAGCTGACGCTGTTGTAAAATCAGCCAGGACTGCAGCTGGCAATGGGGTGGTACAGGTTGTGTCGTCTGGTTAAAATATTGACACAAAAAGAACTGATGTAACACATTTAGACAATTTAGAAGCACACTGAAACAGGTTGCACATAACTGAGCATTAAACATTAGAAATGCACTGAAATGATTGCAATAGTTTACTTGCAGGGGTCGAATGATGAAGCACTGCAAACCAGAGTAGATTAAAAGGTACATGTTGATGTTCGACTCGAGCAATGCATTGAACTATTTTAATTTAAAATTATAATTGCAATGTACTGCAGAACAGAGTCAAACATTAGAAATGCACTGAAATGATTGCAGTAGTTTACTTGCAGGGGTCGAATGATGAAGCACTGCAAAACAGTAGATTAAAAGGTACATGTTGATGTTCGACTCGAGCAATGCATTGAACTATTTTAATGTAAAATGATAATTGCAATGTACTGCAGAACAGAGTATAGGTGCATGTTTGAGTAATGCACTAAAATATTTTATTTTAATTTAGTATTTATGTTAGGCAACGTATTTTTAAATGTCATACCTTTATTTAAAAATATTAGGCATGATATTTATTGCAATGTACTTACACTTACAGCCGACGCTGTTGTCAAATGTCGTCTGCAAAGTTATATGTGACATCACGTTTGGCGCTTGAATGGGATTCTTGCAAGATTGTTTGCGAATGAATTTTTGTGCGCATATAAGTATGGATGAAAAAGAAAGTGAACAGGTAACCTTCAGCTGTAAGATTGGTGACATGAGTGCAAAAGTGTTTTGAATGGAAATAAAACAAAATTTGCGGTATTACGGAACGGCACGTTCTTGACACGGGTTGAATCGGAAGCACGCGGAATGAGGCTATTGCAGTTTGTGGACATTTTGTTTATTTATTTATCTCAGAAACGGTTAAACGTTCGGTAAGGAAATGTCGGCTATAACGATTTCGCGGGTTTTGAGCGCACAGCAGGCCGATCCGCAGCGCCCAGCACCTGCCCAGATCAGCGTCCATACCGGACAAACTTTACAGTACAGATTTTACAACAGCGTCAGCTGTAAGTGTAAGTACATTGCATTAAATTTCATGTATATTCCAATTATCAATTAAAATTACACTATTATTTGTAGTTTTTATCTCTTTTTTGGGTGGGTTGGTGGGGGGGGGGGCCTAATAATTTCAAAAGTCAAAGTAGCCATTATACTGTATTAGTATAGTCTATAGATCTATTTAAAATATTCAGGTGTTTACTACTATTCTCTTCATAAAATATTCCAGGTGTTTACTGCTATACTAGCCTAATATTTTGTAAAGAAAGGTATGACATTTAAAAATAAAATAAAATATTTTTGTGTATATATTCCAATAAATCTATTCGACCCCTGCAAGTAAACTATTGCAATCATTTTAGTGCATTTCTAATGTTTGACTCTGTTCTGCAGTACATTGCAATTATCATTTTAAATTAAAATAGTTCAATGCATTGCTCGAGTCGAACATCAACATGTACCTTTTAATCTACTCTGTTTTGCAGTGCTTCATCATTCGACCCCTGCAAATAAACTATTGCAATCATTTCAGTGCATTTCTAATGTTTAATGCTCAGTTATGTGTGCTACACTGTTTCAGTGTGCTTCTAATTTGTCTAAATGTGTTACATCAGTTCTTTTTGTGTCAATATTTTAACCAGACGACACAAGTTATCTCTCTGTCTACATTTTAAACAGCAACCTGTGTTCCCTGGCTTGCCAGGGTACAAAACCACTAGTACAAAATAAAATCAGACACTTGCTAACTTATAAGAGACGAGGGAGGGAGAGAGGAGGGGAGAGCTAAGGATGGGTGATGGGGTGGGTGGTGGCGGTGGTCTGAATCAAAACAAAAAAACAAAACAAAACAAATAAAGGAATGACGACGATGATGATGGGAGGCAAGATCAGAAACATTTAAGGAAGAGATGAGTTTTGAAGTTGGATTTAAAAGTAGCTATGTTTGGAGAGCTGCGAAGAGAGAGGGGAAGAGAGTTCCAAGTTAAAGGGCCAATTACTGAGAATGATCGACGGCCAGCAGAGGAGAGTTTGTAGCGGGGTATGTGAAGCATGAGGGTGTCAGAGGAAGAACGAAGATTTCTAGAAGGCTGATAGAAATGATTGTTCTAGGTGAGGTAAAAAGGGGCTAAGCCATGGACGCATTTGTAACAAAAAATAGCGATTTTGTAGATAACTCTATGAGACACTGGAAGCCAGCATACGCTCCATGTGTCCGTAGAGGTTAATCTATTCACAACAACGACGTCAGTGGTGGGGCCGGGTAGCTCAGTTGGTAGAGCGTCTTAATAATAACCGAAAGGTACCTGGTTCGAATCCCGGATTGGTCAACGTGTGACCATATTATTTTCCCCTTACCATTAACTGGTTCGCTGGTGTCAGAATAATGTGACCAGTAGTCGCCTATACGCTTCGGTGTCCTATCCTATCCTATCCCATAACTCGGAGGTCGTAAGGGCACCACGGATGATCGTTTAACCAGCGTACTCCATCTTTCCCTGTCCTCAGCAACCCTGATTGTTTCGCTCAGTGTCAAACCAGTCCATTCCCGAATGTTGTCCTCCCACCTCTTTTTCGGTCTCCCTCTTCTTCTATCTCCTTGAAGTGTGCCTTGCAGGATGGTCTTTGCAAGACCTGATGATCTGGTGACGTGGCCATACCATCGGAGTTTACGTTTTTTTTTTTTTTACCATTGTGAGCAGGTCATCGTGTTGTCCAATGGCTTGTGTGATGGTCTGTCGGACTTCGTCGTTGGTGATGTGCTGGGTATAGGAAATGCCCAGAAACCTTCTGTAGCACCTCATCTCTATGCTTTGTATTCTTCGTTGGAGATCTGCTGTGAGGGTCCATGTTTCGCAAGCATATAGGAATATGGAGATGACAAAGGAGCGCAGCAGCCTTACCTTGGAATGTAGACTGATGGTCCTGTCTTTCCAAATTGGCTTCAACCTCGCCAGGGCAGCAGTTGTTTGTGCGATCCTGGAGAGGACTTCCTGTCGGGACCCATTGTCTGATACAATGGCTCCTAAATATTTGAAGCTATGCACTGTGTTGAGGTATTGGCCTTAGACTTTGATGTCCGTGTTAATGCCATTGGTGTTGTTGGTCATCATTTTGGTCTTCTCTGCACTGATTTCCATTCCATAAGCTCTGGAGGTGGTGTCAAGCCTCTGTACCAGCTGTTCAAGTCCTTGTTCCTCTCCAGCCAATCCATCAATGTCATCCGCAAAATGGAGGTTGGAGGTTGCCTTTCTCCCTATGCTGACTGTGCCTTCGTGGTCTGCAAGGGCATCTGACATGATTCGCTCTAGGAAGATGTTGAAGCGTGTTGGAGAGAGTAGGCATCCCTGATGCACACCGATTGTTGTTCTGAACCAGTTTCCGATGGCGCTGTTGTGGAGAACTGCACTGGTAGCCTTGTCATACAGGCTTTTGATGACTTCAATAATTTTAGGGCTGATGTACACTCTCATGGTTGCCCACAAAGCTGCATGCCAGACTCGGTCAAACGCCTTTTTTTAAGTCTACGAACACATCATATAGATGTTGTTGGTGCTGTAGGTATTTCTCACAGATTGTTCTGAGGTTGAAAATCTTTTCAATGGTACTTCGCCCTGCCCTGAATCCTGCTTGCTCTTCAGCTATGATTTGTTCAGCTTGGGGTTTCAACCTGTTGAGTATTATTTTCAGGAGGACCTTGCTGGGATGGCTGATGAGGCTGATGGTGCGGTAATTTTCACATTCCTGAAGGTTACCTTTTTTGGGAAGAGTGATGACAAGCGACTGGGTCCATGGTGTAGGCCACTCCTTACTCTGTCAGATCTTGTAACAGATAATGGTGAGTGCGTCGATCATCGCTTCTCCTCCTGCTTTAAACAGTTCCGCGGGTATGTTGTCCACTTCCGCTGACTTCCCCTTCTTCAGCGATTGCACTGCTGCCTCAACTTCTTCTCGGAGAATTGGGAGGATTTCTTCTTCTTTTCTGTTCTCTGGACATGCTAGAACTGATGGGTCTCCATTTGGTTTGTGGTTGTAAAGGTCAGAGCAGTACTCTGTCCATCTGTCCAAGATTTCTTGTTCTTCTGTAAGGCATATGCCAAACTTGCTTTGGATCGTGGAGACCTTGGGCTGTTTGACACTCGTCAGCCGCTTCACAGTCTGGTAAGACTTCTTGCTGTTGTTCTTGTTCAGATTGTTCTCTATTTCCTGGCATTGATATTCTATCCAGTTATCCTTTGCATGCTGTGCGCATGCCTTTTCGGATGTCATTGTTGATTTTTCGGTAGACATCAGCTCCCTGTGAGGTGTCCTTTTTTTTTTTGGTTTTATTTCTCTTCGTTTTTGACACAGATCCAAAAGTTCAGGTGTGATCCACGGCTTCTTCTTTGGTCGGTGCTTGCCAAGGATTTTAGTGGCGGCATCTGTCACAGCTAAATTGAAGGTGGTGGTCATGGTGTTGACATCTACTTCACCAGCTCCCAAAATGAGCAGTGGTGCAAATTTCCATCCATTTGTGGCCTGAAATATTTCTGCCAACTCCGAGTCCAGGTCGAACTCCAGTCTAGTGCATTTTGCGGTGTTTACTCTCTTCAAGTGAAGCCGGAAAGACAGCATCACGAGATCGTGGTCACTTCCGATGTCTGCTCCTGGAAAAGTGCGCGTCCTGCCAATGTTGATGCTTGATTTGAAGCGTGTTTTTTTTTTTTTTACCATGATGTAGTCGATCTGGTTGTGATGCTCCCCGCCGTGACTGTGCCATGTCCATCGCCTGGATTTTTTGTGGAGACCAAGCGTGTTTGCCGATATCAGTTTGTTGTATCTGGCAAACTCCAACAGTCTCAGACCCCTGTCATTTGTCTCGTTGTTGCAGTGGGGTCCACATGTGTCTCCCCAGTTGTGGTGCGCATCTTGGCCAACCTTGGCATTCCAGTCGCCTTCCACTATGACTATGTCCTTCTTCGGCACTTGGTCACGGACAGCCTGTAGATTTTCATAACAGTGGCTAGAATGTTCTTGTGGACCGAGAATCCGACGCTTCGGTGTCGTGTGACTATAATCTACAGGTACGTTATGTTACGACGTCAGTGACGCCATTCTGTGTCGAATACGAAAATCTAAGGACGTGCTGTGTTCTGCCACATTATTCAGGTACTTAACAAAAAGTTAACACGTGGGCTTGCTTCTTTAGATCTCATAAACTAAACACTCTACATCTTCACATTTTACAGGGAAGATGCATCTCAAATTATTCTATATGACGGTTAAAAAATCTCGTTTTTGCAAAAAAATGGACTTGCTTTCATTTGCCATCGCACGGCAGTTATTGTCTTTTCCTTTTATTGCTGTACAGCCAGACGACACATCATTTGATGACGTACTGCATTTTGATGACTTGGTCTTTATAGGCAACGTCTCAAATCAATCAAAGATGTAAAGCAGCAGTAGATGAAAAAAGGCTTCGTATAAGACTTGGTTAAAATCAAAAACAGAAAATAATTTCCATATTATGAAACAGTCTAAAATAAAATGTAATAAAATAATAGCTGAGGAAAAGTTAAAATTTTGGTCAGATTATTGTAATAATGAGGTAAATACCTGCAAAGATTCTGCCAAAGTCTGGGAAAAAATGTCAGAAATGCAAAATGTTTATAGGTTGCCCCAGTGTCCTATTAAACTAGAAAAAAACATTTTTACAACTCATAAAGAAAAAGCAGAAGAATTTGGGAAAACGTTTTCTCACACCAGCCACTCTTCAAGCTTACCTACTCACATTCAAGAAGAAAGACAGAATAAAGAGCATAGCATAGAATACCAACAACCACAGCATAATAATAATTTGTACATAAACGTTGATATCACATATCAGGAAGTGAAAACTGCGTTTTAAAATTAGGTAGGAAGAAATCCGCAGTGGGTCTTGATGGTATTTCTTATAACTTATTAGCACATTTACCTGAACAATGGTTACATTTCTTCCATGAAATCATCAATTTATGTTGGGCGACAGGTGTTATGCCAGATCAGTGGAAATCATCTTTAATCATTCCAATTCTTAAATCTGGCAAACCCAGGACAGTTACTTCTAGCTACAGACCCATAGCCTTGACTTCACATTCTTGCAAAATCATGGAAAAGGTGGTATTAGACAGATTGACCTATTATTGCTAAAAAAATAAAATTATCCCTGTAAACCAAGCTGCTTTTCAAAAAGGTCGATCCACAACAGATCACCTGGTTAAACTCACGACACATATTAAGCGCAGTTTGCTAAAAGAAAGGGTGTTTTGGCTACTTTTTTTTATATTACCCGTGCGTATGATCGAGTCTGGCATGCTCGTTTACTCTATAAGCTGAAAAATATTGGATTATCTGGTCATTTGTATACATACATACACACATTTCTAAGCAATAGAAACATTACAGTTAAAGTAGGTAACTCATATTCTTCTACTTACAGTACAGATATGGGGATACCACAAGGCTCAA
>CM072522.1:15747419-15854919 GCA_036898135.1 Oncomelania hupensis
AAAACTACCTGCACTCTACAATGGGGCAACAGAGACTCAATGGACTTGCTTTACTGAAAGTTCACAGGGATGTTGATATTGACTTCAAAGAGGCAGTGAACTGTTTTGCCATAAGATACAATTTACAAATGGTACTAATGCCGAGGACCCTAGTGCAGCAAGACTGCAAGTGAAAGCAGGGCGGTGATGTTCATAAACTACAAAATAAAGCTTTATACCGTAAACGATCAACAAAAAGTAGTGAATAATAATAGTATACAAAACATCTCTGCTGATAAATAAATGTTTGTGTGTGTGTATGTGTGGGTTTTTTTAAGGGAGAGGCAGAGGATAATTTTTGTACCCCAGAGTTTGTCAGTTCAATTGTTCAAAAAGCTCAAAGTCCCAGACCATCACAAATGGGTTTTTCAAGGTACAGATTGCACCAGATTGCACCAGTTTGCATCCTTGAAAAAAAAACATTTCCGGGGGCATGCCCCCGGACCTCCCTAGAAGGCTCGGCGCTTCGCGCCTTCGCTGAATCTTATCCCCCCTCGACTTTCACAGGTCCGGCCCTGGTGTGTGTGCGTTTGTGTGTGGGCACACTTACACGTTGTTATCTGGACAAACCAGTGAACATCTACATAACTTGTTTTGACAGACCTACTTGTTTTGACGTCAGAACAACGATCCGTTAGGGTTAGAGCTGGGTTAGGGTTAGTGTTCGAACACTTAAAAGTACTTAAAAAGGGGCGCGAAATATGACCCATTGTCAGCACAACGTATGTGGCGTTTCAGGAAAGTCATGATAATACTGTGTACCCTCGGCTGTGTGTGCGTGTGTGTGTGTGTGTGCTTGCGCGTGTGATTCGATCATGAAAACCGAAAGTCATAAATGTTCCGTTTCATCCCACAATTGACGGTGAATGTGTCTTTAATTGCCTGTTTTTGTGTGCATTGTGCATGAAAAGATAATCCGGTGTGTTCTAATGCCTTATCAGTGTTCTGACTAAATGTTTGACATGTACAGGAGGATGAAGGTAGTGACGACTGATGCGAGAACCAAAGCGAGAACCATGCTGAATTATGACAGTGATGAGGACAAACAACGGATGGACAAACTCCTTGAAAACATCCACAAGATCACATTCTACAACGCTGGTATAATTCATCATTATGTTACACAATTATTTATCAATGGCTGATTTAACCCCGATGCTTGAATCTTGATATGTGTAACTTGAATTCGTTTCTCCACGCGACCTGTTCACTCAGCAAACAAGGCAAGTCGTTTTATGAAGTTTTCCATCTTTATTCAGCAAACATTTACAAATCATACCAGATCGCTTTCCGAAAAATTACTACCAAGATCATCATCACAAAATTGTAACTGTAGATTATATTCACACGACACCGAAGCATATAGGCGACTACTGGTCCCATTATTCTGACACCAGCGAACCAATTGATGGTAATGGGGAAAATAATATGGTCACACGTTGCCCAATCCGGGATTCGAACCAGGTACCTCTCGGTTACTAGTAAGACGCTCTACCAACTGAGCTACCCGGCCCCACACATCATCACAAGCAGACAGTGCATTACTTATATAGCCTCTCTGCAATCGAGAAAAAATGCGAACATTCCAGCATGACTTTGACTTTCCGGAAGCTACTAATGCAACCAGCCTGTCTCTTTTTTCTGCATAAATGTCAACACCTGTAGCTGTGACATTAATAGCTTCTTGTGTTAACAAGTCATCGCAATTCATTTTAAATACAAACAATAATAAAAACTATATAAAAAAAAGTGGCTGGTGCTGCAATGGTGCTCGGCTCTGCTGCTGTTAGCGCCTTAGCCTTTTCAGGATCAAATTATTTGTTTTCAAAACTAGACAATAAAGAAGAATCTAAGCGACATAACTTAGCAATGGAAAAATTACAACAAGAACAGGCTGAATATGAGAAAAACATACTAATGCAGCTTGTTTTTGTTAATAAAAGAATGAAAGAAGAAGGTCACGCCGATAAAACATTCACGCTGATAAAACATTCGAAGACGTTGATGAGGCTTTGCACCAATATTTATTCACTGGCACAACACTACCTTCATTAAAACAGCCCATGTTATCTGATATTGGAAAGGGATGATGGCAGTTAATAAACTCGGAGAAAAGACTGGCTTGTCAGCAAACACAGTTAAACAATGGTTATCGAAGCAAGCTGTATGGCAAATCTATCTTCCACCCTCGAAGAAAATAATAAGACCAAAATTTGAAAACTCTAGACCAAATGACATGCACCAAATAGATCTGTTATATCTTCCTCATGACAAAATATATAGAAATACAGGTATGCCCTTATTGTTATTGATATAGCTACCAGGTTTAAGGACGCCCATCTTCTTAGGACAAAAAATTCTGCTGAGGTCGCTCAAGCCTTAAATGCGATTTATTCAAGAGGGCCTCTCAGATTCCCTAGACTTATTCAATGCAATGAGGGGTCTGAATTCAAAGGAGCTGTTAACTAGCTTTTGTTAAAACATAATGTAACTGTTAGAAGAGGGGTTGTTGGATTACACAGATCGCAGGGTATGGTAGAAAACTTTAATTGGCAACTGGCAGAAAGGTTATTCACGTATAAGTATTCAAAGGAGTTGTTTACTGAAACCACTAATACAGAATGGGTTATTAGGTTACCTCAAGTTTTAGGGGAAATGAATTAAGAAGTAAGCAGAGTTACAGATTAAAACCAGTTGAGGCTATTAAAAAGAAACAGACTGTTGTTGCTGTTTCAAAGCCTGATCAGCCTGGCCTAACTTTGATGAACAAAACAGTTGCATACCTTTATCAGCCTGGAGAAGTTGCTCACGCCTGTCTAGAAGTGGTACTCTCAGACGGTAGCTATTTACAACCCTTGTTCTGCCTCTTATGTTCCCTGCACGCTGGCTGAACCGCCTGTAGCCAGGTCAGAGACGGTCGGTGGCCTTGACGTAGCGTCGACTACTGGCACAAGCATTTAGTGCTCTGTAGAGTTTATACTTATTTTAACCAAGCCCATTGCAGTGCTGTAGCCAGACCTTTCCCCGGCGCACTCTCTTATGATTTTGTTATACATTTTAGAAATACATGACAATTGTCCCTCACGCTATTAGAAACTACTTTTGCTCGCTGTGCATAAGTATTTTATGCCTAACAAAAATTCCTGCTGAAACTGAATGTATTTTAAAAACGAGAGAGAGAGAGAGAGAGAGACTACATGCACACACAATCGATATGATACACACAGTAGACACATACAGTGATACAAACAAACTGAATCTAAACGCACAATCAAACAAAGAGTAAATACAGTCAAGTTTAAAAGGACTTCACAAAACAAAGCAACAAACGAGACATTTAAGCAAATTTCAAAGTACAACAATTTACAAGACTAGGGGAAAATAACACGTAATGAAATGTTATGTGTTCGTGGTTTTTTTTTCTATGGAGACATGCATTCACTTGTGTGTGTGTGAGAGAGAGAGAGAGAGAGAGAGAGAACGAGAGAGATTAAACATTTAATAACATATCAGTCATCATATCCATATACAGTGCATGTATAATGTGTATTGTGTTTTGCGATAATCTAGTGCCTGTAAATAAAAGTCACAAATGGAACTTAACACCATGCAAAAACAATTAATGTTACTCACTAAAATACTGCAATTTACAATGAAAAAACACAAATGAGAAAGCATCGCATAGCTAGAGTATGCATGTATGGAAAAGTCGGGTAATATTAAATGGAGTGTATTAGGAAACGATCGAGACCTTCCAGGGAAACCTTATTTCACACACACACACACACACACACACACACACACACACGCACGCACACACACACACCCCACACACACACATATATATAATTATATATATATATATATATATATATATATATATATATATATATATATATATATATATATATATATATATATATACATATATATATATATATATATATATATATATATATATATATATATATATATATATATATATATATCCCGTTTCATATTACCCGACTTTCCCTTACAATAATTTATAAAACAGAACAAAACCACACACAACACACAAACGTAAACACATGCACACAGAGAGAGGAGGTAGGGAAGAGATATATGCAACATTTAATAACATATCTTAGGCATGCCTATGCAGTGCATGTACAATGTTTGAGTGTTTTTCGATATAACCTAGTGCGTGTAGGAAACATCACATAAAAAATTTATTGTACTCACCCAAGATTCCTTCATTCTGCTGAGCGCCGCGCCGGGCGGCTAGCTGCGCTACATGCAATTGTGTGCCTATAGCTTGCACCATTAGCACCACGAGACTTTCGTAAATTCGCTGCTCTTACATAGGCCAGCAATCAAACACAAGAAGAGCTTTTATAATGTCGACCACATCACCAGCAAGTTCAAACTTTTTACTAAGTGTGCTTCAAATGGTGAACATTGTAAGAAGGATTCAAATGTGTAATTACAATGTACACGTATACACACTCGAAAACGTAAAACTGGTCCACAGTGCAGGATCGGACAGCTAGTGCCGTCAAATCGACTTAAATATAACACAAAACAAATCGACTTCGTGGTTATAGATTATGCTACCACAAAACACAGATATGGAAGTAACTAAATGCAAACCATTATCACAATACAAAGGATATTCCACATAAAACGATCACTTTTAGTACACAAAAATAGGATGATGAGCCATACGTTTCCTCATATCTGTGTATACTGCAGAGAGCGTGGGGTTGGCGTCTGCATCTGGATTTGCCGCGCTAGGCTTCAAGCTTCGCTAAAAATAGCTTGCACATGTTGGCAGAGAGTACAAGCTTTACACAGGGCTGCACTGGCGTGTGCTAATGATACTAGAAGAAGAGCTACAGACCCGGTTTAGTCATTAAGCGTTTACCAAGTTGACAGAGCATTGTCTACTGATCCGCCTGTATATTATTTAAGGCCAAGAAGCGATCGTAGAACACCACAAATAAATTTTGTAAAAGAAGAACTTCAGATTGTGCCACCTGACACAGAACCATTAAGACTTCCTAATTAAGAAAATAAAAATGTATAATAATGACGGACGCAGTAAGGAGCTTGCCAAGTATATTAGAGGGCCTTTCACCAATGTTTTCAATATGGGATGATGAATATTGGACCATCTTTTTTACAGGCTTACCTACAAAATACATCTTTATGTATAATAACTATACTAAACGGCACCAAATTATTAAAGAATTCAAATTTGCATGCGAAATAGAATTTGAAAAAGATTTTAATAGAATTGTTGAGTGTGGAAATTATAATAAAAACCTTTTACTACCATATACATTTTACTTCAAGAGATTGTGGGGAAATTTTATTTGTAAAGTTCATAAAATGAACCAACATCATGTTTGTAAATGCGAATGCAGTTTTTCCCCTAGTTAATTAGTATTAAGTTTAGTTTATGATTATTATTTTTTAAATTTAAAGTTTTGTTATTAGTATAAAAATGACGAACACAGAAAGTCTTTTGCAATCTCCTTTGTTTAAAGACATTTTCCAGACATTACGACTTCTCCTTCTCGACAGTCAAGATGTTATTAAATCTGTTTATAACTACCCATTTGTACTCAATAGTTTTAATGTCAGATCCCCCGTTAAAATACGCATTCATGCTCAGGTAACCTTTATTAAACCCGGTAGTATTAATGAAAGTCGACTGTGTTGGTTTCTTCAAATCAAATTGAAGTGTTAAAATCTTCGGACCTAGACAGTGCTTATAACAACGTCTTGATCAAACAGTTACAAGGCAGTATAGAGGGCGCAACTATGAAAGGGTCCGGGTGGGCAGAAGGAACTTTAGAATCATTAGAACTGAACATTACAAAGTATAATCCAATCAAAGAAAAATCTTATATCCCTCTTCCCAAAGAAATTATTGACAAAAGGCTGTATTGAAGATGTCACGAGCTAATTTCGTATCCGCAAGTACAGTGTATGTTCACTAGGCAGTGTGCATAGTTTTGACTGTGTTTGCTACTGTAGGGAACACATTCCGTCGAGTTGCACGTGCGTTTTTAGAGTGCGGATTTAGTAGGCCTAATATAATATGCGGTGAGCGTTATATTTGGGCATGTATTTTTGTAAGTTAATTTTTGATTGGATTGTCATAAGGATTTCTAGTTTATAACATACTTGTATAATAGGTTACAACGAAAAGGGGGTTAGATGTCAGCTAGCGTTCAAAGGGTGTTGACGGAGAGCATAGACCTTAGTGAAGACTCTATTGTTTTTCTTTGGATGACGATGTGTGTGGTTGCTGGGTTGCGACTCCATCGTGAAAAGCTGTTGCTGCAGTTGTTTCTTCTCTGGCCTCACGAGTTGGGTGGTAGGTTGAGAACCTTTCTTTGACGCTGTTGGTTGTGCGTTTGAGGGTGAATGTATTTTTAGTTTCTTTGGTTTATTTTGGTAGGTGCTCTGTTCAATGGCACGTGGGGGGGTGTATCATTTTCATAAATATATATGCATGAAAGGCTGTGCAGCAAGTATGAATGTCATTACGAATAAGTATATTATTTGTGTACAATAATTTAGATGTATTAAGAATAAATGAAAGAGGAAATCGTTGAGGTTCTTCGAGCATCAGTTTTAAATTATATGTGGTAGCTGAGGATAGGCTAGTATTGTTTCAGAACTCTATTGCATCACTGAGACGCTGGCTTGCTCCGCCATTATTTCTGGGCTGGGTTGTCCATAATAATAATAATAATAATAATAATAATAATAATAATAATAATAATAATCATACAGGATGCTATGTACGCGCCTTTCCCCAAGGCTCAAAGCGCGGCGATCTATACCAACATACACGCTCACCTGTCTCATTTACCCTCACACACACCAAATACTCATACATCACTCAAACAGGTGGTGTAAAGGCAGGGAGATCGCTATTAGAAGACAGAAGAAAATCGAATTTTTATTTTTGAAATTTTTATATTGACTGCATCCTGAACCATTATTGAAGGGAGGGAGGAAACCGGAGTGCCCGGAGAAAACCCTCGGTGACCTCAATAGTCTCGTACCTAAGTCACATACGTTCGCCCCTTGCGGGAAACGAACCCGCGACCTTCGGCATAGGAAACCGGCGACTTATCCACTGCGCCACGAGGCCACCCCAAAACTGAGGGAAGAAGTCTGGAAGTGGTTTGACCTGGGGGCTTTCCTCTCTCCATTGCCACGTCATCGCTTACCTCCCTTGAGCCAGCCTACTATATCCTTTTTGTGTGTATGGCTAATTTCAGCAAACAAATGAACTTTCAAGTCGATACTTGCAAAATATACCGTTTTAAAATTCTGGAGGAGACAATTCTTTGACTGATCAGTGTAACGAATCCGATACTTGCAATAATCATTCGGACCTTATTGACTCAAAAAAAAATTAAATACATACTTATGTGCAAGAACTGAGAACGTTTCAGCTGGAAGACTCTTTGAGAAAATGCCTTGTGAAGATGACTAAACATTAGCCAGGATTAAAAGAAATTGATAAAGCGCAGAGGAATTATTGGATGTTTATTAATATCGTGCTGTAACATATTTACCAATTATTGTTTCCCTTTTCCACTGGACTATCGTTTGAGTTTATCTTTCTCTCATTCCCATGATTATTAGTTTGAGTGTAAATTAGTTTAAACGAGTGTCGTATGTAAGCGTGTGTGAGTTGTCTGTCATTGAGCATTAATAAATGTTTAAATGAAAATTGTTTCCAGTGTGTGGTGTTAGTGGGTTAGCTAGTGAGTGTGGGTGTTGGGAGGGACATACACACGCTCCCCCTCTGGGACGTGACACTGGTGGAGATGCAGGGTACGACTTGGTAGGTTAAGCTTTGGGTTAGTTAGAGTGTTGTGTTGTGGTGTGCATGATAGCTGATCGGAGACAGTTGGAGCGTGCCTGGCGTGTTAGTTGGTCTTACATCCAGCTTACGTAGGGAAGAGAGGGGTTGCTTCCTCGCCTGTCAGCTCGTGGGCGCCAGTGGGTTGTAGCTTCCTTTGGCATAGTCTTGCTGCTCTCTTGTCAACTGTTAGGCGGGGTTGGTAGGGGAGAACAGTTAAGTGGTATATACATTTAGTAAAGTAGTAGTGTGTACTTAGCAGTTCGGTGTTCTTGGTTGTCATGGCTGATCGCCAGCTGAGATCAGGTACTCGGGAAGTAGCGACTAAGATTAGCTCCGCCAAAGGAACAGGCATTGATTTCATGACCGCGTCTACTTTCATTGGAACTACGAGTTCGGTTGCTTTTACTAGCATAGCATCAGGGTTTAGCACGACTGTATCTACCACTAGAGGGCAGGTGAGTTATTCCACTTGATCACGTTCTCAGATGGCCGCTAGATTTCCCACCTCGAGTTCTACTCGGATGGCCGCACCTTTTGTTTTCCCTTCTACTCCTCCGTCTCCATCAGATGAGTACGCTTCGAGTAGCTATGCTAAATACAAACAGATCGCTGCCGACCTACAGCTGCAACCAGCCGAGATGGGGAGGTTCATTATGGATAGCATTAGGGCGGACGAGGAGCGCCGCGAACGGGAGGAGGAACGGCGTGAACGTCGGGAAAGGGAGGATCTAGAACGCAGGGAGAAGCAAGAGCGCGAGGAGCGCAAACGGCAAGAGCGTGAAGAGGAGAGGAAGTTCCGTCAGCAAGAGATGGAATTACTTAAGGAATCGATTTCCGTTGCCAGGGATACGTCGTTAAATACGTCCAATGCGAATAACCATGGTGATGGGGGGTTACAAGGTTCGTCTGGAGGTATTTGATGAGAAGGACGACATTGACCAATTTCTGCTACACTTTGAGAGAGTGGCGACTACACACAATTGACACAAAGGGACTTGGACTACAAGGTTGGTTCCGCTTCTGAAGGGGACGGCCAGAGAGACGTATTTACGTATGACTCCAGAGGAAGCTGGGGATTTTACGGCACTGAAACAGGCTTTGATGAAGAGGTTCCATCGGAACGCTGAGTGCTATAGGAAGCAGTTCCGTTCTATAAGGAAGGAGGCTTCAGAGTCCTTCAGTGCGTTTATGAAGCGAATGAAATCAGTACTGCAGCGTTGGTTTTGTATTGCTGGCCGAGACATTGAGGACGCTAAGGAAGTCGTGGATGCATTTCTGTTGGAACAATTTATGGACACTCTTTCTCCAGACCTAGATCAGTTCGTTCGTGATCATAGGCCACAGTCAACAGAAAAGGCAGCGGAGCTGGCAGAGCAACATTGTGAAGCCAAGAGAGACGCTAAGAAATCTGCAATTTCGAAGGTAAACGAACGTCAGGGGGGCGAGGGTCCGTGTCAACCTGATAAGACAACAATCAAGCGAGATGTGGAGTGTTACCATTGCCACAAGAAGGGCCACGTCAAGATGCATTGTCCAGAGAAGAGAAAAGAACGAGGAGCCCGAGCCGTCAAGGTAGGTGATCACAGCCGACCAGAAGTGTTGCTGGGCTGCTGCGACACGTGTGCAGACCAAGTTTTCCAGCCTCAGACAGGGGTCACAGTCAATGGGACACTCGTGCAAGGGTTGAGGGACACAGGGGCCGACATGGTTGTTGTGGCATCCAGGTTGGTTCCAGGAGAAGCCCACACCGGTAGGAGTGTAATGGTTTCCCTTGCCGACGCTTCCCAAGTCATGGAGTGCCCCACAGGTTGGATTCAACTGGATTCACCGTTTATCAAGGGTCGAGTTGAGGCAGTCGTCATGGAACAGCCTTGTCACGATGTCATTATCGGCAATAGTGTGACGTTTGATACAGGTGAAAGAAGGGCTGTACCAGTTTACTTCAAGCGGGAGTTGTCCGCTGCCGTACAGACGCGTGCCCAAACCCGGAAAGGTGATGATCTAGCTCCCTTGCCGATCGAAGCTGGCGAAAGTCTCGATATTACTCCCGCCAAATTGCAGCGTTTACAGCAAGAAGATGAATCGTTGGAAAAGGCAAGGAAGGCGGACGAATCCCAGTCATACTTCAAGTTGAAGAATGGCCAAGTGAAGTACCAGACGATCAAGGGCGTCTTACACCGTATCTTTAGTGACATGAGGGGGACATTCAGGCAAGTGTGCGTTCCTAAGATGTTACGGCCTGAGATAATGAGGCTGGCTCATGATTCACCCATGGGAGGACATATGGGGGCGCGTCGTACTCTCAATAGAATCTGGTCCGAGTTTTACTGGCCAGGAATGTCGGCAGAAATTCGTCGTTATTGCCAGTCCTGCGACCGCTGCCAGAAGACTCAACCACGTGGACGCGTTGCCAAAGTGCCTCTTTGAAAAATGCCTCTGATGGATCAACCATTTCAGCGCGTGGCAGTCGACATCGTGGGCCCACTCATTCCAGCGTCGGATCAAGGCCACCGGTATATTTTAGTCATGGTGGATTACGCCACGAGATACCCGGAGGCGGTCGCTCTGAAAACTATTAGCGCCGAGTCTGTGGCCGGGGGGTTGTGGGAGATGTGGTCACGGTTAGGAATTCCAGGGGAAGTTTTGACTGACAGAGGTACTCAGTTTACATCTGAGGTGATGCAAAAAGTCTACACATTGTTGGCTATAAAGGGCAAGATGACGACACCTTACCATGCCCAGTGCAATGGGCTTGTAGAGAAATTCAACGGCACCTTGAAAGCTATGCTCAGAAAACTCTGCCAAGAGAAGCCAAAAAACTGGAACAGATTCATTCCAGCCTTGTTATTTGCTTATCGTGAAGTGCCTCAGCAGAGCACTGGATTTTTGCCGTTTGAATTGTTGTACGGAAGGGCGGTTCGCGGTCCTATGTCGATATTGCGAGACATTTGGACAGGGCGGGTGGAGGAAGGTGAAGTCAAAACTGCATCGAGCTACGTACTAGATCTTCGGAACAGGATTGAAGAAACTTGCCGCGTGGCACGAGAGAGTTTGGAAAGAGAAGGACAACGTCAGAAAAGTCATTTTGACAAAAGGGCTAAACCTCGCACGTTTGTTGCCGGCGATAGGGTTCTTCTCCTTCTACCATGCAAGGAAAACAAGTTACAAATGTCATGGAAAGGGCCATTCACGGTCGAGGAAAGGATCGGGCAAAGCGACTACCGCATTGACATGAACGGGAAGGGAAAACTGTTCCATGCCAATCTTCCTAAGAAGTACGTAGAGCGTGTGGCTTCCGTTGCATTGGTTGAGGAACCTGAAGATTGGGAAGAAGTCAGAATAACTTCTGAATCAATGCCTATCATCCCGCTGGTAGCTCAGGAATCTCATCAGGACGTCAATATGGATCTAAGGATGCCTGAAATCCACCAAGAAATCAAGGAGCTTGCGAGACAATATGCGGACATTCTGACTGATCTACCACTGCGGACCAACCTTGCAGAATGCGGCATTCGCCTTGAGCACGACCGGCCAGTCTGCACCAAGCAGTTTCCACTACCGTTTTCCCAACGAGAAATCATCAAAGAAGAGGTGGAGTCGATGCTGAAGTTAGGAGTTATAGAACATGCAAGTTCACCGTACAGTTCACCTATTGCACTCATTAGAAAAAAAGACGGCAAGATCCGATTCTGCGTGGATTTTCGCAAGCTGAATAGAGTTGTGGTTTTTGATGCTGAACCTATGCCTGATATGGAGTTCCTTTTCTCCAAGCTGGGGCCGGCTAAGTATCTGTCCAAAATTGATTTGTCTAAAGGGTATTGGCAGATACCCATGGCGCAAGTGGATAAACCTAAGACAGCCTTCACGACAGCTCAAGGACAATTTCAGTGGCCTGTCATGCCGTTTGGGCTCAAGACAGCGAGAGCGGTTTTCAGTCGTATGATGCGAACTCTGTTGGCCCCACTAAAAATGCCCGAAATCGATAACTTTATGGACGATGTACTGATTGCAACAATCACCAAAAAGCGCCACTTGGAATGCCTGGCGGCATTGTTCCAGAGACTGAGAATAGCCAACATAGCGGCTCGGCCCTCGAAGTGTTTTCTGGGATTCCGTCAATTGGAATATCTGGGTCATATCGTCGGTCAAGGCAAGATACAAGCCGAAGAGGGGAAGATGGACAGAATTCGCAACGCGGGGCAGCCAACTACCAAACGTCAGGTCCGTTCTTTCTTGGGTCTCGTCGGATTGTACCGCCGCTTCATACCCCACTTTGCAGAGATTGCCTTGCCGCTCACCGAGCTGACCCAAGGTTCCAAACCACAGCAGGTTCAGTGGACCGACAGGTGTGAAGCTGCTTTTCAAACCTTGAAGGAGCGTCTGTGCACTCAGCCTGTTTGTTGCCTTCCAGATTGGAGCAGAGAGTTTGTGCTGCGCACTGATGCGTCAGAGGTGGGTCTAGGTGCAGTACTCCTACAGGATCAAGGGTTTGGATTGCAGCCCATCGCCTCAGCCAGCAAGAAACTGAATTCAGCGGAGAGGAACTACTCCACTATTGAGAGAGAATGTCTCGCCATTGTTTGGGGGGTTCAGAAGTTTAGTCCGTATCTGTTCAACCGCCACTTCGTCGTTCAGTGCGACCATCAACCTCTGCAGCATCTACAAAGACAGAAGCAATCTAACCCCAGACTCATGAGATAGGCGATGGTGTTGCAGCCATATGAATTCACCATTAATGTCATTCCTGGGAAAGAAAATGTTGACTCTGATTTCTTGAGCAGAACAGTGTAAAGGTATACGAGGTTAGGTCTCATAGGAGTCGGGTTTTGAATTCTTGTGGTACTTCTTGCGATAGACGGATTTGGTTCGCGTCAGTTCTTATTTAGTTAAAACTATTGCTTTAACTTAAGGCGTGAGGTATGTCACGAGCCAATTTCGTATCCGCAAGTACAGTGTATGTTCACTAGGCAGTGTGCATAGTTTTGACCGTGTTTGCTACTGTAGGGAACGCGTTCCGTCGAGTTGCACGTGCGTTTTTTAGAGTGCGGATTTAGTAGGCCTAATATAATATGCGGTGAGCGTTATATTTGGGCATGTATTTTTGTAAGTTAATTTTTGATTGGATTGTCATAAGGATTTATAGTTTATAACATACTTGTATTATAGGTTAGAACGAAAAGGGGGTTAGATGCCAGCTAGCGTTCAAAGGGTGTTGACGGAGAGCATAGACCTTAGTGAAGACTCTATTGTTTTTCTTTGGATGACGATGTGTGTGGTTGCTGGGTTGCGACTCCATCGTGAAAAGCTGTTGCTGCAGTTGTTTCCTCTCTGGCCTCACGAGTTGGGTGGTAGGTTGAGAACCTTTCTTTGACGCTGTTGGTTGTGCGTTTGAGGGTGAATGTATTTTCAGTTTCTTTGGTTTATTTTGGTAGGTGCTCTGTTCAATGGCACGTGGGGGGGGGGGGTATCATTTTCATAAATATATATGCATGAAAGGCTGTGCAGCAAGTATGAATGTCATTACGAATAAGTATATTATTTGTGTACAATAATTTAGATGTATTAAGAATAAATGAAAGAGGTAATCGTTGAGGTTCTTCAAGCAGTTTTAAATTATATGTGGTAGCTGAGGATAGGCTAGTATTGTTTCAGAACTCTATTGCATCACTGAGACGCTGGCTTGCTCCGCCATTATTTCTGGGCTGGGTTGTCCATACTGAGGGAAGAAGTCTGGAAGTGGTTTGACCTGGGGGCTTTCCTCTCTCCATTGCCACGTCATCGCTTACCTCCCTTGAGCCAGCCTACTATATCCTTTTTGTGTGTATGGCTAATTTCAGCAAACAAATGAACTTTCAAGTCGATACTTGCAAAATATACCGTGTTAAAATTCTGGAGGAGACAATTCTTTGACTGATCAATTGTAACGAGTCCGATACTTGCAATAATCATTCGGACCTTATTGACTCAAAAAAAAAAAAAATACATACTTATGTGCAAGAACTGAGAACGTTTCAGCTGGAAGACTCTTTGGGAAAATGCCTTGTGAAGATGACTAAACATTAGCCAGGATTGAAAGAAATTGATAAAGCGCAGAGGAATTATTGGATGTTTATTAATATCGTGCTGTAACATATTTACCAATTATTGTTTCCCTTTTCCACTGGACTATCGTTTGAGTTTATCTTTCTCTCATTCCCATGATTATTAGTTTGAGTGTAAATTAGTTTAAACGAGTGTCGTATGTAAGCGTGTGTGAGTTGTCTGTCATTTAACATTAATAAATGTTTAAATGAAAATTGTTTCCAGTGTGTGGTGTTAGTGGGTTAGCTAGTGAGTGTGGGTGTTGGGAGGGACATACACACGCTCCCCCTCTGGGACGTGACAGAAGATTAAGAACTCGGATGACAAACGTTTTATGTGGTGTGTTCTGGCTAAATTATATCCTATTTAGTCTAAAGAACATCCTGAAAAAGTGTCACTGTACAAAGATAAAGTAACGAACTTAAAGACATTAATTGTTCTGTTAGCCTCAATGCCATCGACAAATGTGAATCCCAGAACTCTCCTACAATGGTCAGTGTATATTTTTGGGACCCTGTTCACCATGTTGATCTTTTACTAATAACAAACCCGCAAGACCTTCCATTCATATTACATTATCTACCACTGTTACACTCAGTTTGATGTTGGTGTTTTTCTATCAGTATCTGATTCAGCCCCGATGCTTGAATTCCTGATAGTTGTGTAACTCAGATTCGTTTATCCACGCAACCGTCCAAACAGCATACAAGTCACAAAGTCGACGTGTGAAGTTTTCCACTTTTATTCAGCACACACCAACAACTGCATACAATTCTCAACTCAACTCAACAACTTTCACAGCAACTCTCCAGCTCACTATCAACAACTTTACTCTCCCAACAGCAACTCGGCACACGATTAAATAACCTCTCTCTTTTCTGGAACAATTTGGTACATAGTAGAAATGACGTACTGCCACCAATCGAACTAAAGATCGTCATCACTGACTTACGTCATACTTCTCTCTTCCTGCCAAAAGAATGTTCTCCATTATCTACGACCATCAAGAAACTTCGATCGATAGTAAACAAACAGATCCAGAAGATTCTACAACAATATCGACTAACGAAAATTATCAACGTTATACAAAGCCTCTCCTAACAACAATGCAAACTCAAATCAAAGGTAAATAAACTCTATTATTGAATACTTTGCAAAACGAAACGATTAGATCTATCGTGCGCGCTTTAGACACACTTTCGTTCGTTTCAACGTAACATAACCCCCCACTCAAGAAGAAATTTACTTAATTTCTTTCAACAACGTTGAAACGTAATGCACAAACAAAGTACAGAATTAAGACTTATCTCAGCCTGTCTGAACACTATCAACGTTCTCAGCTCATTCACACAGAGTCAATGGTTTTCATCTTCAAATCCGCCTGGATATTGTCAATGTTCACAGTTTATCTACACGGTCAATGTTTTTTACTCACACACTCTGCTGAGGAAGTCCGCACCAACATTGTCTGATCCTTTGATAGATTCTACTCGCATGTTAAAGTTCTGCAAGTACATAGCCCATCTCATGATGCGACTGTTCACAAACTTGGCAGAGTTCAAGTAAGTTAACGGCTTATGATCAGTCTGCAGCACGAACTTCACTCCTTGAAGGTACAGTTCGAACTTCCGGATTCCCCATATGATGGCAAGGCACTCTTTCTCCATGGTCGAGTAATTTTTCTCAGCCCTGGACAGCTTCTTGCTGGCGTAACTGACCGGAAATAGTTTCCCTTCGTGTTCTTGCATCAGTATGGCGCCGATGCCTTCGTCCGCTGCGTCTGTCCTTAAGACGAATTCCTTGGAAGTATCGGGCAGTCGTAGCACCGGATCCTTCGAAAGGAGGTCGCGCACAGTCTGGTATGCCCTCTCCTGAGACGGTCCCCACTGCACTTGGTTTGGACAGCCTTTCCGCACCAGGTCCGACAAGGGTGCTGTGATGGCGGAGTAGTTTGGTACAACTCCCTGTAGTATCCAGCCAACCCCAGGAAAGATCGCACCTGCTTCTTGGTTTGGGGACGTGGAGCGTTCAGAATCTTGGTGACGTTTTCTAGTAGAAGCCCCTTCTGTCCTTCTTTCAGCGAATGGCCGATAAAGTCTACGTTGTCAGTCCCCAGAATGCACTTACTGGGTCTCACGGTCAGGTTGGCTTCTGTGAGACGGTGAAACAGCTCCCTCAAGGTCTGCAGATGCTCTTCCCAGGTGCGAGTGTGGACTAGCAGGTCGTCCCAGTAACACACGACATTGTCCATCCCTTTGAGCATCTTCTTCATCCCTCTCTTCAGGGTAGCTCCGCTGTTGACCATGCCAAAGGGCATCCTTAGGCACTCGTACGTCCCATCAGGGGTTATAAAAGCAGTCTTTGGTATGTCCTGTTGACGCACGGGGACTTGCCAATAACCTTTGCTGAGGTCAATCTTTGAGAAGATTCTACTCCCCGATAATTGGCGGAAGAGGTCTGCTGCGGTAGGCATCGGCTCAGGGTCGAAGACGGTGATCTTATTAACCTTCCTGTAGTCGATGCATACTCGGTTGCTCCCGTCCTTCTTCTTCACAACCACGACAGGGGACGCGTAGGGGGAACTGGACTCCCTGATGATGCCCATCTTCAGCATCTCATCGATGTCTTTCTTCAAGGATTCACGGGCCTTGAAAGGGATCGGGAAGGGCTTGGATCGAACAGGGATATTCGAAGTGAGGCGGACTTCGTGTTCGACCAAAGTTGTAGAGCCAGGGACATCGCTGAAGTTGTGGGGAAACTCGCCCATAAGGTCCTTGAGCTCCATCTTTTGACCTTCCGTCAAGCTTGGTCCTAGCTTAACATCATTGATGCCTTCTTTGCTATGGAAGTCTCCCAGTTCCAACAGTTCCTCGCTGTCAAAGCTGTTGTCGATCTCAGCTGCTGTTGCCACATGCACAGTCTCTGATGGCCTTTCCACGTACAGCTTAAGGAGGTTGGCGTGGTATATCTTGGAATGCTGGCCGACCTTCACCTTATAGTCGTTGATCCCCACCACGGTCTCCACTTCGTAAGGGCCTTTCCACTGCATCAGCAACTTATTATGATCGGTAGGTAGCAGCACCAGCACTTTGTTGCCAGGTTTGAACTTCCTGTTCACAGCCCTACGATCGTAGTAGTGCTTTCCACAGTCTTGGGACTTCTTCAGGTTTTCTCTTGCTATTTCGAGAGTCTGCTCCAGCTTCTCCCGTAGCTCAAACACGTACTGGTAGCTGTTCTTCACCTCTGGGGTGTCTACTTCTTTCGTCCACAGTTCTTTTAGGATGTGCATCGGCCCTCGGATGGTTCTTCCGTACAGCAGCTCGAACGGAGAAAAGCCGGTGGACTCCTGCGGTACTTCTCTGTAGGCGAAAAGTAGGGCGTTGATGTAGCGATGCCATTGTCTGGGCTGCTCGCTGCACAGTTTCTTCAGGGTGGACTTCAACGTAGCATTGAACTTTTCGACAAGCCCGTTGCACATTGGATGGTAGGGTGTCGTAGTCAAATGCCGGATGCTCAGCAGTCTGTTGACCTCCTTCATGCAGTCAGAGACGAACTGCGTCCCGAGGTCTGTCAGAATTTCTTCAGGCACTCCAAGTCTACTGAACATGTCCACCAGCGCCTCTGCAACAGTTTCAGTGTCAATCTTCTTCAGAGGCACTGCTTCTGGGTACCGAGTCGCATAGTCCACTAAAGTCAGTACCCACTGATGACCTTCTTCACTCGGAGGTCTTATTTCGCCGATTAAGTCTAAGGCCACCCTCTTGAAAGGTCGGTCGACCAGAGGCATCCTCTGCATAGGCACTTTCGGGACCCTTCCTCGAGGTATGGTCTTCTGGCAAATGTCACATGATCGGCAGAAACGGCTGACGTCCGCATGAAGTCCTGGCCAGTAGAACACCGCCTGGATTCTATCCGACGTCTTCTTGATACCCAGGTGACCTCCCATGATTGAGTCATGCGCTACTTCCATCACCTGGCGCCTTAGGGGTAACGGTACCAAGACTTGACGTAGTGGTTTTCCTCCGTTGACCCTCGGGTGCTGGAAGATTCGATACAGGATCTTGGCCTTCACCTCAAAATAGACCGTGCCACTGCCTTTGGTCACGTGGTCTTGGCGGTTCCTGTACTTGTTTAAAGTACTATCAGCTTCCTGGAGCTGGATCAGTTTATCTCTGTCCACGATGGCAGCTTTGGAGTTGTCGGCGACCTTCAGTGGCGTAGACGTCTTGTCTCTCTTGGCCTGGGCCCTGGTAGTGACAGCACCGACGATCTCTGGTCGGCAGGGCTGAGCCGGAGTAACCACATTGTCCCGTAGCAGCTCTGTAAGGTCTCCATCGGGAAACGGCAATGGATCCTCCTCCACAACTTCGACGCGTTGGGTTGAGGCAGGACTCCACTCTGGATCGGGGTCGTCGGGTCGTCTCGCGCCGTCGATATTCCCGATCATCAAATCATACAGCGGCTTCTTCAGACAAACCGCTTCGACTTCGCCTATGTAGAAAGGGGTGTTGACATGAATCTTCGCAACTGGCGCTCTCACACATTTGCTGTCGGCCATGAGTGTCCATTTTGAATCGCCAGTGAACTGTTCTTTAGCGATTAAGTCTTCTCTGACGATGACCCCACTGCAGCCAGAGTCTCTTAAAACAGTCACTTCATGATTTCCGACGCGTCCCTCGGAAACTGGCATGTTCTGGACGGTCACTGCTGCGCTGGCGACGACGGGGATGGATTTTCCGTTGGCAAGGAGAAGTTGGCCATCAGTCATGCACTCTTGCACGTCCGCAGGGGTAGCTGTGCGCTCGGTCTCACTCGGAAGAATGACGCTCCCGCCGCACACTTGATGGTCAGATCTACTGGTTTGCCGTTGATTGGAAAACCGCCTCTGCCGGTTGCCCGCCGCTGCGTTGTCCGTACTGCTCCGCTGTCCGCTACTTTTGTTTTGAGGACAATTAGCCGCCCTGTGGTCTGTAGCGTTGCAGGTGAAACAGCCTCTTGAATGCCCTTCCCTGGGAGGAGGCGTGGAGTCTGTCTGTCTCTGGCTCGTCTGGCTTCCCTGGATCTGGTTCACATGGTTTCCAGTCTTCTGAAAATGTTTCGTCGCGCTGGGTGGCCCCAGGGTTTTCCCATGAGCGATGAGATATCTTTCAGCAGCCTCAGTCACATCTTTAAGCGTCTGCAGCTTTTGTTCTTCTAAGTGGGTCGCTAGGTCCTTGTGACAGGCATTGAGAAATTGTTCCTTCACGATCAGGTCATGGAGACTGTCGTAAGACTTCGTTTCGCCTGATAACTCCACCCACTTGTGTAGATATGACGACAGGCGCTCCACAAACTGCTTTGGCGTCTCGTCTGACTTAGGCCGGCATTCACGGAAGCGTTTACGGTAGCCCTTCTCTGTAAAGTTGTAGCACTGCAACAGGGCCTCTTTCAAGACGTCGTAGTTTTTGGCGTCATCGTTCGACAGTCTGGTGTAAACTTCGAGAGCTTGCCCCGTCAGAAGTGCACTCAGTCGAATTGCCCAGTCTTGAGGTTGCCAGTTAGAGCTTTCAGCGAACCTTTCGAATCTCGCCAGATAACTGTCAATCTGGTCCTTCCCGTCGACGAAAGCTGGCAATTTTGGAGCCGTATGGTCGTTGGTGACTTGTGGCGCATGCTGATTGTTTTGGATACGCGCCAACTCTATCTGTTGCTGACGCTCAGCTTCTCTTTCTTGCCGCTGCTCTTCTCTTTCTTGACGCCGCTCTTCTCTTTCTTCTCGGCGACGCTGCTCTTCTAATTCTCGTTCTTCGCGGCGACGCTGCTCTTCTAATTCTCGTTCTTCGCGGCGACGCTGCTCTTCCTTTTCTAGACGCTTCTCTTCTAATTCTCTTTCTCTTTCTTCGCGCCATATTCTCTCTTGAGACTTGACGTACTCCGTCAGCTGTTTGCCTTTTAGATTTAGTTCAACCCCTCTCTGCCAGAAGTCAGCCATCTTGATGCTTCTGGAAAGTTCTTTTCTGGAAAGTTCTTTTTCTAGAAAGTTCTTGACTGTAGAGTTCTTTTTCTGGAAAGTTCTTGACTGTGCTGTACCTTTCTAGACTGTTCTAGAACAGCACGCTTTCTGCAGTAGCGCTGATGCTTGTCACTAGTCGCCTTCGCTGACGCAGGCCCCGCTGTCCTCGTCGTATGCGACGCTGCACCACGCTGGTGTTGATGTACACGCTCCTGTGCTGAAGTAGACGCGACGTCCGTTTGCCGCTCGATCTCTGTAACACTGGCGATGTAGCTCCGAGACTGTCCCTCGACGTAGTCCTGCGGCAGCCACGTAGTCCTGATCTGTTGTTCGCTCACGAAGCAACTCTTCAGCGACTACACGCCCTTGCAGTCAACCCGAACCTATCGGTGATGTAGTCCCAGTATGTTGGCCCCTCTCGACGCAACTCGTTGGCGGCTACCCTCGATGACTGCCTCTCGTAACGTTGACTCGCTTGTTGTAGCAGTTGAACCCTTGGCTATGGCGTGAATCCCGGCTTGGCCCCCAAAATGTTACACTCAGTTTGATGTTGGTGTTTTTCTATCAGTATCTGATTCAGCCCCGATGCTTGAATTCCTGATAGTTGTGTAACTCAGATTCGTTTATCCACGCAACCGTCCAAACAGCATACAAGTCACAAAGTCGACGTGTGAAGTTTTCCACTTTTATTCAGCACACACCAACAACTGCATACAATTCTCAACTCAACTCAACAACTTTCACAGCAACTCTCCAGCTCACTATCAACAACTTTACTCTCCCAACAGCAACTCGGCACACGATTAAATAACCTCTCTCTTTTCTGGAACAATTTGGTACATAGTAGAAATGACGTACTGCCACCAATCGAACTAAAGATCGTCATCACTGACTTACGTCATACTTCTCTCTTCCTGCCAAAAGAATGTTCTCCATTATCTACGACCATCAAGAAACTTCGATCGATAGTAAACAAACAGATCCAGAAGATTCTACAACAATATCGACTAACGAAAATTATCAACGTTATACAAAGCCTCTCCTAACAACAATGCAAACTCAAATCAAAGGTAAATAAACTCTATTATTGAATACTTTGCAAAACGAAACGATTAGATCTATCGTGCGCGCTTTAGACACACTTTCGTTCGTTTCAACGTAACAACCACTCTATATTTATGGCCCCATGTAATTAATAATATTATTATATCAATGAAAATTATATTTCATCCTAGTGGATCCTTCTCCAACATTTCACAATCATGGAAAACATTATAAATACCTGTAATCTTTACAGCACAATATACGATCCACTTTCAGAGAGAAAGTCCTCCGAACCTATACTTCTTGATAAGTCCTCGATGTTTCCTACCTCTTCAATATTCACAACAATCTTTTTTTTAATCTTTTTTTCCTATTAAGGGACACAATGACTCGACACAACCTCACACCTTGGGACACAATAACCAACTCAGCACCACTTCCCCTTACTTCAGTGTGGGCCATCGGAAGGCCAGGCACAAGGCCATTGATGAATTAAATTGTATAAAAATAGGGAAATAATAATAGATAAAATGGTTTTGTATAAAACATTGTTGACACAGTGTGGGCCTAGCAACCACGGCTGGGGGTCACCCCATGGCACTAGGGCCATTTAGGGTAGACTCCCCAGCGTGGGCCATCGGAAACGCCCAGGCACATAACCAATGATAAATTTGTCTATATAAAATTAGGTTAAAACTAGCTGGAAAAAAATTTACGTTTTTTTTTCTTTATAAAATAATATGTAAAAGGCAAAAAGGTAGTACGAATTTAAAATCTGGGAGAAGGGAAATGGATTAAACCCTCCACCAACCCACCCACCCCCCCAAAAAGAAAGGTTTGTTAATTGTTAATAATTACTGGTATTGGTAGATACCGTGTAGGGGCGCCCACAGCAAGTAGCGCTATGTTGGGCATTACCCCCACGGACGCCATGCATAGCCGGACAACGACACATCTAATAGTGTATTGTAGACAGTGTAAAGAGAGGGGTATTTCAAGAATTGCGTGTATGCGTGCGTGGATAATCTGCGTGTCCTCCCGTCTCACACTTCTCTAACTCATAAGAATAAACTATGTGGTCACACCCCCTCTATTACACTATAAACATGAATCAACAAAATTTGCTCAAGTACAGACAAATCAACAAGAATTGGAAAAAACATACAATTAGTTTTGTACTCACGTACTTCGCAGAGTTAATCCGTGAATTACACACCACTCACCAAATACACATAAAATTCCAGTCACCATCGACAGAGAGAATTTAAACGCAAAGAGTCTCACTGAGATTATGACCGATTTGTCTATGTATGTCCTCTGTCTCTGTCTATGTAACTTCTTCCGTTCTTCTCACTTTCTCCTTCTCCTTATTCTTTCTCTGTCTTAGTTTATCTTCTCCGTTCCCTTCTTCGTCTTTATTCTTCTTCGGCTGCTGCTGCTGCCGCCGCCGCTGCGGCTGCTGCTGCTGCTGCCACTTCTTCATCTTTCTTCTTCTTCGGCTGCTGCTGCCGGCGCTGCTGCTGCTGCCACCACTTCTTCGTCTCTTTTCTTCGTTGCTTCTTCTCTGTTGCGGCCGCTACAGCTTCTTCTTCTTCGTCGTCTTCTCATTCGCCTTCTCCTTCGTCTTCTTCTTTCTTCTTCTTCTTTTTTCTTCTTCTTCTTTCTTCTTCCTCTTTTTTCTTCTTCTTCCTTCTTCTTTCTTCTTCCTTCTTTCTTCCTCCTCCTTCATCTGTCTTCTTTCTTCTTCATTCTGCTTTCTTCTTCTTTCCTCTTCCCCTCCTTTCATCTTTCTTCTTCTTTCTTCTTCCTCTTCTTTCTTCTTCTTACTCTCGAGGCCCCCAGCAGGAAACTTCTGTGAACAAAGGAGTTTACCACAACTAAGTTTCTTGATACATAGACTTTCTTCGGACTACTACTTATACCTCTCTCTTCTCTGTGACGGGACCAGACCAGAAATATAATTCAAATCTCATCCATGTCGAATACAGTTCACACATAAGCAAATTCTAAAACTAATTATATCAACTGATTATTACGCCATGACACCAATTAATTTCAGTCATACAAATAAATGTAATGCTATAAACTGCAATTTGAAGTTTCAACTTCAAATCAAATAATGATCCGACTTCAATTCGTTATTCAACAATTTCAGTGAACCACCATTTTCATCTCCTCCCAATTCCATCCTTCACACTAGTATCAAAATTATTTATTATTAATTTTATTACATGACAAGTAGAATATAATCATTTTTAAAATAATATTACGTTTATAATACATTTCAATGATAAACAATATATACCTGCAGACACAGCTGCGAGAAGTCCAGAACAACCACTCCTTAGCATAGTCAAGAAAAGAAATGAATATATTTTTGAATGTATATTGGTGAACTGTCATGTGACCAGCTCAACCAATCAGAATTTAGCTATCAGTAAAAAAGATATTACAAATATGTACTCACAGGAAAAGACTACAATAACATAAAGTCATCGCACCTATCCTATCCTATCCTATCCCATAACTCGGAGGTCGTAGGGGCACCACAGATGATCGTTTAACCAGTGTACTCCATCTTTCCCTGTCCTCAGCAACCCTGATTGTTTCGCTCAATGTCAAACCAGTCCATTCTCGAATGTTATCCTCCCACCTCTTTTTCGGTCTCCCTCTTCTTCTACATCCTTGCACTGTGCCTTGCAGGGTGGTCTTTGCAAGACCTAATGATCTGGTGACGTGGCCATACCATCGGAGTTTACGTTTTTTTCTCCACTGTGAGCAGGTCATCGTGTTGTCCAATGGCTTGTGTGATGGTCTGTCGGACTTCGTTGTTGGTGATGTGCTGGGTATAGGAAATGCCCAGAAGTCTTCTGTAGCACCTCATCTCCATGCTTTGTATTCTTCGTTGGAGATCTGCTGTGAGGGTCCATGTTTCGCAAGCATATAGGAAGATGGAGATGACAAGGGAGCGCAGCAGCCTTACCTTGGAATGTAGACTGATGGTCCTGTCTTTCCAAATTGGTTTCAACCTCGCCAGGGCAGCAGTTGTTTGTGCGATCCTGGAGAGGACTTCCTGTCGGGACCCATTGTCTGATACAATGGCTCCTAAATATTTGAAGCTATGCACTGTGTTGAGGGATTGGCCTTGGAATAATGTCCGTGTTGATGCCATTGGTGATGGTGGTCATCATTTTGGTCTTCTCTGCACTTATTTCCATTCCAAAGGCACTGGAGGTGGTGTCAAGCCTCTGTACCAGCTGTTCAAGTTCTTGTTCCTCTCCAGCCAATCCATCAATGTCATCCGCAAAACGGAGGTTGGAGATTGCCCTTCCCCCTATGCTGACTGTGCCTTCGAGGTCTGCAAGGGCATCTGACATGATGCGCTCTAGGAAGATGTTGAAGAGTGTTGGAGAGAGTAGGCATCCCTGACGCACACCGATTGTTGTTCTGAACCAGTTTCCGATGACGCTGTTGTGGAGGACTGCACTACTAGCCTTTTCATACAGGCTATTGATGACTTCAATAATTTTAGGGCTGATGTTGTACACTCTCATGGTTGCCCACAGAGCTGCATGCCAAACTCGGTCAAACGCCTTTTTGAAGTCTACGAACACATGACATAGATGTTGTTGGTGCTGTTAGGTATTTCTCGCAGATTATTCTGAGGTTGAAAATCTGTTCAGTGGTACTTCGCCCTGCCCTGAATCCTGCTTGCTCTTCATCGGACCAAAAACTCTAAACCAGGTCCGTGACAGACAGCCACGATGGGGGAATGGCCCTCAGCACACTTAGGCTATCCAAGGCCACGCCCTGCAGAACCACCAGGTGCCACATCGGCCATTATGAGATTTACAGCAGAGGAGACACCTCAGATCCGTGAATGAGACCTGCAACCATAGTGAGGAGGCCGAAGCCCCCAATCCCCAACACCCGGCGAAACCCCGACATATTCAAATGGAGCTGCGACTCAGTGCAGACAGCATGTAGGGGGCCGAAACGGTCGGCTAGAAGTGAACAATCTAAGAGACAGTGCTCAAAGCTGGGCAGTGCAGAACAGACACACCTTGCTGCCGTCCACCTCCAGTGTCCCGTAAGAAGGCGCATGGAGATAAGGCACAGGGCCAAAGGGGCCTCCGAGTATAAGAGCAGTGGACGGCTGGTTGGCATCATGAAGAAATAAGGACGCTCCGCGCACCACGAGGCGAGTTCTCCGGACCATTCCGACCAGATCCTACCACCGACCGCACCCCGCGCCTCGGAGGCAGATGGTGGGACACGCAGGGAAGTGAGAGACCCCCCCTCCCTCTCCCCCTCCTATTAGCAGCGGCAGCCCTATCGGCAGCTTCGTTACCCTTGATGCCCACGTGGGCTGGTACCCAACATAGAGAAACCGTGACTCCGGAATCCAAGAGGGCTCTG
Source organism: Oncomelania hupensis (assembly GCA_036898135.1). Classification (NCBI taxonomy): domain Eukaryota; kingdom Metazoa; phylum Mollusca; class Gastropoda; order Littorinimorpha; family Pomatiopsidae; genus Oncomelania; species Oncomelania hupensis. Next base: position 15,772,871 of record CM072522.1, read on the forward strand.
GCGTAGCCCACACCTCCGACACGGTGGAAGGGCGGGCCGGGGAGTATCCCTCCCCCCAAACACTGGAGGGCAGAGAGAGAGTCGGAGTCCACAGCAAAGGACAGGCCCCGTGGTAAGTCAGCACTGGACATAGCAAGCAGCGCCTGCCTAATGGCCAAACGTTCCACCGTAAGAACACTGGATCCGGGTGGGGCACCAAAAGACCAGTCGCCCACACCCGGGATGGAAAATCCACAGCCCGCTGGGCCGTCCTCCCGGACCGAGCTATCTGTAAAAATCTGGATGTGGGCCGACAGAGAATGAAGGCGCTCTCGCGCAAGCTTGGTGAGCAGCGGAAGGTCCGTCTCGCGTGCGAGTCCCTCGAAGGCGAGAGCAACAGAAAACGGTGGATTGACCCAGAGGGGTCCGGTTGGTCAGGGAAGGATTCCACCATGCGCAAACTGCCCAGGATGCCCTTCAACAACGGATCGAATGTCTCTCCCAGGCCCGGGCGGTGTCGACGGCTCTTCAAACCCCTAAAATCCTCCCGCAACTCAGCCTCCGTAGAGTTAGGGACCCTGCCCGCTCTGCATATGTAGCCCGCCCCCAGAAATGTGAACAGCGAGCCAGTTATCTAGGCCTTCATTGTAGCGACCTAGTTGTGTCCATTTTAGAGCATTCAGTTGCAAAGGAGATGTAACGAAAACAAGGGAGAAATATAGGCCTCATCACATAGAGACACAGATTTCGTGTACTTTGGCTCAACAAGGAGATAATGTACGGCCAGGCCTTGTGTGTAGGATATGATGGCTTTAGTAGTAGTTGTAGTTTATTTATTTACGTTAATTTGTTTTTTTACTCCTTGGTAGAGCAACAAAACCCTCGTGGACAGACGGTGAAACTTTGTCTGGACCCAGTGCAAGAGATTTTCCTCTGGTCTCTGTGGACACTGCAGCTGGACCTTGCTGTTAAATTCTGGGAACGTTGTGAGGTTAGTTTTTACGGTGATGATGATGACGACGATGATGAACAGAAGAAAGATGATCGTAAACTGATTCTGAAGCCTTGTTGCTGTTGTTTTCCCATACGTTTACTGTAGTATCATCATAGAAGAGCTTGTTAATCCTCATTGTTACAGCGAAAGCTCTTCAATAAACCTATACAAAACGTTCGCAGCTTGTCTCTGGCCGTCGCCAAAATTTGCCAAGAATCACAGTGCAAACACTAAAAGACCGTGACGCTATTGGGGAGTAGACGATATGCTGATGGACCTTCTTAGCATGTGGGAAAGGTTGTAGTTTATGCAGTCAGTGGTGTAAATTGAATACTCAACACTAGTAGTAGGGTCCCCCTTTGGGGTGCCGGGGGTTTCAGTATAAATAGTATCCACACTTTCTGGAAATTTAGTGCTTTAAATTCCCACTGTCGCTGTCTTTCTCATTTCTCCTGCTCTGTTCTATCAATCTGCTATACTATCTTCTTCTTCGCTAGACCACCCATTGGGGTCATGAGCAATCTTGCCACTGTAGATTGTTCTAACCTATAAAGGGAAAAGTGAAAGCCCCAGTTGAAAACCTGTCTTTCCTTTATAGGCATGACCGATTCACTGCGGCAACAGTACCCCCGTTGGAGTGCCGGGGGTTTCAGTATAAATAGTATCCCCACTTTCTGGAAATTTAGTGCTTTAAATTCCCACTGTCGCTGTCTTCCTCATTTGCTCTTTCCCATTCCTGCTCTGTCCTATCACTCTGCTATACTATCTTCTTCTTCGCTAGATCAATGACCTACCTTTTTTCTTGAAAACTCTTCCTGGACAAGATTCCTTGGTTGTGTATGAGGTCTGTTGGATCAGCTTGGGAGTATTGGACGCTTTCTGCCGGGTGGTCACTAGGGCTTCCTATGATGTTATTATTTAGCAATATAGGCATTTTATATGTATGTGTTTTGTTGATATTTTATAATGATGTTTGTATTCTATTTTGTTTTTGTAACCGGGGGTTCGATTAGTTGGGGTAAAGCCTCAGCCGTCCCCTGCGTGGGATGTCTTTATTGTAAAGTGACTGGCCGGTGGAGGGCATTCAGTTTTCCCACTAGGGTTGTTTCAGCAGATCTTTTATGCGGATCGGGGGTTGTCCGATCCTGATTTGGCTCGGAAGAGTCCGCTGGACCTAAAGCAACAATCAATCAATCAATCAACATTCGCTAGACCAGTCACCTACCTTTTTTCTTGAAAACTCTTCCGGGACAAGACTCCTTATTTGTGTGTGAGGTCTGTTGGATCGGCTTGGGAATATTGGACGCTTTCTGCCAGGTGGTCATCAGGGCTTCCTATGATGTTATTATTTAGCAATGTAGGCATTTTATATGTGTTTTGTTGATATTTTATAATGAGGTTTATATTCTATTTTGTTTTTGTAAACGGGGGTTCCATAAATTAGAGTATAGCCTCAGTGTCCCCTGCGTGGGATGTCTTTATTGTAAAGTGACTGGCTGGTGGAGAGCTTTCAGTTTTACCACTAGGGTTGTTTCAGCAGATCTTTTATGCGGATCAGGGGATGTCCGGTCCTGATTTGGCTCGGAAGAGTCCGCTTGACCTAAGGCAATAATCATGTCATGTAATGTAACTAGTAGTAGGTCTAGGTTTAATGTTTGTTTGTGTGTGTGTGTGTGTGTGTGTGTGTGTGTGTGTTTGTGTGTGTGTGTGTTGCAGGATAAAATCGCCGCTGCGTTGTATGCCAGGTCGGTGATCGCCGCAAAAGCTGAGGAGGAGGGCAACCCAGTTCTCAAGTCAGAGATCGAGTTGTTTGCTAGGTATTGGTGATGACGATGATCAGGACAATGAGGAGGACGAGGGAGAAGACAATGATTGATGAATACGAGGTTGAAGTTGAGGAGGTGGAGGAAGACAATAACGAGAAGGTCAACGATGCTGCTGTAGCTTCTGCTGCTGTTGTTATTGTTGCTGCTGCTGTTGATAATAATAATAATAATAATAATAATAATAATAATAATAATTATTATTATTATTATTATTATTATTATTATTATTATTATCATCATCATCATCATCATCATCATCATCATCATCATCATCATCATCATCATCGTCATCATCATCATCATCATCATCATCATCATCATCATTATTATAACAATAGTAATAGGTTGAAGATGATGATTATGAATCATGATTGATTGAACATTGATTAATGATGATTGATGATGATTTTGAAGTTAGTTTATTTTATTTATTTGCGCTTTCACAGTCGGTTCGAGACGCTGGCGATTCAGACCTTACGTTGCTGTCGGGAAATGGATGTGGAAAAAACTAGAGAGCTGCTACTGAAACCCTGTCCTTGGTGGGGCAACCTCACCATACTGCAGGTACTATCCACCCATCCATCCATCCATCCAGACAGACTATCTGTCTATCTATCGAAATGAAGCGAGAGCTCGCCAGTTTTCTTAAGTTTTAATTTGTAATATACGACAATTTAAATGTGGTTAAACTGTATGAGTCGTAAGTAAAATAATATGTGTCGTGACATCGTATCTTAAATAATGGAAATGTTGAGAGAGAGAGAAAGAGCGAGTTGAAAAAGTCATGATTTAAACTATTTTAGCATCAATTGCTCTGTGGGTTCGGGCATTAAATAGAATAGACCCAACGTTTCCCGGCGTGTCGTAAGAGGCGACTAACAGGGGTGATGTTAGCACGGCATCACTGGGCGAAGTCACCGGCCAGGGCGAGGAACCTCACGTTACTACAGGTTCAACGACCCAGTGCTTAGGGCCAAGGCGAGCCACAATGTATTCGTGGATTTCGGCTGTGGCCAACAGCCTGGAGAGGATTGGGCACAGCCAGGTCTTTTTTGCCCAAGACACACTACATGATGAAGCTATCCTCTAATTCTATACCGGATCGGTCGTCGCCCGGCACAAGGACCGCGCCTTCCTTTGGCCACCAGGACGGAGGTGATAAGTGTGCTACTGTTACACTCGGTTTGATGTTGGTGTTTTCTATCAGTATTTGATTCAGCCCCAATGCTGAATTCCTGATAGGGTGTAACTCAGATTCGTTTATTCACACAGCCTGCTCAATCAGCATACAAGTCACAAAGTCGACGTATGGAGTTTTCCACTTTTATTCAGCACACATCAACAACTGCATACAATTCTCAACTCAACTCAACAACTTTCACAGCAACTCTCCATCAACAACTTCTCTATCAACAATTTTACTATCTCTCAACAGCAACTCGGCACACGATTAAATAACCTCTCTCTTTTCCGGAAGAATTTCGAATACAGTAGAAATGACGCACTGCCACCAATCGAATAAAAGATCGTCATCACTGACTTACGTCATACATGTCAAAAGAATGTTCTCCATTATCTACGTCCATCAAGAAGCTTCGATCGATAGTAAACAAACGAATCCAGAAGATTCTCCAACAATATCGACTAACGAAAATTCTCAACGTTATACAAAGCCTCTCCTAACAACAATGCAAACTCAAATCAAAGGTAAATAAACTCCATTATTGAATACTTTGCAAATCGAAACGATTAGATCTATCGTACACGCTTCCGACATACTTTCGTTCGCGTTTCAACGTAACATAACCCCCCACTCAAGAAGAAATTTACCCAATTTCTTTCAAGAACGTTGAAACGTAATGCACAAACAATGTACAGAATTAAAACTTACTTCAGACTGTCTCATTTACTGTCAATGTTCTCAGTTTATATACACAGAGTCCATGTTTTTCATCCGCAAGTCTTTCTGGATACTGTCAATGTTCACAGTTCATTCACACAAGGTCAATGTTTCTCATCTGCAAGTCTGTTTAGATATTGCCAATGTTCTCCACACAGTCAATGTTCTTTCAACCGCAAGGAAACGACGCCCTCGTCAGTTGCGGTCGTCATCGGCCCAGGGTCAAAGACAGTGATCTCGTGGGCTTTCCTGGAGTCAGTGCATCCTCCGTTGTCTTCCTCTCCCGTCGGATGTCCGACGCAGTCGACGTTGTCAGCTCCCAGAATGCATTCGCTGGGTCTCACGGTCAGGTTGGCTTCTGCGGGACGGTGGAACAGCTCCCTCAAGGTCTGCAGATGCTCCTTCCAGGTCTGGGTGTGGACTTCATGTTCGACCAAAGTCGTAGAGCCTGGGACATCGCTGAAGCTATGGGGAAATTCGCCCATAAGGTCCTTGAGCTCCAACTTTTGACCTTCCGTCAAGCCTGGTCCTAGCTTAACGTCATTGATGCCTTCTTTGCTGTGGAAGTCTCCCAGTTCCAACAGTTCTTCGCTGTCAAAGCTGTCGTCGGTCACAGCTGCTGTGGCTGCGTGCACAGTCTCTGTTGGCCTTTCCACGTACAGCTTAAGGAGGTTGGCGTGGTATATCTTGGAATGCTGGCCGACCTTCACCTTGTAGTCGTTGATCCCCACCACGGTCTCCACTTCGTACGGGCCTTTCCACTGCATCAGCAACTTATTATGATCAGTAGGTAGCAGCACCAGCACTTTGTTGCCAGGTTTAAACTTCCTGCTCACAGCCCTACGATCATAGTAGTGCTTTCCACAGTCCTGGGACTTCTTCAGGTTTTCTCTGGCTATCTCGAGAGTCTGCTCCAGCTTCTCTCGTAGCTCAAACACGTACTGGTAGCTGTTCTTCACCTCTGTGGTGTCTACTTCTTTCGTCCACAGTTCTTTTAGGATGTGCATCGGCCCTCGGATGGTTCTTCCGTACAGCAGCTCGAACGGAGAAAAGCCGGTGGACTCCTGCGGTACTTCTCTGTAGGCGAAAAGTAAGGCGTTAATGTAGCAATGCCATTGTCTGGGCTGCTCGCTGCACAGTTTCTTCAGGGTAGACTTCAGCGTAGCATTGAACTTCTCGACAAGCCCGTTGCACATCGGATGGTAGGGTGTCGTAGTCAAATGCCGGATGCTCAGCAGTCTGTTGACCTCCTTCATGCAGTCAGAGACGAACTGTGTCCCGAGGTCTGTCAGAATTTTTTCAGGCACTCCAAGTCTACTGAACATGTCCACCAGCGCCTCTGCAACAGTCTCAGTGTCAATCTTCTTCAGCGGCACTGCTTCTGGGTACCGAGTCGCATAGTCCACTAAAGTCAGTACCCACCGATGACCTTCTTCACTCGGAGGTCTTATTTCGCCGATTAAGTCTAAGGCCACCCTCTTGAAAGGTCGGTCGATCAGAGGCATCCTCTGCATAGGCACTTTCGGGACCCTTCCTCGAGGTATGGTCTTCTGGCAAATGTCACATGATCGGCAGAAACGGCTGACGTCCGCATGAAGCCCTGGCCAGTAGAACACTGCCTGGATTCTGTCTGACGTCTTTCTGATGCCTAGGTGACCTCCCATGATAGAGTCATGAGCTACTTCCATCACTTGGCGCCTTAGAGGTAACGGTACCAAGACTTGACGTAGTGGTTTCCCTCCGTTGACCCTCGGGTGCTGGAAGATTCGGTACAGGATCTTGGCCTTCACCTCAAAATAGACCGTGCCACTGCGTTTGGTCACGTGATCTTGGCGGTTCCTGTACTTGTTTAAAGTGCTATCAGCTTCCTGGAGCTGAATCAGCTTATCTATGTCCACGATGGCAGCTGTAGAGTTGTCGGCGACCTTCAGTGGCGTAGACGTCTTGTCTCTCTTGGCCTGGGCCCTGGTAGTAACAGCACCGACGATCTCTGGTCGGCAGGGCTGAGCCGGAGTAACCACATTGTCCCGTAGCAGCTCTGTAAGGTCTCCATCGGGAAACGGCAATGGATCCTCCTCCACAACTTCGACGCGTTGGGTTGAGGCAGGACTCCACTCTGGATCGGGGTTGTCGGGTCGTCTCGCGCCGTCGATATTCCCGATCATCAAATCATACAGCGGCTTCTTCAGGCAAACCGCTTCGACTTCGCCTATGTAGAAAGGGGTGTTGACATGAATCTTCGCAACTGGCGCTCTCACACATTTGCTGTCGGCCATAAGTGTCCATTTTGAATCGCCAGTGAACTGTTCTTTAGCGATTAGGTCTTCTCTGACGATGACCCCACTGCAGCCAGAGTCTCTTAAAACAGTCACTTCATGATTTCCGACGCGTCCCTTGGAAACAGGCATGTTCTGTACGGTCACAGCTGCGCTGGCGACGACGGGGATGGATTTCCCGTTGGCAAGGAGGAGTTGGCCATCAGTCATGCACTCTTGCACGTCCGCAGGGGTACCTGTGCGCTCGGTCTCACTCGGAAGAATGACGCTCCCGCCGCACACTTGATGGTCAGATCTACTGGTTTGCCGTTGATTGGAGAACCGCCTCTGCCGGTTGCCCGCCGCTGAATTGTCCGTACTGCTCCGCTGTCCGCTACTTTTGTTTTGAGGACAGTTAGCCGCTCTGTGGTCTGTAGCGTTGCAGGTGAAACAGCCCCTTGAATGCCCTTCCCTGGGAGGAGGCGTGGAGTCTGTCTGTCTCTGGCTCGTCTGGCTTCCCTGGATCTGGTTCACATGGTTTCCAGTCTTCTGAAAATGTTTCGTCGCGCTGAGTGGCCCCAGGGTTTTCCCATGAGCGATGAGATATCTTTCAGCAGCCTCAGTCACATCTTTAAGCGTCTGCAGCTTTTGTTCTTCTAAGTGGGTCGCTAGGTCCTTGTGACAGGCATTGAGAAATTGTTCCTTCACGATCAGGTCATGGAGACTGTCGTAAGACTTCGTTTCGCCTGATAACTCCACCCACTTGTGTAGATATGACGACAGGCGCTCCACAAACTGCTTTGGCGTCTCGTCTGACTTAGGCCGGCATTCACGGAAGCGTTTACGGTAGCCCTTCTCTATAAAGTTGTAGCACTGCAACAGGGCCTCTTTCAAGACGTCGTAGTTTTTGGCGTCATCGTTCGACAGTCTGGTGTAAACTTCGAGAGCTTGCCCCGTCAGAAGTGCACTCAGTCGAATTGCCCAGTCTTGAGGTTGCCAGTTAGAGCTTTCGGCGAACCTTTCGAATCTCGCCAGATAACTGTCAATCTGGTCCTTCCCGTCGACGAAAGCTGGCAATTTTGGAGCCGTGTTGTCACTGATAACTTGTGGCGCATGCTGATTGTTTTGGATACGCGCCAACTCTAGCTGGTATTGACGCTCAGCTTCTAATCGTCTCTCTTCCATCTCGTCACGCCGACGCTGTTCCTCTAATTCTCTTTCTTGACGCCGGTCTTCTCTTTCTTCTCGGCGACGCTGTTCGTCCTTTTCTTCTCGGCGTCGCTGCTCCTCTAATTCTAGACGCTTCTGTTCTAATTCTATTTCTTTTTCTAGACGCTTCTCTTCCAATTCTCTTTCTTCGCGCCTTCGCTGTTCTTCTCTTTCTTCACGCAATATTCTCTCCTGGCATTTGACGTACTCCGTCAGCTGTTTGCCTTTTAGATTTAGTTCAACCCCTTTCTGCCAGAAGTCAGCCATCTTGATGCTTCTGGAAAGTTCTTTTCTGGAAAGTTCTTTTTCTAGAAAGTTCTTGACTGTAGAGTTCTTTTTCTTGAAAGTTCTTGACTGTGCTGTACCTTTCTAGACTGTTCTAGAACAGCACGCTTTCTGCAGTAGCGCTGATGCTTGTCACTAGTCGCCTTCGCTGACGCAGGCCCCGCTGTCCTCGTCGTATGCGACGCTGCACCACGCTGGTGTTGATGTACACGCTCCTGTGCTGAAGTAGACGCGATGTCCGCTCGCCGCTCTCTGTAACACTGGCGATGTAGCTCCGAGACTGTCCCTCGACGTAGTCTTACGGCAGCCACGTAGTCCCGATTTGTTGTTCGCTCACGAAGCAACTCTTCAGCGACTACACGCCCTTGCAGTCAACCCGAACCTATCGGTGATGTAGTCCCAGTATGTTGGCCCCTCCCGACGCAACTCGTTGGCGGCTACCCTCGATGACTGCCTCTCGTAACGTTGACTCGCTTGTTGTAGCAGTTGAACCCTTGGCTATGGCGTGAATCGCGGCTTGACCCCCAAAATGTTACACTCGGTTTGATGTTGGTGTTTTCTATCAGTATTTGATTCAGCCCCAATGCTGAATTCCTGATAGGGTGTAACTCAGATTCGTTTATTCACACAGCCTGCTCAATCAGCATACAAGTCACAAAGTCGACGTATGGAGTTTTCCACTTTTATTCAGCACACATCAACAACTGCATACAATTCTCAACTCAACTCAACAACTTTCACAGCAACTCTCCATCAACAACTTCTCTATCAACAATTTTACTATCTCTCAACAGCAACTCGGCACACGATTAAATAACCTCTCTCTTTTCCGGAAGAATTTCGAATACAGTAGAAATGACGCACTGCCACCAATCGAATAAAAGATCGTCATCACTGACTTACGTCATACATGTCAAAAGAATGTTCTCCATTATCTACGTCCATCAAGAAGCTTCGATCGATAGTAAACAAACGAATCCAGAAGATTCTCCAACAATATCGACTAACGAAAATTCTCAACGTTATACAAAGCCTCTCCTAACAACAATGCAAACTCAAATCAAAGGTAAATAAACTCCATTATTGAATACTTTGCAAATCGAAACGATTAGATCTATCGTACACGCTTCCGACATACTTTCGTTCGCGTTTCAACGTAACAGCTACTGATGGACAACTTAGCAAGATCCGCACGAGAAACAACATCGTCATAGGAACCTGGAATGTCCGGACCCTAACTGCGGAAGGAAAATTAGATGAACTGGCCCACAGCTGGACCACTATCGATGGAACGTTCTAGGTATCAGCGAACTGCGCTGGAAAGGCCTAGGTGAAATAACGACCGACAAAGGCCACAAGCTCTATTTCAGCGGTAGAGATTACAGGCACGAACACGGCGTTGGATTCTTGGTCCACAAGAACATTCTAGCCACTGTCATGGGTTGCCGCCCAGTCTCCAGTAGACTCATTACCATCCGTCTGAGAGCAGCCCCTTTCAACATCACCATCATCCAGGCCTATGCCCCAACATCAGACTATGACGACAGCGAAGTGGAGGATTTTTATGAAAACCTACAGGCGGTCCTTGACCAAGTGCCGAAGAAGGACATAGTCATAGTGCAATGCGACTGGAATGCCAAGGTTGGCCAAGATGCGCACCACAACTGGGGAGACACATGTGGACCCCACTGCAACAACGAGACAAATGACAAGGGTCTGAGACTGTTGGAGTTTGCCAGATACAACAATGTGGTACTGGCAAACACGCTTGGTCTCCACAAAAATCTCGTGATGATGTCTTTCCGGCTCCACTTGAAGAGAGTAAATAAAGCAAAGTGCACTAGACTGAAGTTCGACCTGGACAAACTGCAAGACCCGGAGGTGGCAGAACTATTTCAGGCCACAATTGGAGGGAAATTTGCACCACTGCTCATTTTGGGAGCTAGTGAAATAGATTTCAACACCATGACCTCCACCTTCAACTCAGCTTTGACAGATGCCACTGAGATCCTTGCCAAGCACCGACCAAAGAAGAAGCCGTGGATCACACCTGAACTTTTGGATCTGTGTGATAAACGAAGAGAGATAAAAAAAAAAAAAAAAAAGAAAACGAACACCTCACAGGGAGCTGATGTCTACCGAAAAATCAACAATGACATCCGAAAAGGCATGCTCACAGCAAAGGAGAACTGGATAGAAGATCAATGCCAGGAAATAGAGAACAGTCTGAACAAGAACAACAGCAAGAAGGCCTACCAGACTGTGAAGCAGTTGACAAGTGTTAAACAGCCCAACGTCTCCACGATCCAAAGCAAGTCTGGCATACATGTATGCCTTACAGAAGAACAAGAAGTTTTGGACAGATGGACAGAGTACTTCTCTGACCTTTACATTCATACATCAAATGGAGACCCATCAGTTCTAGCATGTCCTGAGAACAGAGAAGAAGAAGAAATCCTCCCAATTCTCCGGGAAGAAGTTGAGGCAGCAGTGCAATCGCTGAAAAAAGGGAAGTCAGCGGGAGTGGACAACATACCCGCGGAACTGCTTCAAGCAGGAGGAGAAGCGATGATTGATGCCCTCACCATTATCTGTCACAAGATCTGGCAGAGTGGGGAGTGGCCTACACCATGGACCCAGTCGCTTTTCATCACTCTTCCCCAAAAAGGTAACCTTCAGGAGTGTGAAAATTACCGCACTGTTACACTCGATATGATGTTGGTGTTTTTCTATCAGTATTTGATTCAGCCCCAATGCTGAAGTACTGATGAGTGTAGCTCAGATTCGTTTATCCACGCAGCCTGCTCACTCAGCAACAAGACACGGAGTCGACGTATGAAGTTTTCCACTTTTATTCAGCACACATCATCAACTGCATACAATCGCCTTTTCACTCTCAACTTTTTACTTTCCAACTCACTATCAACAACTTCACAAAACAGTGCGGCGCATAAAATATATAGCCTCTCTCTCTCTTCCCGAACAATTTAGAACACGGTAGACTAGAATGACGCACTACAGCCAATCAAATAAAAGTTCGTCATCACTGACTTACGTCATGCATCTCTCTACACATTCCCGGAACGTTCTCTTACTTCGACATTTATCGGGAAATTTCTATGAGAGTAAACAGGGAAATCTAGAGAATTCTCCAACAATATCGACCAACTAAAATTACCAACGTTATACAAACCCTCCTCTAACCACAACGCAAACTCAAATCAAAGGTAAATAAACTCTATTATTGAATACTTTGCAAAACGAAACAATTAGATCTATCGTGCGCGCTTCAGACATACTATCGTTCGCGTTTCAACGTAAGACGCACCATCAGCCTCATCAGCCATCCCAGCAAGGTCCTCCTGAAAATAATACTCAACAGGTTGAAACCCCAAGCTGAACAAATAATAACTCCCCACTCAAGAAGAAATTTACCCAATTTCTTTCAACAACGTTGGAACGTAATGCACAAACAAAGTCCATAATTAAAACTTATTTCAGACTTTCTGAATACTGTCATTGCGCTCAGTTTATCTACACAGAGTCAGAGGTTTTCAATTCCAAGTCTCTCTGGATTTTACCAATGTTCTCAGTTTATCCACATAGTCAATGTTCTTTACTCACACACTCTGCTGAGGAAGTCTGCACCAACATTGTCTGATCCTTTAATAGATTTTACTCGCATGTTAAAGTTCTGCAAGTACATAGCCCATCTCATGATCCGACTGTTCACAAACTTGGCAGAGTTTAAAAAAGTTAACGGCTTATGATCAGTCTGCAGCACGAACTTCACTCCTTGAAGGTACAGTTCGAACTTCCGGATTCCCCATATGATGGCAAGGCACTCTTTCTCCATGGTCGAGTAATTTTTCTCAGCCCTGGACAGCTTCTTGCTGGCGTAACTGACCGGAAATAGTTTCCCTTCGTGTTCTTGCATCAGTATGGCGCCGATGCCTTCGTCCGCTGCGTCTGTTCTTAAGACGAATTCTTTGGAAGTGTCAGGCAGTCGTAGCACCGGATCCTTCGAAAGGAGGTCGCGCACAGTCTGGTATGCCTTCTCCTGAGACGGTCCCCACTGCACTTGGTTTGGACAGCCTTTCCGCACCAGGTCCGACAAGGGTGCTGTGATGGCGGAGTAGTTTGGTACAAACTCCCTGTAATATCCAGCCAACCCCAGGAAAGTTCGCACCTGCTTCTTGGTTTGGGGACGTGGAGCGTTCAGAATCTTGGTGACGTTTTCTAGTAGAAGCCTCTTTTGTCCTTCTTTCAGCGAATGGCCGATAAAGTCGACGTTGTCAGTTCCCAGAATGCACTTACTGGGTCTCACGGTCAGGTTGGCTTCTGTGAGACGGTGAAACAGCTCCCTCAAGGTCTGCAGATGCTCTTCCCAGGTGCGAGTGTGGACTAGCAGGTAGTCCCAGTAACACACGACATTGTCCATCCCTTTGAGCATCTTCTTCATCCCTCTCTTCAGTGTAGCTCCGCTGTTGACCATGCCAAAGGGCATCCTTAGGCACTCGTACGTCCCATCAGGAGTTATAAAAGCAGTCTTTGGTATGTCCTGTTGACGCACGGGGACTTGCCAATAACCCTTGCTGAGGTCAATCTTTGAGAATATTTTACTCCCCGATAATTGGCGGAAGAGGTCTGCTGCAGTAGGCATCGGCTCAGGGTCGAAGACGGTGATCTTATTAACCTTCCTGTAGTCGATGCATACTCTGTTGCTCCCGTTCTTCTTCTTCACGACCACGACAGGGGACGCGTAGGGGGAACTGGACTCCCTGATGATGCCCATCTTCAGCATCTCATCGATGTCTTTCTTCAAGGATTCACGGGCCTTGAAAGGGATCGGGAATGGTTTGGATCGAACAGGGATATTTGAAGTGAGGTGGACTTCGTGTTCGACCAAAGTTGTAGAGCCAGGGACATCGCTGAAGTTGTGGGGAAACTCGCCCATAAGGTCCTTGAGCTCCATCTTTTGACCTTCCGTCAAGCTTGGTCCTAGCTTAACATCATCGATGCCTTCTTTGCTGTGGAAGTCTCCCAGTTCCAACAGTTCTTCGCTGTCAAAGCTGTCGTCGGTCACAGCTGCTGTGGCTGCGTGCACAGTCTCTGGTAGCCTTTCCACGTACAGTTTAAGGAGGTTGGCGTGGTATATCTTGGAATGCTGGCCGACCTTCACCTTGTAGTCGTTGATTCCCACCACGGTCTCCACTTCGTACGGCCTTTCCACTGCATCAGCAACTTATTATGATCGGTAGGTAGCAGCACCAGCACTTTGTTGCCAGGTTTGAACTTCCTGTTCACAGCCCTACGATCGTAGTAGTGCTTTCCACAGTCCTGGGACTTCTTCAGGTTTTCTCTGGCTATCTCGAGAGTCTGCTCCAGCTTCTCTCGTAGCTCAAACACGTACTGGTAACTGTTCTTCACCTCTGGGGTGTCCACTTCCTTCGTTCACAGTTCTTTCAGGATGTGCATCGGCCCTCTGATGGTTCTTCCGTACAGCAGCTCGAACGGAGAAAAGCCGGTGGACTCCTGCGGTACTTCTCTGTAGGCGAAAAGTAGGGCGTTGATGTAGCGATGCCATTGTCTGGGCTGCTCGCTGCACAGTTTCTTCAGGGTGGACTTCAGCGTAGCATTGAATTTTTCGACAAGCCCGTTGCACATTGGATGGTAGGGTGTCGTAGTCAAATGCCGGATGCTCAGCAGTCTGTTGACCTCCTTCATGCAGTCAGAGACGAACTGCGTCCCTAGGTCTGTCAGAATTTCTTCAGGCACTCCAAGTCTGCTGAACATGTCCACCAGTGCCTCTGCAACAGTTTCAGTGTCAATCTTTTTCAAAGGCACTGCTTCTGGGTACCGAGTCGCATAGTCCACTAAAGTCAGTACCCACCGATGACCTTCTTCACTCGGAGGTCTTATTTCGCCGATTAAGTCTAAGGCCACCCTCTTGAAAGGTCGGTCGATCAGAGGCATCCCCTGCATAGGCACTTTCGGGACCCTTCCTCGAGGTATGGTCTTCTGGCAAATGTCACATGATCGGCAGAAACGGCTGACGTCCGCATGAAGTCTTGGCCAGTAGAACACCGCCTGGATTCTATCCGACGTCTTCTTGATACCTAGGTGACCTCCCATGATTGAGTCATGTGCTACTTCCATCACTTGGCGCCTTAGGGGTAACGGTACCAACACTTGACGTAGTGGTTTACCTCCGAGGACCCTCGGGTGCTGGAAGATTCTTTTTTTTTTTTTTTTTTTTTTTTTAAAATATTGCTGCTTTTTGTGTGTGAGTCTGTGCGGTACACATGATGTATGTGGGTGTATGTGTGCGCTTTGATCTCTGCGAGGGAAAGCGCCTTATAAATAAATAATAATAATAATAATAATAATAATAATAATAATAATAATAATAATAATAATAATAATAATAATAATAATACAGGATCTTGGCCTTCACCTCAAAATAGACCGTGCCACTGCCCTTGGTCACGTGGTCTTGGCGGTTCCTGTACTTGTTTAAAGTGCTATCAGCTTCCTGGAGCTGGATCAGCTTATCTCTGTCCACGATGGCAGCTTTGGAGTTGTCGGCGACCTTCAGTGGCGTAGACGTCTTGTCTCTCTTGGCCTGGGCCCTGGTAGTAACAGCACCGACGATCTCTGGTCGGCAGGGCTGAGCCGGAGTAGCCACATTGTCCCGTAGCAGCTCTGAAAGGTCTCCCTCGGGAAATGGCAATGGATCCTCCTCCACAACTTCGACGCGTTGGGTTGAGGCAGGACTCCACTCTGGATCGGGGTCGTCGGGTCGTCTCGCGCCGTCGATATTCCCGATCATCAAATCATACAGCGGCTTCTTCAGGCAAACCGCTTCGACTTCGCCTATGTAGAAAGGAGTGCTGACTTGAATCTTCGCAACTGGCGCTCTCACACATTTGCTGTCGGCCATGAGTGTCCATTTAAAATCGCCAGTGAACTGTTCTTTAGCGATTAGGTCTTCTTTGACGATGACCCCACTGCAGCCAGAGTCTCTTAAGACAGTCACTTCATGATTTCCGACGCGTCCCTTTGAAACAGGCATGTTCTGGACGGTCACAGCTGCGCTGGCGACGACGGGGATGGATTTTCCGTTGGCAAGGAGAAGTTGGCCATCGGTTATGCACTCTTGCACGTCCGCGGGAGTAGCTGCGCGCTCGGTCTCACTCGGAAGAATGACGCTCCCGCCGCACACTTGATGGTCAGATCTACTGGTTTGCCGTTGATTGGAGAACCGCCTCTGCCGGTTGCCCGCCGCTGAATTGTCCGTACTGCTCCGCTGTCCGCTATTTTTGTTTTGAGGACAGTTAGCCGCTCTGTGGTCTGTAGCGTTGCAGGTGAAACAGCCTCTTGAATGCCCTTCCCTAGGAGGTGGCGTGGAGTCCGTCTGTCTCTGGCTCGTCTGGCTCCCCTGGATATGGTTCCCATGGTTTCCAGTCTTCTGAAATGATTTCGTCGCCTTGGGTGTCCCCAGCGTTTTTCCGTGAGCGAGGAGATATCTTTCAGCAACCTCGGTCACGTCATTAAGCGTCTGCAGGTTCTGTAATTCCAAGTGGGTCTCCAGGTCCTTGTGACAGGCATTGAGGAATTGCTCCTTCACGATCAGATCATGGAGACTATTGTAAGACTTCCCTTTGCCTGATAATTCAACCCACTTGTGCAGGTATGACGACAAGCGCTCCATAAACTGCTTTGGTGTCTCATCTGACAAAGGCCGGCATTCACGGAAGCGTTTACGGTAGCCCTTATCTGTGAAGCTGTAGCAATGCAATAGGGCCTCTTTCAAGACGTCGTAGTTTTTGGCGTCATTGTTCGACAATCTGGTGTAGACGTCGAGCGCTTGCCCCGTCAGAAGTGCACTTAGTCGAATCGCCCAGTCTTGAGGTTGCCAGTTAGAGCTTTTGGCGAACCTTTCAAATCTCGCCAGATAACTGTCGATCTGGTCCTTCCCGTCGACGAACGCTGGCAATTTTGGAGCCTTGTTGTCGCTGATGACTTGTGGCGCATGCTGATTGTTTTGAATACGCGCCAACTCTAGCTGGTACTGACGCTCGCCTTCAAGACGCTTCAGCTCGAATTCTCTGTCTTTTTCTTGCCGCTGCTGTTCAATTTCCAGACGCTTCTCTTCTAATTCTCGTTCTTCTCGGCGACGCTGTTCTTCCTTTTCTAGACGCTTCTCTTCTAATTCTCTCTCTTGTATTCTCTCCTGGGATTTGACGTACTCCGTCAGCTGTTTGCCTTTTAGTTTCAGTTCAATCCCTTTCTGTCAGAAGTCAGTCATCTTGATGCTTTTCTGGAAAGTTCTATTCTGGAAAGTTCTTGACTGTGCTGTACCTTTCTAGACTGTTCTAGAACAGCACGCTTTCTGCAGTAGCGCTGATGCTTGCCACTAGTCGCCTTCGCTGACGCAGGCCCCGCTGTCCTCGTCGTATGCGACGCTTCACCACGCTGGTGTTGATGTACACGCTCCTGTGCTGAAGTAGACGCGACGTCCGCTCGCCGCTCTCTGTAACACTGGCGATGTAGCTCCGAGACTGTCCCTCGACGTAGTCCTGCGGCAGCCACGTAGTCCCGATCTGTTGTTCGCTCACGAAGCAACTCTTCAGCGACTACTCGCCCTTGCAATCAACCCGAATCTATCGGATGTAGTCCCAGTATGTTGGCCCCTCTCGACGCAACTCTTTGGCGGCTACCCTCGATGACTGCCTCTCGTAACGTTGACTCGCTTGTTGTAGCAGTTGAACCCTTGGCTATGGCGTGAATCACAGCTTGGCCCCCAAAATGTTACACTCGATATGATGTTGGTGTTTTTCTATCAGTATTTGATTCAGCCCCATTGCTGAAGTACTGATGAGTGTAGCTCAGATTCGTTTATCCACGCAGCCTGCTCACTCAGCAACAAGACACGGAGTCGACGTATGAAGTTTTCCACTTTTATTCAGCACACATCAACAACTGCATACAATCGCCTTTTCACTCTCAACTTTTTACTTTCCAACTCACTATCAACAACTTCACAAAACAGTGCGGCGCATAAAATATATAGCTTCTCTCTTTCTTCCCGAACAATTTAGAACACGGTAGACTAGAATGACGCACTACAGCCAATCAAATAAAAGTTCGTCATCACTGACTTACGTCAAGCATCTCTCTACACATTCCCGGAACGTTCTCTTACTTCGACATTTATCGGGAAATTTCTATCGAGAGTAAACAGGGAAATCTAGAGAATTCTCCAACAATATCGACCAATTAAAATTACCAACGTTATACAAAGCCTCCTCTAACCACAACGCAAACTCAAATCAAAGGTAAATAAACTCTATTATTGAATACTTTGCAAAACGAAACGATTAGATCTATCGTGCGCGCTTCAGACATACTATCGTTCGCGTTTCAACGTAACACGCACCATCAGCCTCATCAGCCATCCCAGCAAGGTCCTCCTGAAAATAATACTCAACAGGTTGAAACCCCAAGCTGAACAAATAATAGCTGAAGAACAAGCAGGATTCAGGGCAGGGCGAAGTACCACTGAACAGATTTTCAAACTCAGAATAATCTGTGAGAAATATCTACAGCACCATCAACATCTATATCATGTGTTCATAGACTTCAAGACGGCGTTTGACCGAGTCTGGCATGCAGCTCTTTGGGCAACAATGAAAGTGTACAACATCACCCCTAAAATTATTGAAGCCATCAAAAGCCTGTATGACAAGGCTACCAGTGCAGTCCTCCATAACAGCGCCATCGGGAACTTGTTCAGATCAACAATCGGTGTGCGTCAAGGATGCCTACTCTCTCCAACACTCTTCAACATCTTCCTAGAGCGCATCATATCAGATGCCCTTGCAGATCACGAAGGCACAGTCAGCATAGGGGGTAGAGCAATCTTCAATCTTTGTTTTGCGGATGACATTGATGGGTTGGCTGGAGAGGAACAAGAACTTGAACAGCTGGTATAGAGGCTTGACACGACCTCCAGAGCTTATGGAATGGAATAAAGTGCAGAGAAGACCAAAATGATGACCAACAACACCAATGGCGTCAACACGGACATCAAAGTTCAAGGCCAATCCCTCAACACAGTGCATAGCTTTAAATATTTAGAAGCCATTGTATCAGACAATGGGTCCCGACAGGAAGTCCTCTCCAGGATCGCACAAACAACTGCTACCCTGACAAGGTTGAAGCCCATTTGGAAAGACAGGACCATCAGTCTGCATTCCAAAGTAAGGTTGCTGCGCTCCCTTGTCATCTCCATCTTCCTATATGCTTGCGAAGCATGGACCCTCACAGCAAATCTACAACGAAGAATACAAAGCATGGAGATGAGGTGCTACAGAAGACTTCTTGGCATTTCCTATACCCAGAACATCACCAACGACGAAGTCCGACAGACCATCACACAAGCCATTGGACAACCCGATGACCTGTTCACAGTGGTGAAGACACGGAAACTCCGATGGTATGGCCACGTCACCAGATCATCAGGCCTTGGAAATACCATTCTGCAAGGCACAGTGCAAGGAGGTAGAAGAAGAGGGAGACCGAAAAAGAGGTGGGAGGACAACATCCGAGAATGGACTGGTTTGACATTGCGCGAAGCCATCAGGGTTGCTGAGGACAGAGAAAGATGGAGTATGCTGGTTAAACGATCATCTGTGGTGCCCCTACGACCTCCGAGTTATGGGATAGGATAGGATAGGATAGCGTCAATTAAAGGAATTGTTTCTTCCTTTTTTTTAATTATATTGCATAGTTACTTACTGTAACAATTATAATAAATAAAAATACTTACTGTAACAATTATAATAAATAAAAATAATTAATAATTTATTTTGTAACGCACAATACCAAACATGAAGTCTGCTCAATGCGCAACATTCATTCATTCTCATGCAATGTACAATGACGTAAGTTTGAATAAATCTAAAATAAAATCATTTAAATGAATAAAATACTCATACAAACATGTACACACACACACACACACACACACAAACACCCAAATAATAAACAGAACAAGTATATGACAAACATGTCGCTATGAAGAGCCAAACTGAACAATAACAATAAGAAAAACTAATATTCAGCACCACACAATCACTTTTCAACATTTTCTAACACACACATATACACTCACACTCACCCACAGTAGCACAGTGATATCACACCACAACCCATCCACTCTTCGCATAGACCACCAGCACACACGTTAAAACGCCAACCAAGTTCCAGCCAGCCAGAGACTGAATAGCAAGATATATACTTTGAGAAAAGAAGAGATTTGAGGTTTTTCTTGAAAGTAGTAATTAAGCGACTGAGTGCGACGAAGTTCTGAGGGAAGAGAGTTCCAAAGCGACGGGCAAACACTGCAAAAGACTTTTTCCCAAAGGAGTTTAGAGAATATCTTGGGACAGTTAGAAAAGACGAACAAGATAGGTACAAACATTTTGTTTTGCGTACGAAGCATATAATGATAGCATTTATTTAGTGTCGATTGGGTTCTAAGTCGATGCTGGAAAAGCTTTGCAAAATAGTCATTCGTTTCTTTCGGTTGTTATTGTTATAAAAATATAGAAATTTTTCTAGAATTGTTTGGTTAACCACCGAAGGAAGGTTCGAGATCTATCTTTCAGCAGGTAGTCAAATCTCCGTTCTTTGGTGAACACCCTATGTCGTGACTCAATGCCTATTTCCTGTGCCGATCTTTGTTCATTATTGGTAATTGATTAAGTACTTCTCGAATAATTAAAGCTTCGTACGATGTACATGTGGAATAAACAAGGCGCACATCTGCTTGTTTTAGAGATTTAGTTTTGAACGCAGCTGTTGATTCCAATTGCATCTTTTGCTGAATAAATTTGGAGATAACGACGTCTCTGGTTTGTTTGTGAGTGAACAGGTTGCGTGGAAACGAACTCTATACAGATACACAGATCCCAGCATCGGGGTTGAACGTACATTTGGCGGGTAACACTTACTTTCATCTTAGGATGTTGTCTGTGTTTACTTCGCCCCATTTCGTCGCAGCAGCACTTCAAAGAAGAACCTGTTTACAAATTTCTGGTGACTGGCGCAAATAATCAGGCAATAGGCCTACATCTGGAGCGATCAGTTGTCCTGGGCGTGTGATATTGCAAATCGACATATGAGGATAATAAACCATCTTGTGTCTAGTATCTTGTGCGGCTTGGCTTACGGTCTGGATTAGGTCCTTGAGCTGGTAAGTACGGTGTATGAGAACTGTCCATTTGAATTATTCATGTTGTTTTGTATTTTATAATAATAATAATAATAATAATAATAATAATAATAATAATAATAATTATTATTATTATTATTATTATTATTATTATTATTATTATTATTATTATTATTATTATTATTATTATATTTTTTACAGATCACTGTGGTGACTGAATGCAAAGCGATGACGGCAGAAGAAGCATTCAAAGACCAGATTACGGAGATATGGCTTGGTGATAGTCAGGTAAGATCCCTTTCAGATGTTTTCCTTTCTGA
Organism: Oncomelania hupensis; assembly: GCA_036898135.1. NCBI lineage: Eukaryota > Metazoa > Mollusca > Gastropoda > Littorinimorpha > Pomatiopsidae > Oncomelania > Oncomelania hupensis. Next base: position 15,793,880 of record CM072522.1, read on the forward strand.
TAGTTTGGATTCGGGATATATTTGTCACTTATGTGGACACAATTCGGGTTACTTTCTTAGCTTAAGCATGGCAGCCGCAGATCAGCACAACCCAGGACAATGGAGAAGAAGAAATACTTTGAAATAGATGGGAGTTGGTTGGGAAACGGGGGGGGGGAGAAAGGGGGAGGGGGAAGGTGGAATCAGAACGAGACGAATATCGGTTTATCTGTAGGTCGGTCCGTTGGAAGCAATATCTCAAGAACCACTGAACGGGTTTAGACCAAACTTAATACGAACATTAGCTAGGATAATGCCTGTCTACCGTCCCATCATACTTGCTCTGCTGCAAAGGTCAATGTCACTGGAATCATTTAGTTCTCCTGTGATTTACTGGTACTAAACCTGTCAGGTCACTAAAGATTTTTACCTGTTTCTCCGATTTCCTCATTCCCTTCAGTAATGTTACTGGATGCAGCAGTTTTTTGTTAGTTTTTTATTAATTGAAAAATTAAATTTCTACTCCTTTCCGTTCTAATGGCAGGAGGACAAGTAAAAATGTTAACGGATATAACACACACCAGATTAAAAGATTCTCTGTACATGCACTTTCGCTGAAACGCTTCGTTGGGAGTTATAAGCCAATATAGCCATCTCCTTGGCTTTCCGCCACGTGTGCGAGTGACAAATGTGTGTATAGTGTATGTATGAGCACGTTTTGGCTAATAAATTTGTGGGAAACTTCAAACAAGAAAACAAGATGGCGCCGACACAGGGTGACATGATCAGCTGGCGAATGTTTTTATTGTTATTTGTGTTTGTACTCATTGTGACGCCGTGTGAGTGTGTCCTGAAGTATGACAGAGACTTTCTTCTCATCATACGAACATCAAACATTCAAATGTGGTTCCTACGGACTTTAAATCGGATCTTCTCTTGGCTGCTCCCGACCGGTTTGCGCCATCCCATCATGGCGATAGCTGCAGCAGACGAACTACAACACGCTGCTCGACTCGCAAAAGAGGGAGACGCGGCGGTGCACTGGTCAAATTTCGGCGTCGCTGCCATTGCCCTCCCCTCCCTGCCATCTTGCTCGCCAATGTACGATCCATCAACAACAAAATTGACGAGTTTCAAATGTCGATGACAAGCAAACGTGAGTACCAAGAATCATCTCTCGTTTGCCTTACGGAAACATGGCTACAGCCCGTCACGCCTGACCGCGTCGTCATCCCTCCCGGCTTCGTTACATTCAGGGCAGATAGAAGCCCGGAACTGTCAGCGAAAGTACGCGGCGGTGGCGGCAACATCATGGTGAACAACAGATGGTGTGCGGACAGCCACGTGGTCTCCTCGTCATGCACCACCGAACTTGAGAGTATTGTATTTATTTCAATATTTATACTGCTAGGGCCCTACAAAAAGTAGAATCGCCATTTAGGCAGTGAAATGGCCACAAGGCTCACATGAGAGTCTTGTTGTGAACTGTAGGCCATACTATTCCCCTCGTGAGTTCTCCTCTGTGGTTGTAATCTGCATGTAGGTCAATTCAGAGGCCTGCTCATCAGTGGTTCTGCCACAGATCTACGATATTGTCAACAGTGCAGAATCTGATTTTCCTAACGGTGCCATCATCATCACTGGTGTCTTTAACCATGTAAACTTGAGGAAATGTCTACTTAAGTACCATCAGCATGTCTACATTCCTACCCGAGAAGAGAAAACACTAAATCATTGTTACACTGTGTTTCCTAATGCTTATTGTGCATGCCTATGAGTCATGTGTGATCAATTTAATTATAATTAGATAATTTTTTTTAATTAATTATGGGCTATTGATCTAGAGAGAGAGAGTCTGTGTTATTTGTGATATCATGTACTTTCTTGGTGTGTAAAGTGTCCTTCGTTTATCTGTCCTCTTTTTCCTCCCCACTGCATGTTGCTTTTCTTTCTATCGTTTTCTTTTGTTTGGTTTTATTGATTTTGACTGACAAGACGTATCATCACCTCATTGGCCAGCCCGACGCATCTTTTTGGTTTTATGACTGGACTGTTCATTTTTCCTTTCATTTTATTTTTTTAGTGTCTGTCTTCCTTGCCCCTCTGTGTTTCTTGTGCTTCTTCTCTTTGTGATTGTCGTGTTTCTCCCCCCTCTTTCTCACCGTCTCTCCGGATCTATTGCTCACTTCAAGGCAGTGGCAAAAGCGTGCCGAGTTTTGGTATGGGTTCGAATATTAGTGGTGAACTGTGTTTCGTTTGTAAATCTTGTTTGTGTATTTTTTCTCATGAGATCGGGATTATGACGCAAGACTGAGTTTGGTAGTAACACATATATACGTTTGTTTCAGCTTTTTCTGGTTAGTTAGATTGCTGGGTCTGAGAGAAGGTTGAGTCGTTTTTAGTTCTATATGATAAAAAAAGTTATGCTTACCTGTTTTGAAAGAGATAAGAGTTTAAATGTGGTGTTCACCCTTTGTAGAGTTTTGTGGAATGCTTTTATTTTTCCTGCCTTTGCTACCAGACGTTGTTGTCGCCTTTTGGATTTGTGTGGTTTCCAAACGTCTTACAGCGGTCATAAGGTACTTATAGTTATTTTGCATTTTGCATATGTTTTTGTTTCTTTGTGCAAAGATTATGACCTTTGTGATTTTCTCGTTTTAGTGACTCATTTGATGCCTTTTCTGCAAATTAATTTGATTCTGATATTCTTTAAGCTTTTGATTTTCTAATACTTAATAGAATTCGTTTTGAGTTAGAACTTGGTCTTTTGTCAGAAGAATTATTGAGGTGAACACTTTGTTCAGGCTTTGTAAATAAGGACAAGTCAAGTTTATTTGTTTTTAGCTTGTGGTCAGTCATAACTCGATAATTATGCTGAACTTCTTGGTTTGACTAAAGCTAATTGTCGTCGCAATTTGTCGGACTAAGTTTTGACGAATAAGATAACTGTTTTGGTCTTTAATGAAGATAACGTTTTTTGTCGAATTATCGGCCTTATTCGAAATGTTAGCCCACTTGGGTATTTATAGCGTTTTTTCCTAAAGCTTTGCTGTTTTGTCTCTGCAAAGGTAGTTAGCTACGTTTTTGGACTTCAGGTGTATTTTCTAGAATATGTAGTTAAATGTTTACGTATGTGAATTCAGTTATAAATGTTTTACCGAGCTTGGTCATCGACGAGTATTTCCTAGTTAGGCACCGTACCGAGGCTCGTTGGGTGAACGTAGCCGAATTGTTTATATTAATGAATTGACTAATGTTAAATGAGCATAGTCAAATTGTCTTGCGCCAATTGCAGACCTGCCTACTCTCCCGCTCTTGGCGGGAGACTCACGCTTTTGACATGTCATGAAATACATATTATTCAATCTTTATTGTTTGTAAACACGTCCTGGTCGCAAACTTGTTTTTTCCAACCTAGTTCCAGTCATTCGCCCAAAAAGGCAATCACCGAAGTCGAACGAAGCTCTCCGATGTGTTACGAGATGAAGCCTGCATGACGACGACTAGTTGACATTAAAAATGATCTCTGTTGCTTCTAATTCTGTTCGATTTACACAGATTAGCATTTCGCAACGGTTATACTTTTTTTTAATTATCGATCATATTTAATAGTTGCGTTCCTTGATTTGCATTTTGTTAGTTATCAGCAGTAGACTAATAATACCATTCCCCATTTCCTGCCTAGAACCAAGTAGACACTGTTATACAGTATACATAGGCTTAATCTACATTATATATTAGAAGTCAGTCTTCGCGCGGCGAAGAAGCTCACTAGCTGAATATAATTATTAGACCTGTATTGTTTGTTTTATACGTAAATAAATTTATAAATTACAGTATATCTATTCTAATTAATAATATTTAGGCCTATACTTTATAATATTGTAATCTTTAAATTTCCGGAGAAGGACGAGTAGGCTAAGCGAATTTTTTTTATAACTCGAGATCAGAGTTAAATTAATAGTTAGTTAGTTATTCATTGCTTACAGGGTCCAGCGGACTGCAAAGAGCCGAATCAGGACCACAAAATCAAGACCACAACTTCGCTAGTAGTAGTAGTAGTAGTAGTAGTAGTAGTAGTAGTAGTAGTAGTAGTAGTAGTAGTAGTATAGTTATTTAGTTAAATCTGTAATTTATTTATTTGGTTCGTTATTATTATGATGATGATGATGATGATGATGATGATGATGATGATGATGATGATGATGATGATTATTATTATTATTATTATTTGTTATTATTGTTATTAATTTTAATATTATTATTATTATTATTATTATTATTATTATTATTATTATTATTATTATTATTCCTACTTAAAAGAAAAAGAGAAAAAAAATAATAGTGTGCTGCAGTGCGTGCTAAATAGTGTAAATATGGTCAGTAACGTTTTGTTTGTTTTTGCTGAAGTTGGGTGTAACCCGAAATATTCAGATGGTGTTACTGGTTATTTTTTCTTATAGATTTACCAAAGTTTTCAGATGATTTATGGAAATTTCCGCCTGCCACGCAACATTTTTTTAAATACGTGTTTCTCATTAAAATATATATCATTGAAATACATATAACACATTTACTGTATCAGTTAAAAAGAATAATATTAGTTAAATAAATAATTGCTTTGGTGCTTGCAATAAAAATGTCACTGTTTTTTGAGACCATTATAAACTTGCTTTTGCCTTGGGCTGAAGGGACATCAACGTATCCATAGCGCTTTGAAGTTTTGTCATGGTTTTATTGTTTATTGTTTATATAGATGTGAAATCGTTGTATGTGCGCATTGTGTGTTATGTATTACTTTTACTCTTTATTACTATTTGTGTCAATATATTAATCATCATAAAATAATAATAATACTAACTGCTTCAAAATGCGAATCTCGACTTGACTTACAGCTTGAAGCTGTGCAGATCGAGAAAGAATTAGATCTAGAAGCAACAGCGGCTATTTTTATGCACGGATATTTCACCACAGGCTCTGAAGTCTTTTCTTTCGTCTTTGTAAACTCGTGGGCCTCCTACATACGTACGTACCGTAGTATAGTATGTAATTGAGGCCTACGAAAGACGAGACTTCCCAGCCTGTGGTTTCACGTAGTGCTGCCAGCCTTCGTTCGTAAAACATCGGATAGCTTCGCTCGACTCGGAGAGCTTCGTTCTACTTCGGTAATTGCCTTTTTCGGCGAATGACTGGAACTAGGTTGGAAAAAACAAGTTCGCGTCCTGGTCATATGCCAATGCCATGTCCCATTGTTATTATATAATGTCTTCCGCTTTTACTCTGAGGGGGGGTAGGCAGGTCTGCAATTGTTTTTCAGGCTTGAAAGAATAAACGTAGCCGAATCGTCGTGCAAGTTAAAGGAACATAAAGCGTTCGTTCCTTCGTTTGTTCTGGCTTGGTTCCACGTAACCTTAGCTAAATTGTCTTCTTTAAAATCAGCTAAAGTATTCGTCTCTAAGTTGTCCTGCGGTATGTGTATTCTTTCCGTCTCATTGTTTTGGCTGCATCTTGTTGATGAAGGGGTTTGAGACATTGTTTGGTACACTTGCTAATGTTTCATGTGTTTGTGTTTCTTTCTTTTCGCAGTATTTTACCACATATCTACTGGCACGAGAAGTAAGCTTAGTTCACAGTCACGTATACAGAAATTAGTTGTCCCCACACTGATTTGTACACACACATACGTATTCTTATATGAGACGTTGTCATATTTCGTGAATGTTCTTGAACTACGAATAAATGAACTCTATGCTGCTTCTGTGTTTAGTGTGCATCATTACTTTACCCTAAATTAATACGAGGCGCTTGTCGAACGAATGTAAATACCCTTTTCTAAATGGCGGCGATAACACTTATCATGCTGTCGCTAGACCTAAGCTTAGTGAATCTGACCATAAGTCAATTCTGCTGATTCCGACATACAAACAAGAACTTAAACGTACTAAACCAGAAGTGAGGGTAAGCAGGAAATGGACATAGACATAAGACATAAGATTCTTTATTCACTTCAAATGTCACACACAGAAGAATTTGCTTTGCGCGTCTGGGAATGGCATAAATCATTGATAATAACAATTCAAAACACGATTAAAAACACAATTGGTCCCGACATCTGTGAATAGCTCGGGACCTAAAAACAATTTCTTCATTCACTCGCATCCACAAAGCATCAGCGAACCGCACACAAATGTCGTCAGGAAACAAAACAAAAAAGCAGACTACCAAAAAAGAAAAGAAAACAACAGCAAAAAAGCATACACACACACACACACCCACACCCACCCACACACACACACACACACACACACACACACACAAACACACATTTTTGTAGAAACGACGTTGTGATGACTGTTGTGAAACTATACATTATTTTAACACACTTCCCAATTTTTTGGACATTATTTTGACATTTTCAATTTTTTGAAGCTATCCCTAACCCTTAACCTAACCCAAACCCTAACCCTTAACCTAACCCTAAGCCTAAAACAGCTGTAACTCTACCGGAACACTATTTTGACGTCAAAATAACGGGGCCGTCAAAAAAAGTCAAAAGAAAGTATGTAGAGTTTCAAGTGTATGTCAGAATAACGTCGTTTCTACATGCCCCTTCCCTCTACCCCCCCACACACACAGAGGGTACATCCAGCTGCACAACCCCTCACGCATGTCACGTTCATAACTAAATAATATAGGCCTATTGTATGGTGTAGTTGTAACATTATATAAATGAGAGACAGATCCGAGAAATAGAGTTAGTGAGTTTAGCAGTCTAAGGGGAATCGGACTCACGCTATGTCCCTGCCAGGAGACAAACCTTGGGATACTATTACTGGATGTACAAGTACCAGGAGGGATGAAAATGCTGAAATTCCACAAATGGTCCCCTGAAGCTACTGATATGCTTCAGGATTGCCTTGTGTGTACTGACTTGGACGTTTTCAAAGACGCATGCCCGTCTCTTGACCAACGTACGGACACGGTTACGTCATACGTTAACCTTTGCGAATGTTTGTGTGCCAACTAAAACAAGCACTGTGGCACCGAATGACAAACCAAGGTTTACAAGGGAAATTAGAGACAAGTTTAAGATAAGGGATGCGTATATTATCTCCCCTGTTGTTCACCCTATTCACGAACGACTGCGCGTCGCACCATAATAAGGTAGTCATATTGAAGTTCTCAGATGACACCACAGTAGAGGGTCTGATCTTTAACAATGACGAGGGAGCATACAGGCAAGCAGTGGAGGAGCTAGTGGCTTGGTGCATAGACAGAAAGACTTGTAGAAATACCAATTTTTTAAAAAAAATCCAAAAGCGTATTTCGCTGTACATTATCAAATGCTTTTTTTTAAATCAACAAATGTAGTAGTCTTTTCTTTTGTTGGAAGTAAATGTTAATTAAACAGTCCAGAGCAAAACTGTGATCAGTACAGATGACACCACAGTAGAGGGTCTGATCTCTAACAATGACGAGGGAGCATACAGGCAAGCAGTGGAGGAGCTAGTGGCTTGGTGCATGGACAACAATCTGGAATTAAACGTCTCATAAACAAAGGAACTAGTGGTAGATTTCCGTCAAAACAAAAACAACATGCAGCCATTGTCCATCAACGGGGAAGTAGTGGAACAAGTAGACAGTTTCAGGTTTCTCGGCACAACCATTTCCTCAGATTTAGGATGGGAAAAGCACATCACTAGCTGTTACGTTGAAACGCGAACGAAAGATCTAATCGTTTCGTTTTGCAAAATATTCAATAATGGAGTTTATTTACCTTTGATTTGAGTTTGCATTGTTGTTAAGAGAGGCTTTGTATAACGTTGATAATTTGCGTTAGTCGATATTATTGGAGAATTCTCTGGATCTGCGTGTTTACTCTCGATAGAAATTTCCCGATAAATGTTGAAGTAAGAGAACGTTCCGGGTATGTTTAGAAATATGTATGACGTAAGTCAGTGATGACGATCTTTAATTCTGATTGGTTGTAATGCGTCATTTCTAGAACGTCCTGTCGTCATCTCGAATGAGAGAAAAAAAATTATAAAATGGATGCCCTGTGTGTGGGTAGAGAAAGTTGTTGATAGTGAGTTGGAAAGTAAAAAATTGAGAGTGCAAAGGCGATTGTATGCAGTTGTTGATGTGTGCTGAATAAAAGTGGAAAACTTCATACGTCGACTTTGTGACTTGTATGCTGATTGAGCGGGTTGCGTGAATAAACGAATCTGAGCTACACTCATCAGTACTTCAGCATTGGGGCTGAATCCACTACTGATAGAAAACACCAACATCAAACGATCGAGTGTAACACTAGCGCAGTCAAGAAGGCCCATCAGAGACTATTCTTTCTCCGCCAGCTTAGGAAGTTTCGGGTGTGCCAAGCTATCATGGCCAATGTTTACCGCGCCACCGTAGAAAGCATTTTTACCTTTTTGCTTTCATTGTTTGGTATTCCAACGCAAACATCCAAGATAAAGAGCGTTTAGACCGTGTTGTACGCCAGGCTTCAAGATGCGTTGGTGGGGGCCTACCGTCCATCGAGGCTTTAAACGCGCAACGTGTCACACGCAGAGCCAAACATATTATCCATGATGAGTCACACCCCGCCCACGTGCTCTTCCAGATGCCCCCCTCAGGCCATAGACTCCATTCCCTCCCCAGCAAAACCACACGCTCACTGAATGGCTTCTTCCCGTGGTCTATCAGACACTTCAACCAAATATAAGAATTACTTAGGCCGCTCCTTATTGTGTGCACTTGTATAGTCATACTAGTCATGAATTGCGGGAGGGTGCTTATGTGTGAGAATCTATTTTGGTCACATGTATATTTGCTGTACCTGATGATGTACGTTACAATCATGCACCTGTTTTGTTATCTGTAATTCAATTGTTTCTGTTAATGTCTGTATTTCTATGTACTACATGAGTGTTCTAGTCAGGCCTGGCGTGGGTCTGCTGTCTAGTCTATACTGGGGGTTACATAGGTCGCACTAGATCCACTAGGTGCCTGCCTTAAATTTGCCTTGCCTTGATCTATGCTTTATTTGTTTTTTTTATGTATCTTGTGCATGCGTGCCGCTGATCTAAAGCATTCTTTGTGTCAGGTATACTATAACTGTATGTATGTCACTTGGCGAATAAATCTTGAATTGAATTGAATTCTGTGGCCAACTTTTTACAAGCGTCGTGAAATAATAGGATTAATGTATCTCTAGAGTAAACTAATCTATTAGGTCATGAACAAGCACGTTTTAGAAAACAGAACTCAACTACTGATCACAGTTTTGCTCTGGACTGTTTAATTAACATTTACTTCCAACAAAAGAAAAGACTTTACTACATTTGTTGATTTCAAAAAAAGCATTTGATAATGTACAGCAAAATACGCTTTTGGATTTTTGTTTTTAAATTGCTATTCCTGCAAGTCTTTCTGTGAGTTCGGGCATGATTAGAATAGACCCAACGTTTTCCGACGAGTCGTAAGAGGCGACTAACAGGGGTGATGTCAGCACGGCATCACTGGGCAAAAGTCTTCTACACAGAAGTCACAGGCCAGGACGGAAAAAAACCTCATGTTACTACAGGTTCAACGACCACGTGCTCGGGGCCAAGGCGAGCCACACTGTATTCGTGGAAATCGGCTGTGGCCAACAGCCTGGAGAGGATTGAGCCCTGCCAGGTCTTTCTTGCCCAAGACACACTGCATGATGAATAAAACCATTTACTCCATACCGGATCGGTCGTCGCCGGGGTCAACAAGGACCGCGCCTTCCGTTGGCCACCAGGCTACTGATGGACAACTTAGTAAGATCCGCACCAGAAATAACATCGGTAAAATTAGAACTTCCCCACGAGATGGACCACTATCGATGGAACGTTTTAGGGATCAGCGAACTGCGCTGGAAAGGCATAGGTGAAACAACGACCGACAAAGGTCACAAGCTTTATTTCAGCGGTAGAGATTACAGGCACGAACACGGAGTTGGATTCTTGGTCCACAAGAACATTCTAGCCACTGTCATGGGTTGCCGCCCAGTCTCCAGTAGACTCATTACCAGACTGAGAGCAGCCACTTTCAACATCACCATCATCCAACATCAGACTATGATGACAGCGAAGTGGAGGATTTCTATGAAAATCTACAGGCTGTCCTTGACCAAGTGCCGAAGAAGGACATAGTCATAGTTGAAGGCGACTGGAATGCCAAGGTTGGCCAAGATGCGCACCACAACTGGGGAGACACATGTGGACCCCACTGTAACATCGAGACAAATGACAGGGGTCTGAGACTGCTGGAGTTTGCCAGATACAACAATCTGATACTGGCAAACACGCTTGGTCTCCACAAAAACTCCAGACGATGGACATGGCACAGTCCCGGCGGGGGAGCATCACAACCAGATAGACTACATCATGGTCAAGAAATGCTTCAGATCAAGCATCAACATTGGCAGGACACGCACTTTTCCAGGAGCAGACATCGGAAGTGACCACGATCTCGTGATGATGTTTTTCCGGCTTCACTTGAAGAGAGTAAACACAGCAAAGTGCACTAGACTGAAGTTCGACCTGGACAAACTGCAAGACCCGGAGGTGGCAGAGCTATTTCAGGCCACAATTGTAGGAAAATTTGCACCACTGCTAGTTTTGGGAGCTAGTGAAGTAGATGTCAATACCATGACCACCACCTTCAAATTAGCCGTGACAGATGCCGCCACGGAGATCCTTAGAAAGCACCGGTCAAAGAAGAAGCAGTGGATCACACCTGAACTTTTGGACCTGTGTGATAAACGAAGAGAGATGAAAAAGAAAAAGAACACCTCACAGGGAGCTGATGTCTACCGAAAAAATCAACAATGACACCCGAAAAGGCATGCGCACAGTAAATGAGAACTGGATAGAAGATCAATGCCAAGAAATAGAGAACAGTCTGAACAAGAACAACAGCAAGAAGGTCTACCAGGCTGTGAAGCGGCTGACAAGTGTTAAACAGCCCAAGGTCTCCACGAACCAAAGCAAGTCTGGCATATGCCTTACAGAAGAACAAGAAGTCTTGGACAGATGGACAGAGTACTGCTCTGACCTTTACAACCACACACCAAACGGAGACCCATCAGTTCTAGCATGTCCAGAGAACAGAGAAGAAGAAGAAATCCTCCCAATTCTCCGAGAAGTTGAGGCAGCAGTGCAATCGCTGAAGAAGGGGAAGTCAGCTGGAGTGGACAGCATTATTTATTTATTTAATCGTTCTTATATAGCGCTTTTCCAGCTCAAGAGCTGCTCAAGGCGCTGGCCGATACAGGATCTAACTCAAGCCGCCCGAGAAGCCCACCCGCAGCCTTTGGGCGCATGGTCTGATGCCCGGACAACTGAGCACAATCCTGGGCAGCCAGGGATGGGGGAGAAGGACCTAGGTGCATGCTGTGTGTGTTCTTGTTACCGGCACTCACCCGTCTAGGACATGAGCGTCAGGATCTTTTAAGTCCTTTACGATGGAATGTATGCGGCACAGACTAGACCTCGGTTTATACTCTCATCCGAAGGAGTGGGAAACGGGAGTAAAGTGTCATTCCCAAGGACACAACACAATGCCCCGGCCTGGGCTCGAACCCGGGACTTTCAGATCCGCAAGCCAAAGCTCTACCATTAGGCCACGCAACACGTTCAATCATCAACAAGGCAGGAGTCGTCGTTTGAAGTTTTCCACTTTTATTCAGCAAATATCAACAACTGCATACAATCGTTTTTTTCCACTCTCAACTTTCCACTTTACAGTACTCAACTATTAACCCAACAATTCTCTCTACTTTCAACAACTCTCTTATTTTGAAACAGTGCGGCACTTATATAGTCTCTAGATACTCCAGAACAGGCGAGAAAACCCCTGCATGGAACACTACAACCAATCAAAAGTAATTTCATCATCACTGTCTCACATCATACAACCTTATTTGGGATGGAAGCGTCTCGTGGTTACCACTAGATTTATCCACACGCTTCGATCGATCGTAAACAACCAAATCTAGAAAATTCTCAAATAATATCGACCAACTAAAATTATCAACGTTATACAAAGCTTCTTCTAACAACAACGCAAAATCAAATCAAAGATAAATACACTCCACTACTGCATGCGTTGCAAAATAAAATGAACAGATCTATCGCGCGCGTCACACACGCAAGCCTACTATCGCACGCGTTCCACACGTAAGCCTACCATCACCCGCGTCTCCAACTAACACGGGTCCTGATTTGGCTCGGAAGAGTCCGCTGGACCTAAAGCAATAATCATGTAATGTAATGTAATTTTTTTTTCTCCCTCCCTCGAGCGAGTGAGTGTCTGTGTTTCTGTGTGTATTTGATCGCAGGCGCACGCGTGAGAGATATGGTGGGGAGAGAGAGAGAGAGAGAGAGAGAGAGAGAGAGAGAGAGAGAGAGAGAGAGAGAGAGAAAGAGATGTAATTTACATCATGGTTTACGTTCTGTACGACAGAACTCATTATTATCATAACTGGTGCGGAAGTAGCCTAACAAGCATGTACGTAAGATATAACATGATAGTGACAGTGATGCCATTGTTTGCAATGATGACGACGACGAGGATGATGATGATGATGTCATGTTGTACTATATAATAATAATAATAATAATAATAATAATAATAATAATAATAATAATAATAATCATAATCATAATAATAATATCAATATTATTATTATTATTATTATTATTATTATTATTATTATTATTATTATTATTAGGATATTTATATAGCGCTTTTTCCTAATGACATCAGTTCAAACCCCAGTTCAAGGACATTTATACCTAACGTTAACATCGAAATACAAACGAAAAGAAGGTAAACAAAAACAAGACATTAATAAATTATGCAAAGACATAATACACACATGAAAAAGAATATTTACAAGTAAAATATAAAAGACACTGGAGGGAGGGTAAGGAGGTGAGCAGTTAAGGAGTGAGGAGTCTGGGGGCGTGCGGTGTGACGGTGGTGGTCTGAATAAGAAAAGAAGAAATGGTGATGGGAGACGAAATCGGACATTTTAAAGGAAGAGATAAGTTTTTAAGGTGGACTTGAAAGTGGCTGTGTTCAGAGAGCTGCGAAGAGAAAAAAGAAAAGAAAGTTCCAAGTTGAAGGACCAAGCACTGAGAAGGATCGACAGCCTGCAGGGAATAGTTTGTAGCTGGGTATTTGTAGCATGAGGGTGTCAGAAGAAGAACGACGATTTCTAGAAGAGGAAGGAAGTCTAGCCAGAAGAGAGTTAGTTTAAGGGTGATAGAACAAGAGAGAAGATGAATTTGGCTGTAGCGTCAGTGGTAAGATGTTTGAGGCCTATTCTACAGAGCTGAAACAAGAGCATGTTTGACAGTTTTTTCATATGAATTCTGACATGGAGAAGATGTTGTCAAGGATGACACCAAGGTTTTTGACAGAATATGACATAGGAATAGTGGTTTGGCCACAGAGTGACAGTGTCTAAAGAGGAAGAAGACAAGTTGTGTTTGGTACCCGAGATCATGACTTCAGTTTTGTTAATATTGAGCTGGAGCTTGTTAGCAATCATCCAGTTAAAAATGTATTCAAAGCAGTCTGTCACGCTACGCAGTTCGCAGTCGCGCGCCTATGTATATAGTTTAATCATCAGCCTGTACATAGAGGTTAAAAGTTACGGTAGTCAAGGGGAGAGAATCAGAATAAATTAATTTGGTTTATAATTAGTAAAAGTAGCGAATGATTTGCGCCCGTGCGGAACGCACTATGTTAGAAAACAGCATAGTTGGCTATTTTGTTATTGAGAAGATTAATTGCTGCCATGCGATATTCTATGTGTGAAATGCGTGCTTTAATCGCGAACGGTGTAGGGAATGAATTATAATTAAAACGAGTATATTCTAGAAGATTCTTAGCTAATCGTATAAAACCCCATGCACTGTATATTTTGATAGGAGCAGTAACAGTTGCATATCGCTTTTGTAGCCAGAATCAACAGATCCAAGTTGGGTCAAGGTGCCAGTTAGTGACTTTGTCTGTGGGTCGTACCGATCAGACCGTCAACGAAAAAGAGCCTAATTAACGGAAGAGGAGGACTGTTTTGGGAACACTTTGGAAGTGTTTGTTTAACTGGAACTGTTCTAAGCTGTTTAGAATACCTACTGTGTATTCTCGGTGAAATCTGAGTTATCTACGTATAACGTCGGGTGACCTGTGACTCCGTCTAGGACTTCTTATGCCTGTGTAATCACCTTGCCTAACCATCTGTGCCTGTGTGTTTGTCCAGTCATTGTGTGTCTTTGTCAACAGGCCGGAGGATCCACTGGTAGCCGTAAGTTATTTACCTCAATTTCTCAGTTGGCCATAGCGTTCGGGGGTTTGGGTTATGCATGCAGTGTGAATGAATAGTTAATTATGTTTTCTTAAATTCTATTTTATGTTTCATATTGTTTGCTGCATAAATACCTAGCAATAGAGAGAGAGAGAGAATTTTCTAAAATGTATTATAAATTAAATAATTATAAATTGATATAAAAGAATTCGCTGTTATGTAGCGAAGAGATGACAGAAAGGAGGTGATTGCGAATGTATATGCGCGATGACAGGGAGGATGAGTAAGGATGTTGAAAGGGAGACAACCATTCCGATAGCGGGATGCTTGTGCAGTATATTGTAATATAATTATTAATGGTTGCGTATTTTTGTATGTATTGTTGTAGATGTACCAAAAACCAAAACCTTAGAGCAGATCATTGATGATGTGCTGAAACCTTGCTGGTGTGAAGCTGGTGCGCCTCGGCCTATTACGCCGGTGTTCTGTGTGTCAACCTCGGTTGCGAAGGTTGTGGTATTCGCCCAAGGAACCTTATTTCGTTTATAAAGCACACACACGCACACTCCACCATACACAACAAATAACTATAACCATTGATGGACAGTTGTGAGGAATAATAATCGTTTTACATGTGATAAATTGTAAATTACAGCACATTGAAATATATTTAATCTGAATTGACTGGTAAACGTTGTTGAGTAATATTACCTACTAGATTAAGTAGCCCTGTGATTGTATAGTTTTGTCTGGGGGATTTATTTCGCCAGATATTAATTAATTAATAATTTAGATTATTTCCTTACAAATTCTATTTTTGCATAAAGGATAAATTTTCTTATTCATTTTATATAATATAAAAGACTTGTTGTATCTATTTGAAGTTTGAGTGGAACAAAGTTTGAATATTTATAAAGATTTAAAGCAGTTGCTTACTGTCTATTTACTTCGTTGTCAGTAAGCTGTTCCAGACATCATTATTGTAAATTCTTTTGTACATTTTGTAGTTAGTCATTTTCCATTTTGATTTAGTTATCATTATTATTTTGAGCGAAATGTTTATGTATTAGTTTGGGGTTATATTAGTGGGATTGAGGGTTGGTAGGTTGGGAAGTGGGATAAAGGGAGTTAATTTTGAGTATGAATGTGTGTGTGAAATAAAGAAATTGTCTTGTTACTTCTGGTTTTGTCTTTTAGAGTTTATTTAGGTGTTGGGTTTTTTTCTCGTGTGGAAGTTACACATGTCGAACCTCTGTTGAGGCAGTTGGGACGTGACACAGTCAGAAGTTTTGTTAAGAATAGATGGAATTTTTTAGGAGTGTCACTTAAAAAAAATAATATGTGTATCGTCTGCGTAGAAATGATGGAAAGTGTCATGGCTTTGGATGATCTGAGACGGAGGAGATGTGTAAAGGGTGACGTCTGGACGGTTCAGAAAGATAGTTGTTGATGCAGACAGATTGGAAACGACCATAAAGGAATTAATGGGATCAGCTTACGGCACGGTCTGTTATTCCAAAAGAGTTATCTGATATCAAGACGCTGAAGGAGTATGGAGTGATCGACAGTGTCAAAAGCGGCTGAGAGATCGAGAAGGGTCAACGAAGAGATTTTATCAGCCAGTGGCAGAGAAGAGTTTGTTCACGATGTGAAGAAGAGCTGATTCAGTAAAGTGGTCAGGACGGTAGGCAGACTGGAATGGACAGAACAAGTTGTTGGAAGAGAGATGATGGTTGAGTTGTTTCAGGACAACCTTCTCCAGGAGTTTATATAGCAAAGGGCGATTAGAGACAGGGCAGTAATTCTTTAAGTTTTCTGGATCAAGGTTTGATTTCTTTAGTTGTGGCCGCAAGATGGCAGACTTGAAACAGTAGAGAACAGAACCAGATTGCAAGAAAGAGTTGGCTATGTTGGTGATGACTGGAAGAAGGTCTGTGATACAATCTTTGAAAAGTGAAATATGTACGGGGGTTCAAGCTCGCATGTCTTAAACGACATTTTGCTGAGGGGGGGGAAGCGATGATTGGTTAGAAAGTAGGATGCATGACTTTTATAATTTGATAAGCTACATTCATGTTGTGTACAACTGCTTCTCTGTTGCTTGTGGTGTGTTTGTTTTCATCCCTGAAGTCTTGTGTGTCTTATTGCTTTTGTGCCGTTGTGTTGATGAAGTTTACGCCGCACACACATTTCCTTGTGTTTTCATGGGGACAATATAGATTCTGATTCTGACGCACTCACCATTATCTGTGACAAGATCTGGCAGAGTGGGGAGTGGCCTACACCATGGACCCAGTTGCTTGTCATCACTCTTCCCAAAAAAGGTAACCTTCAGGAATGTGAAAATTACCACACCATCAGCCACATCGGCCATCCCAGCAAGGTCCTCCTGAAAATAATACTCAACAGGTTGAAACCCCAAGCTGAACAAATCATAGCTGAAGGGTAAGCAGGATTCAGGGCAGGGTTTGACCGAGTCTGGCATGCAGCTCTGTGGGCAACCATGAGAGTGTACATCAGCCCTAACATTATTGAAGTCATCAAAAGCCTGTATGACAAGGCTACCAGTGCAGTCCACCACAACAGCGCCATCGGAAACTAGTTCAGAACAACACTCGGTGTGCGTCCGGGATGCCTACTCTCTCCAACACTCTTCAACATCTTCCTAGAGCGCATCATGTCAGATGCCCTTGCAGATCACGAAGGCCACAGTTGTTCTACAGCGAGCTTTGAGTTTTGACCCATGACCCTGCCCATAAACCAATTAGCTTGGTGCACTGGCATACCAGCCGCCTACAGCTAACCAGAAATCTCACTCCCGTTGACTGATAGCAGGCAGAGCAATGGAGCTGTGAATAAGCCTTCCCCTCTCTGTGGGAGTAAAGACTGCGTTGAACTTTGTCCCTTTCTGCATGCTCTGCCAGGAAAGAATAAAAATCAGCATACTGTGTTAGACTATCATGCACATGCCAAGTTTACTGTAGTGTATGCAAGTGTGAAAACATGGTGACCTAAAACTACAAGGGCTGACAGGAAATATATATTATGCTGCATTTGAAAATGAGACCCCAAAAATGTACTTGTGTGTGGGGAGAGAGAGACAGACAGACAGACAGACAGACAGAGAGAGAGAGAGTTGTGCAATTGAAAATTAAAAGAAAACAATACTCAAACAAAGATACAAACACAGTGTTAGCTGCAAGTGAATGAATGAAATAAATGAGCATACCAGAACTTGAGTGTCTGTCCTCTGCCAAACTTGTAAAGTATCCCAAGTATCCATTTAACAACAACAATTGTCAGAAATATGCAATTCTTCTGAATAAAATAGAAAAACAGATGAAAATAGTCCAAGCACAACACCAGCAATGAGCCAGTTAACAAAGACAAAGAGGGAGCCCGCTTAAAAAAATGGGGAAGGGAAGGCTGGCATAATTGCTAAGAGCAGGTGGCTGGGCAGATCAGATTTCATGCTGAAAGAGACTCAAGGCTCGTAAACAGAGGTCACAGTATCAGCTGTGAGGCACAGTCAGCATATGGGGAAGAGCAATCTCCAACCTTCGTTTTGCGGATGACATTGATGGAGATGAACAAGAACTTGAACAGCTGGTACAGAGACTGGACACCACCTCCAGAGCCAGTGGAATGGAAATAAGTGCAGAGAAGACCAAATTGATGACCAACAACACCAATGGCATCAACACGGACATCAAGTCCAAGGCCAATCCCTCAACACAGTGCATAGCTTCAAATATTTAGGAGCCATTGTATCAGACAATGGGTCCCGACAGGAAGTCCTCTCCAGGATCGCACAAACAACTGCTGCCCTGGCGAGGTTGAAGCAAATTTGGAAAGACAGGACCATCAGTCTACATTCCAACGTACGGCTGCTGCGCTCCGTTGTCATCTCCATCTTCCTATATGCTTGCGATACATGGACCCTCACATCAGATCTCCAACGAAGAATACAAAGCATGGAGGTGAGGTGCTACAGAAGACTTCTGGGCATTTCCTATACCCAGCACATCACCAACAACGAATTCCGACAGACCATCACACAAGCCATTGGAAAACACGATGACCTGCTCACAGTGGTGAAAAAACTGAAACTCCGATGGTATGGCCATATCACCAGATCATCAGGTTTTGCAAAGACCATCCTGCAAGGCACGGTGCAAGGAGGTAGAAGAAGAGGGAGACCGAAAAAGAGGTGGGAGGACAACATTCGAGAATGGACTGGCTTGACACTGAGGGAAACAATCAGGGTAGCTGAGGACAGGGAAAGATGGAGTACGCTGGTTAAACAATCTGTGGTGCCCCTACGACCTCCGAGTTACGGGATAAGATAGGATAGGATGGGCTTTCTGCAAAAATTGTGATTGCGGTCAAAAGCATGTATCAAAAGGCCAGATCTTGTGTTAAAACGCCTAGTGGTCTATTGTATACGGTTTTTATGTGTAATGCTGGAAGTGATACAATGATAGAATTTCTCATCGATTTCATTTTCTTTTTTCTGGACGATTTACGGTCTTTTCTTGCCGAACATATTGGTGATTTATCGTTGCCACGGAATATTGCTAATGGGTTTTATTTATCAGTTGAACAGTATTTTAGACGGATTCGTTACTGTATGCTGATGACATAGTCATTCTATCAGAATCACTGAAAACATGAGAAAGCTCTCGATTTTCTGAAAATATATTGTATTTTGCCTCTATATAAATATTTCAAAACCCAAAGTGATGATTTTTTTTCCAAGATAAAGTTAAAAAGTTGCTTGTCTTTAAATTTAATTATACAATTCTTGAAATTGTTTGGGAATACAAATAGTTAGGGACCCTCTTTCATTATAACAATACATTTAAAAAAGATATTGTAAGCCCAGAGCATGTTAGCTGAACGTGCGATGTATGCACTTTTACAGAAGAAAGTTAGATTTGCTGCTTGATGTTCTGCTAGACCTCTTTAATAAAATCTGTTGTCTTTCACAAGTGGGTTAGTACAATTAAACAAATAATGGAATTCATCACCTATTTCTTTAAATCACACAAAGAACACAGCCTTTATTCTCGCGGAATATTCACATATCTTTGACTTTGAATTGGCAATGGAGTCAACAACAGATTTTCTTTATTGCCACACTATTTTAGGAATCGACCAAATGTCTACAGATTATTCTCTATTTACACATTAATCAATCAATCAATGAATCTTTCATTTAATGTCTGTTGACACAGTATGAAACAAAAACCTTTTGGCGAACGCTCATTCTGCTTTTCAGCCCCCACAGTTTGGATTCTCTTCCTTTAACTCTCTATCGAATCATCGCGCTCTGGACTCAAAACACACATTTTCAACAGTTTCTATCCTTAAATTTTGATCTTGAATTTTTCTTCAGCAAATACTTAAAACTCAGGCATATTCGTTGTGTGTGTCTATGTGTGTGTGTGCGTGTGTATGTGTTTGTGCTTATTTGGTATTTCATGTTTTGCTTTCGCTTCATTTATTTATGTTTTTTTCCTTCTGTAAAGCGTTTTGAGTTACTGAGGAAAGGTGCTGTACAAATCAGGTAATGAACCCGAAATCAAAAAGCAGACTGATAAATACAAGGTTTTTGTGTTGTTTTGATTTGTTGTGGTTCTTTTTTTTTTATCATATTTTCACTTTTAAGTAGTACAGCATTATATTTTCCTTCGTTTCCAAGTGTGTCAATACTGTTTGGTGGTCACATATGTGTGCTTTTAATGCTTTTGTATTCTTTAGATTGTTCTTTCACTTTTTTGACTGTTGTTCTTGGTGTTCTCTCCCTCAATTTTATTCGGTTTATTCCCTCACGTGCATAGCAATGTGAGTCTATGTACTCACTCTCCTCCCCCCTCGCTTCCCCCTTAACCACCCCCCACCCCCCACCCAAAAAAAACCCAAAAAAACAACATTTTTTTAGATTTTCGAACATCTGTGTGAGATGAGTCTTAAATAGTCCAAAAATGACCTAAAAAAATTTGTCCGACCATTCCGTCTGTCTGTCCGCCGTCTGTCTGTGGAAAACTTGCACGTGGGTTAGTACCTCAGAACCTATTTTAACTACCACAACCAAACCTGGTAAAATATCCACGAGAGCTCATAAATGATCAATGAATGAATGACTTCACTTCAAGGTCAAAGTCACAGGGTCAACAAATGTTAGTCCAAAAATGAAAATCGTTCACAGAATTTTACTTTTTTTCTATGTTAATAATATTGAACTTATAATTCTTTGATGCATGATAGATATCAATGAGACACACATACTATACAAACACACTCCAAGGTCAAGGTCATTGGAGCTGTCCAAAGACAGTATGGGTACTTTGAAGTGACCTTGACCCTAAACTATGAGAGATATCAAGTCCGAATTTGTTGTGTTTAGAGATGATAGATTGATCTTTCTTATTTATTCCATTTTTGCGTTGATCTTGAAGGTCAAGGTCATTTTAGGCCTTTCAAAAACATACAAAAAATAGGTAATCGTACAGTGAATTGGCTGTTTATCTAACCCATAGTATGCAACAGCAATGGATTATTTGATCAGACATGCATGAGAGGTCACATGAAGGCCACGGTCATTCTAGGGTCAAGGTCATCCCAAGGTCACTTTTTTGGCATAATACAACTTTTGCTGTAATTTATTTGATCGTACATGTGTGTATTTGGAGCTGGAGGTCAAGGTCATCTCAAGGTCAAGAGCATAGAAAGATCAAAGTCAGTATTACTTTGCATTTTAATGCCACCATTTAATTTTTTTTCTGGGCAATCATTTTCATGTTAAATATTGTAAGTTCCATCAGGAGCATGTGATTCATATGGGCTTTGCACTTCTAGTTTCGTTTGAGTGCATAATTTTGAGGTATGTACTGTGCCACATATAGTTGGACCTTGTTTATTTCCATGCGAAGCCGTTGCTATCTTTGATGTTTTTCGTTCAGTGTATGTTATTGTCTTGCAGTTATATACTACTATACATTTTATGTGCATGTAATATAATGCAGTCCTTGCTGCCTTATGTATATATCGCCTATCCGTCTCCCTTTACTTCCTTGTCTGGCTTTACGAAGCCCCCACTCCCACTCCCAACCAGCCCTCACCCCTGGGCTAGAAGCCTAAGTCTATATTTGTTGTTCCGTTGTTGTTTTGTTTAATAAAAGGACACATTTCAAAAAGTTGTTGTCTAGTGTCTAGTGTGTGCAATGGGTGCTGGTTCAATTGAACAGGGTTCCACTGACCAGCATCATGAAGGAGCAAACTTGGGTGCTCGTTGTAAAGCCTGGTGCCGCAAGACAGGAGAAAGTTGGAGAAAGAAGCCGAGTCCCAAGTCAACGTTTGTTTTTAGTGTGGTGAGTATTCTCCATCAAGAAATGTGTTTATATCCACTTTTTTTTTTTTATTTTATTTTATTTTCATTATTTATTTATTTTTGTGTTGCATTTCTAGATAATATCTGAAAATGCTTTTAAATAGCCATGAAACGAAAAGAGCCAAATTTCCAAATTCATAGGAACACCCCCTGGTAGATAAGTGACTCATCATTCCATGCTTTCAGTTTGCTACATTACAATAAAACTGAGTCACAACATTACTGTAACAAGAGCCCCGTTTACACAGCCCTTTAAGCTTTTGCCTTGGTTAGTCAGTATAAACTTAGAAGGTTACTGTTAGTATAAAGCAGACGACAGAAGTGATCATGCGTAACACAGTCGTAGCTTGATGCAAGCACAGTTAGTGACATTATCGCAGCCTATGATCGAGCTTCGAATTTTACAGCCACTCAGAGTTATTTCAGCCAATGAGAACACAGCTAGGGTAGATAGAACCAGTTCTGGCTGATTCAAGGAGAGAGATAGAAAAGTGAGTCTACAGTTAAACTGCCTAGAGAACACAGCTAGCAGAAATCTCTCCACTGATAGACCAGGGAAGCAGTACTTGTTGAATATTTGAATTCAATCAAGTTAGCCATGGCCTGACATTGTCAAAGAGGTAAATGAACATACTTTAGTATCATCGTGATGTATATATATTATTGTTGAATTATGTGTGTGACATTTGCTATGCATAGAATGAA
This sequence comes from Oncomelania hupensis, assembly GCA_036898135.1. Lineage (NCBI taxonomy): Eukaryota > Metazoa > Mollusca > Gastropoda > Littorinimorpha > Pomatiopsidae > Oncomelania > Oncomelania hupensis. The sequence continues at coordinate 15,816,304 of CM072522.1, forward strand.
TTGTTAGTCCGACGTTGCGTGACCACGTGGAGAATCCGACCACGAGGCAAGCACGACCGGTTTTGACGCCATGTTGTATACCTGACGGAACCACTGTTGTTTAACATATATGTATGCTTGCAGACCAGTGGCTGTACCAGAGAATGTTTATAATATTAATTCTTTCTCTATGTGTATAGTTAGCCAAATTTTATATTTATATATGTATAGGAAATTAGAGTGGAGATTCCAGTGGACCACGGACTTAGCAGAATGTTCGTCGCTTATGTATAGAGATGTGGAGTTATCACTGAGGGCTACCTTGGCCTTCAGTGAGACGCTCTGCACAGACCTATAATACAGGGTTGTGCAGAATTTCGTCTCATATGTTACAGACGAGCAGGCGTTATATCGTGAGCCCAACTCGGCACAAGACAAGAACAAGTCGTCGCCGAACGTTGGATGCCGAGGCATCGAACGCACTGCGCTAAGATAGCCCACCCTTCTAGCCACCACAAGGAGCAGACGCCCCGACAACACAGCTTGTCACCGAAGCGACCTCAACGCAGCGCTTCAACCATGCAGTTAAGTGACCCAGAAACAGTGCACTAAAACTGTAACAAAGGACCACAGTAGTCCACTCTTCAAGAACTCTGAACATTAAGGCAGAAATCATCCAGTGCCCGATGAAGATAAAGTAGCTGCCTAGATCTATCAGCGAGCGAACCATTCTCAGAACCAATGGAACTTTTAAGTTAGTATCGTATTTCGAAGATCGTGTATAGAGTAGAGGAAATAAATGTGTGATATTTACTGTTATCAAGTGGCTGGACTACATATGTTTCATAGCCGTGTGAAAGCTAGTGTGACAGTGATCTTTTACCATTTTTCTATCTATCTCTGTACCCCCAGCCTAAACACAGACCGAGCTAAACAAATAAATGTATTAAGTTAAGTCAAAGGGAGATTACTAGCGATCCCCATCGACTAAGACGAGTGGGTAATAGCAGTCCATTGTGCAGAGCCCAGCAACAATAAACTCCCCCCCCCTCCCCCCGTCACAATTACCACGAAAATTAATTCTTTTGAAAATGAGGATTTTCAGCTATGTGTGTTGAGTGTCTGGAAAAACGTTTGAGAACCTTTCCATCTCGTTTTGTGTCTACTTTTATTTAGTCGGGAATCAGAACGAGCTATATGTCCATCTGTTTACCCGTCGGTCAATCGTTCGTTTCGTTGCACGACATATCTAAAAAATCACCAATCAGAAGTGAGAATATGACGTCACAAGTGTAGAGGTCAACCTAAACTCCTCCCTATCCTATCCTATCCTATGCCATAACTCAACGATCATTGGAACACCACAGATTATCGTTTAAACAGCGTACCCCATCTTTCTCTGTCCTCAGCAACCCTCATGGCTTCGCTAAGTGTCAAGCCAGTCTATACTCAAATGTTGTCCTCCCACCTCGAATGTGGTCCTCCCACCTCTTTTTCTGTCTCCCTCTTCTTCTGCCTCCTTGCACCATGCCTTGCAGGATGGTCTTTTGCAAGGCCTAAGCTAATGCTCTGGTGAGGTGGCCATACCATCGGAGTTTCGTTTCTTCACCACTGTGAGCATGTCATTGTGTTGACCAGTGGGTTGTGTAACGCTTCCCTGTTGCGTTATCTTGTAAGAGGTAACCTAACTAACTAACCTACTTCCTATCTGTACGGGGACCGGGCCTTAACTCAACATAGTCACAGCATGTAAGGCATATAAAACAGAGCAAGTCTCATTGCCGTCCAAAGACAGTGTCATGCGTTCAAATAAATAACAATAAACTCCAGGTTGCCTTAATTTTATCCTTCTTTTAATAATCTAAACTTAATATACCACAATCATGCAATATAAAATTGACATGCACATATATTATAACTATCAATACAAAGACAGTTAAATAAGTTAGTTGGTCCTTACCTCATCTTTAAATTTCCTTTCACCACACTTCCTTCCCTCTTCTTGAAAATATCTACTTTTACTCTAAGACCTCAATCATAACTAACAGAAAACCAGAGCCAGAGTGTCGCCTTCTCGTTCCCTCGCGCTCCTGTTGCAACTATTTTCTGGGTCTTTTATACACCTAACCCTTTTCTCTTTAACCAATCCTAACCTTTCGCAGATCACTGTCCTATTCATAAAAGGCAATCTGCTGATTCCACACCATCGAGCAGACCGTCACCCGGGGTTCACATCCAATCCCCGAGTCACAGAGCACCAACTCGCTCCTTATACGTAAAAGACCCGCTGTTACCTACACGCACCATATATCATCCATCTGCATTAATCTCTTCCCAGCAGGAGTTCTGGGTCGAGCAAGTCGGGCAATGCCCCCTGACCTCCCGAATTTTACAGCACGTGCCACCAATTAATTATCTTTCCACTTGCAGTCAGTATAGTGGAACCTTGCTGAACATAGCACTTTTTTCTGTGACTCACATTCAAAGGTTACAGTTGTGTGATGGTCTATTGGACTTCGTTACTGGTGATGTGCTGGGTATAGGAAATACCCAGAAGCCTTCTGTAGCACCTCATCTCCATGCTTTGTATTCTTCGTTGTAGATCTGCTGTGAGAATCCATGTTTCGCAAGTGTATAGGCAGATGGAGATAACAAGGGGGTGCATTAGCCTTATTTTGGAATGTAGACTGATGTTCCTGTCTTTCCAAATGGGCTTCAGCCTTGTCAGGGCAGCAGTTGCTTGTGCAATCCTGGAGAGGACTTCCTGTTGGGACCCACCTATTGTCTGATACAATGGCTTCTAAATATTTGATGCTACCCAGCAAACAAGCCCGATCTGGGCCCCACTCGGGCCGCGTAGGGCATCCCGACTTTTGTCTGGCTATAGTAGGGACCCACATAGCCCTACAAAAACCCGATGCGTAGCGGAGTCGAGAAATGTGGATGCGTAACGATTCGCCCTCCCGTGTGCCGCCCGATTCTGCCCCACCATAAAGCCACGCTGCGCACACGCTAACATAGGCCTACTCTCGCTTCTCATTGGCTAAACTGTCTGGAATATTTCGTCTGCTTCACATTTGCTGCGGCGTACGTATGTGAAAAATATTTATACAAAATCAATTCAGAAAGATATCATTATTTAATTGTGCTTATAATTCTTAATTTTTATCATACAATATGTAAAATATTGTTAAAGTGTTTCTTTTAACTATTGTATTTATTTATACATTATAAGCCAAGGGTAAATTTCCATGCCCATTACTGCTGGTCTTTTCCGGTTGTCCTTAGGCGCCAATTTTCTACTGTTTTCTTCTACAGTTGCATGTGCTCGGATATTGTGTTTGCCTGCGAAAACCTATTCTGCTGTGGTTGTGTTTTGGGGCTTTGCCTTTCGTTTATGTATTTACACACGATTTCGATAGCGACGAAGATCACGTTAATATATATCGTTATCGAAATGGTGTGTAAATACTTAAGTGGGGACACACCAAGGACTTCCGAAAACAAAAACGCCTGTGCCGACAGTCCCTATTAACACCAGACATCTCAATTCTTTCTTCATGCAATCACATATCATAAACAATATGTGGGATATGATTTTAGGGTAAATCAGCATTGGCCAGGGATGGGGCATTATCGGGGTTGTTTCTGGTTTAAGTTGGGTTACAATAGGGTTGGTGTTGGGTATCCTGACGTATGCCCGATCTTTGCCGGAATCGGGTTACCGTTCGGCAAAGGTTGGGTTACGGTCGGGTAAGTTTTGGGTACCCCGACGATCGCCCAGTCTTTATCGAAAGTCGGGCTACTATTTTGCGAACGTGGGGTTACGATCGGGTAAGTTTCGGGTAGCCCGACGATCGCCCGATCTCTGCCCGAATCGGGCCCGAGTCGGTTCCAATTTCCATTTGCCCGATCGGGCTCCGATCGGTAGCCCGATCCGGGCCCCATCGGGCTGCCCGATGCGGGCCCCCGAAATTGTGGTTAGCTGGGATGCACTGTGTTGAGGGATTGGCCTTGGACTTTGATGACCATGTTGATGCCATGTGTTGTTGGTCATCATGATGGTCTTCTCTGCACTTATTTCCATTCCATAGGCTTTGTAGGTGGTGTCAAGCCTCTGTACCAGCTGTTCAAGTTCCTGTTCCTCTCCAGCTGCCCGATGCGGGCCCCCGAAATTGTGGTTAGCTGGGATGCACTGTGTTGAGGGATTGGCCTTGGACTTTGATGACCATGTTGATGCCATGTGTTGTTGGTCATCATGATGGTCTTCTGTGCACTTATTTCCATTCCATAGGCTTTGTAGGTGGTGTCAAGCCTCTGTACCAGCTGTTCAAGTTCCTGTTCCTCTCCAGCCAATCCACCAATGTCATCCGCAAAACGAAGGTTGGAGATTGCTCTACCCCATATGCTGACCGTGCCTTCGTGATCTGCAAGGGCATCTGACATGATACGCTCTAGGAAAATGTTGAAGAGTGTTTAGAGAGATAAGGCCTCATTGACGCACACCTACTGTTGTTCTAAACCAGTTCCCGATGGCGCCGTTGTGGAGGACTGCACTAGTAGCCTTGTCATACAGGCTTCTGATGACTTCAATAATGTTAGGGCTGATGTTATACACTGTCAGGGTTGCCCACAGAGCTGCATGCCAGATTCAGTCAAATGCTTTCTTGAAGTCTACAAACACATGATATAGATGTTGGTGCTGTAGGTATTTCTCGCAGATTATTCTGAGTTGAAAATCTGTTCAGTGGTACTTCGCCCTACCCTGAATCCTGCTTGTTCTTCAGCTATGATTTGTTCAGCTTGGGGTTTCAACCTGTTGAGTATTATTTTCAGGAGGACCTTCCTGGGAAGGCTGATGGTGCGGTAATTTTCACACTCCTTAAGGTTACCCTTTTTGGGAAGAGTGAGGACAAGCGACTGGGTCCATGGTGCAGACCACTCCCCCACTCTCCCCCGTGGAAGTGCTGGGGTTTCAGTATAAATAGTATCCACACTTTCTGGAAATGTAGTGCTTTAAATTTCCACTGTCGCTATCTTTCTCCTTTGTTCTTTCTTTCCTACTCTGTTCTATCAATCTACTATACTGTCTTCTTCTTCTCTAGACCAGTCACCTACCTTTTTTCTTGAAAACTCTTCGGGAACAAAACTCCTCATTTGTGTGTGAGGTCTGTTGGATCAGCTTGGGAATATTGGACGCTTTCTGCCAAATGGTTACTGGGGCTTCCTATGATGTTATTATTTGGCAATGTAGGCATTTTACATGTATGTGTTTTGATTGATATTTTATAATGAGATTTATATTCTATTTTGTTTTTGTAAACGGGGGTTCAATAAATTAGAGTGTAGCCTCAGCGTCCACTGCCTGGGATGTCTTTATTGTAAAGTGATCGGCTGGTGGAGGAATACCTTCAGTGTTACCACTGGGGTTGTTTCGGCAAATCTGTTATGCGGATCAGGGTTAGTCCTCTTACAGCGAAGTTGTGGTCTTGATTTTGTGGTCCTGAGTCGGCTCTTTGCAGTCCGCTGGACCCTGTAAGCAATGAATAACTAACCAACTCACTCCCCATTCTGCCAGACCTTGTTACAGATAATGGTGAAGGCGTCAATCATAGTTTCTCGTGCTTAAAGCAATTCCGCGGGTATGTTGTCCACTCCCGCTGACTTTCTCTTCTTCAGTGATTGCACTGCTGCTTCAACTTCTTCTCTGAAAATTGGGAGGATTTCATCCTCTTCTCTGTTCTGGGGACATGTGTAACGTATGGATATTTTGATGTTTATAATAGCTAAGTGAATGCGAAATATAATTGACTCCTAGATCAAAATAAAGTGTGAGTGCAAGTCTCTCTGTTTACTACCACACCCGCAAATTCACAGATGCTCACTAACACAGGCAAACACCAACACAAATATATAAGCTCCATGCTCTCAATACTTTATATAAATAAACCACACTATTTTACAGCAATCTTTTATACCAATCTGTCAAAATCGAGCTTGAATAATCACGGCTGGCAATCGCTTGTCCCGAGCCAAAATAAGCACAAAAACGTGTTACCTCTATAATTGTAGGAGGTGGGTGTACACAAAGGCTACAGAGTCTCGTAGACAGGCAGTTAGATGAACAGTGATGTTGTAAACAGGTAGGTGAACGAGCAGTGATGTTGTAAACAGGTAGTTGAACGAGCAGTGATGTTGTAAACAGGCAGAGGGGCGCGCGCCTGCCCTATCTGTCTGAGGTAGCAAACGCGTCTTGGTCAGGTACAAGACGCACGGCCGACCGCCGCTGTTCCTCGATTCGCCCTTTCTCCGTTGTCCGAGACAACGCCGTGTGTCCAAGAGTTTGAAGCCAACACCAGCTTCCTGTAGGTAGCTGTAATCTTTAGAGCACAATATACATCCACTTTCAGAGAGAAAGTCCCAGTGAATCTACACAACCTGATAAGTTCTCATTTCCTTTCCTGCCAGCTATTCATTATTCCATTGGTTCAACAATTTTAGCCAATGAAAATAATAACATAAGATATTCAAAAAAATACTCACATTTTAAAAACTATAAATATTACTGAGAACTGGAAAATTCACGTTCTCTACAACATGCTAGAACTGATGAGTCTCGGTTTGGTGTGTGGTTGTAAAGGTCAGAGCAGTACTCTGTCCATCTATCCAAGACTTCTTGTTCTTCTGTAAGGTATATTCCAGACTTGCTTTGGATCGTGGAGACCTTGGGCTGTTTAACACTTGTGAGCCGCTTCACAGTCTGGTAGGCCTTCTTGCTGTTGTTCTAGTTCAGACTTTTCTCTATTTCCTGGCATTGCTCTTCTATCCAGTTCTCCTTTGCTTGCCTTTTCAGATGTCATTGTTGATTTTACGGTAGGCATCAGCTCCCTGTGAGTTTTTTTTTCTTTTTTATCTCTCTTCGTTTATTACAAAGGTCCAAAAGTTCAGGTGTGATCCACGGTTTCTTCTTTGGGAGGTGCTTGCCAAGGGTCTCAGTGGCGGCATCTGTCACAGCTGAGTTGAAGGTGGTGATTGTAATGTTGTTAATGTTTAATGTAAAGGTGTCAAGCAACCTTGCACGAACACCAGAACTCAATGGCAGTGAACTCCATTAATATTATTAACTGATCAGAAGGGGGTAGCCTACACAATTGCGACCGGTGGACCTCTGGCATCATGGCTGATCTATCACGGAATTCATCTAAACATTGCGCGCTCCTGCGCAAAAGCGCAGGACACTACATCCCTCCTCACCTCAGAATGAAAACACATTTGTGAAATATAAAGAAATTTAAAATCTTATTCTTCGCTAGACCAGTCACCTACCTTTTTTCTTAAAAACTCTTCCGGGACAAAACTCCTCATTTGTATGTGAGGTCTGTTGGATCAGCTTGGGAATATTGGACGCTTTCTGCCAAATGGTCACTAGGGCTTCTTATGATATTATTATTTAGCCATGTAGGCATTTTATATGTATGTGTTTTGTTGATATTTTATAATGATGTTTATATTATATTTTGTTTGTGTAAACGGGGGTTCGATAAATTAGAGTATAGCCTCGGCGTCCCCTGCGTGAGATGCCTTTATTGTAAAGTGACCGGCCGGTGGAGTGCCTTCAGTGTTACCACTGGGGTTGTTTCGGCAGATCTGCTATGCGGATCAGGGGTGTCCTCTTTCAGCGAAGTTGTGGTCTTGATTTTGTGGTCCTGATTCGGCTCTTTCCAGTCCGCTGGACCCGGTAAGCAATGAATAACTAACATACCATATTGTATAGTATTGTATTACAGTCTGTTGCATTGCATATTATGTTGTTGTTGTATCTTGTCTTGTATTGCTTTGCATTGCAGCGTGTTGTAATGTGCGGCATTGCATTTCGTTGCGTTGCGTCGCGTCGTCTTGTGTTGTCTTCTGGAATACAAAGCATTGTACTGGGTTGCATCGCATCGCGTAGCATCGCGTCGTATCGTACCATATAGCATCAGATCACATCGCGCGCATTGCTTTGTATCGTATCGTGTTGTATTGCATTGCTGTCGCATCGCGTCACATCGTGTTGTACTGTATTGTATTGCCTTGTACTGTATTGTTAATAGTCCGCTTTCAGATATGGCAGGTGTTGTATCTGCTGCTGTTTAGCTTCGTCATGCTGTACGACATTGGACAGTCTCCGAAGGCACCCACCCCGTTGTTCTGGGTCCTCATTGTCGTCATGATTGACAATGGCGCCGAGGAGGTTCGGCAGGTTAGGCCTAAATGACATTTTTCCCTATTCCCACGTTGTAGTGCCTCTTATACTTACCTACCAGCGCAAAGAGCTGCTCAAGATGCTGATGGAAGTCTGAAAAATATAATTCTGGCCAAGACACCAATGGCTGTGAACGATTATGCCTTGTTTGTGTGCGTGTGTGTGTGTGCGTGTGCGTGGCTAGGTAGAAACGCCGTTATTCTGACATACACTTGAACATCTACGTACTTTCTTTTGATGGACCCAGTTATTTTGACGTCAAAACAGTGTTCCGTTAGGGTTAGGGCTGAGTTAGGGTTATGTTAAAGGTTAGGGTTAGGGTTACGGATAGCTTCAAAAAATGGACAAATTTGTAAAAAATGTTAAAGTAACGTATGTAGACTTTCATGAAAGTCATCACAACGGCATTTCTACACGGCTATGTGTGTGTGTGACATGTGCGCTTAATAAATTGTCACTCATTCATTCATCATGGTAAATAGCATCAGACAAAAAAAAACTTTGCCAGCCTTTTCGACACAAATGACCAGTTTTGTTAATGTGTTGCTTTGGCGACAAAGTGAGGGGGGAGGGTTATGGTACGTGTTAAATAAGCCACCATTTAAAGAGTCATTACAAAATGTGTGTGTCTGTGGACAGATGATGTTTGCCAAAGAGCAACTGGTGGCCAAGAACACTTCTGTCAGTTTGCGGAAGAGCATCAAATACTACTTCTGTGGTGATTTATTTATATATTTATTTATTTGTTTACACGTTTATTTATTTTGGAACAGGTAATGTTTAGACCATTAATGAATAAATTGTACCATCGCGTAAACAAATATTTTAATCTTTTCTTTGATAAAATAATATAAAACTTTCACCAGATTATACTTCCACATACAAAAACATACACACATATATATTTATTTTTTTTAAAGTTTTTTTTTAATGTAGTATTTGAGGTAATATAAGCGATTTTTTCAGTAAGTGCATAATTGTATAAAATAGTATTGATACTAACTGTGTCATGAATAAAAACATCATTTGCTGTGTATAAAGATAAGAATAATTTATATTCTTTCTATCTGTGTTTTGAAAATGATGGACTGCGGTGATCTTGATCTTAATATGAATTACGTAAAACTCTGACTAATGGTTACAGTAGGCCTATCTGCATAGTAAAGTAATCCAAATAGGTCAAGCCTACCGTAAAAGAGCCATTCAAGAAGCAGTTGAAAATATTCCTCTTTCACTATAACGGATACTGTAACTTTGTCCCCTCCTCTTATTTTTCTGTAATTTCTTTCTGAGTGCACTGAGCATGCTGCCATAGCATGGAGAAAACACGTTATACAAGTGTTCAACATCAGCTTTAACCTTTACACCCCTGAAAATGAGAAGGAAGAAAAAAAGTCAACAATCCTATATGAAATGCGCTTGTGAGACACTTCACTTTTAATAAGATTTCATTCAGATCAGTATTCTGATAGCCAGGAAGTGAAGAAGGTGTATGCTTCTTCTACAATACAAGTTTTATTGAACATGTTTTTATCTAGGTGCTGCGAGCTCGTGGAATTGCCTGGACTTTTCAACAGGACTAATTTTCTGGCTTGGCACAGGTCTTCTTTTCTCAGGTAGGTTACATTTGTATACATGGCATGTTCCTTACAGGGCCCCAAGATCACACATTTCAGGTCACAGACCCTTTTGTAATTCACAGCGAGTGTTACCCCACCAGCAAAAATAATATTAAGTTCCCAGAAAAACTGTATTAAAAGTACGGCTTTGATTTAATTCATAAATTATTCCATAATTGTATGTGTCTATGAATAGTACTAAGTTATATTCTAAAACAAGCACTGCATCGTGTGGGTATAGAAGGCACAATTGTTATGTAAGCGCATAAAATTCAACGGTTTAGAGAAGTTTGTAGGACAATGTGACCAATTACTAGAAGGAGTGCAATGAAATGACAAGAATATACTTAAATGTCCTTTTTTCATTCTTTTCCATTGAGGGATTTTTTTAATTTAATTTTTAAAATATCCCTTTAAGGGATTTATTTATTTCATTTCCTTTAAGGGAACTCCATCTGCTCCCACATTGGACGAGTGGTATTGAGCTTGGACATACTGTTGTTCTATGTTCGAATCCTGCAAATGATGATGGTGTTCGAAGAGTTGGGTGGTCTACTGGAGATGGCAAAGAAGATGGTAGGAATGTTGCAGCTTGTTTCTAAGTTTTAAAAAAGTCTTGTTGTGTGCTGAAAATCTTAGGATTTAATACATTATGTTTAATCTCCTCGTCCTGACTGTAACTCCCTGAAGAATTTAGGATTTGTGTCAACAGGACTATAATTCTCTCTAGCTTATTTAAATCTTGTGTGCAATTCTTGAAATTGAATTTTTAATACAGTTGTTAAATATTTACACAACCACAAAGTTGACATTCATTAAGATGGTGATGACTGATGGTGGTTGTGATGGTGGTAGTTAATAAGCTACTCAAAATAAAACGGTCTGGTTATCATAAGTATCATTCAACAGGAACTGCACACCTGTATATCACCATGGGCATGTCTCCATCCTTTCCCTGTTAGATCTATCAGCAGCATTTTAGACACTTGATCACCAGATTTGAAACTACGTTTGGAATCACTGACACTGTTATTCAGTGGATACGTTCATATCTGACCGACATGTCATAGTAAACAACATTTACTCAACGCCCAAAAGCCTCAAGTTTGATGTACACTCAGCCCACTTCAAAATCTTTTCGACCTACCCACATATCCAGATGATGTCCAGCTACCCAAGCGCACCCTGTAGTGTGGGTATCTGAGGTGTATGGGTGGTGTATGCACGTCCACATTCAAGTGTAATTCAGGAACACACACCAGTGGCAATTCAATTGCTCTCCGAATTTAATCATTCATCGCATCTCTTCCATTACCCATCATACATCTGCCTCAATCTACTATTTAACATTGACAGGGGAAACAATTCCCATACTATATACAAAATGTGTATATCTGGTCGTCTGCTGCGACACTACAATCCCTTTTTTCCTTCAAATTTAACTTTCCATAACAAAATACAATGAAACTGTCACAATCTTAATTATTAAAATTTCACTCACTCAGTCTTTCACTTCAACACAACAAAATTAAATTCTTAACCACTAAACTATTCGACACAATCTTTTTGTTTTTATAATGAATAAAAAAGCATTCTAAAAAACATTTAATAAAGTTCTTTTATGTTTTCAGTTCAATTGCTCCTACAATTCCCAATAATACATTCACTCCAACAATCTCAGTCACATAAAATCAGCATTTCTATAGAACACAAATTACATGTTTTCCACAATGTAGTCCTTAAATTTGTCTGGTGCTCTTCTGACTCGTGTAGATCTTCTCTGTGTGTCTGTACTGTCTGAATGATTTGTATCTGTTTGTTCTGCTTGTCCTTCTGCATATTCAGTGGTGTCATTGTGTTTGACCGTGTGTTCGTCAGTGTTTTCATGTACAAATTTCTTTGTATGTGCAACATTCCGTTTATACTGAACACCGATAGGCGACTCGATCGTCAACTGAGAACCAGTTTTTTCAACCACTCGGTAAGGATCCGGCTCGAAAGTTGTTGAGAATTTGTCAGCTTTCTTTTGCTGAAGTAACACTTCATCACCGACATTTACTTCACTTGTCATTGCATGGCGCTTTTCATCGGCATACTGTTTTCCTTTTTCCTTGCCATTCCAATCGCGATCAGGATTGCCTCATCAAGTTCAGACTTTATGTACAAGTCAATCTCAGGCAATTTGGTTCGAATTTTGCGTTTGAAAAGCAATTCTGCGGGGCTGACGCCTGTTGTTTGGTGTGGAGTGCTTCTGTAAGCTAACAGAAATGTATTTAGCTCTTTTTTCCAATCCTTTCCTTCCGCGTTGGCAATTTTGATAGCCTTCAAAAGAGTTCTATTTTGCCTTTCTACCTCCCCATTGGCTTGGGGCCACAATGGTGTAGAGAAATAGTGAATGATATTATTCAAATTCACAAACTCTTTGAATTCTGTCGAACTGAATTGCGGTCCGTTGTCTGATTTCAACGAGACTGGAAGTCCGTGTCTTGCAAAAATGCTTTCTAGTGCCTCAATCACGCGTCGCGTTGTAGTTGTGCGCAATATAGCAGTATCAAAGTAACGGCTATAATAATCAACAACAACCAAGATGGATTCTCCAGTTGGGAGTGGACCCAAAATATCTACTGCAAGATCCTCCCATGGTCCAACTGGGAATTTGGTTCGAATCAAAGGTTCGGAATGGTCCGGGTGACCAACTAATTGACATTGGTGACAAGAACGTACACATTTTTCTGCGTCTTTATCCATCGCAGGCCACCATACTTTTGTGCGCAATCTTTCTTTCGTTTTCACGATACCTTGGTGTCCTTCATGAGCTATATTTACAACTGTGGAACGCAAACATTCTTGAATTACTATTCTTGTGCCACGCAGAATGAGAAATCCTAAACATGTTAGCTCATGTCTCAGTGTTCTGTACGCAACCGGACATGTATCCCATTTGTCAGTTTTGATGCATGTTCGCACTTCGGACAACTCTTTGTCCTCTGCGGATGCTTGTTCGATCTCACGTGCGGTCATTGCTCTCGGCACGGCTTTTTTGGTTATGAAAGACACGTGCTCTTCAGCTATGTTGCTGTGATTTGTTGTACCTGGGGGTACAAGGCGTGATAAGGCGTCCGCAATGTTTTGTGCACCAGGACGGTACTGAACACTGAATTGATATGACTGCAACCGTAGCACCCACCGTTCAATTCGTGCTGAAGGTTTTGACCTTTTTGAATATATGAACTCAAGTGGACGATGATCCGTCTCAAGAGTGAATTTCACACCATATACCTACTGGTGAAAACGTTCACAAGCCCACACAAGAGCCAATGCTTCTTTTTCGGTCTGCGAGTACCGACGTTCGACATCTGAAAGACTACGAATTGCGTAGTACACAACTCTTTTGTATCCATTCTGAATTTGCGTGAGGACTGCACCTAATCCAACTGGACTGGCATCAGCAACAATGCGAGTCTCTGTTTTTGGATCAAAATAAGCCAACGTTTCGGCTTTCGACATGTCTTCCTTGAGAAGATTGAAAGCCTTCTCCTGTTCCTTTTTTCACCGAAAAGGCACACCTTTCCGAGTTAATTTCCTGAGTGGTTCTGCTTTTGTCGCGAGGTTTTTCACAAAACGAGCGTTAAAGTTTACCAACCCCAAGAAACTTCGAACCTCCGACGCATATTTTGGACGTTGTGCATTTTTGACGGCTTCAATTTTCGCAGATGTCGGACCAATCCCTTTTTCAGAGAGTAAATACCCCATGAACTGAAGTTCCGTCATGCGATATACGCATTTCTCCCGATTCAGAGTGAGACCATTTTCTTTCAGTGTGCGGAGCACTTTGTCAAGTCTACAATCATGCTCTTCCAATGACTCTGCATGAATCATTATATCATCTGTCATGTTTCGTGCTCCTTCACAGTCGCGTAACACGTTCTGAATCGTATGCTGATAGATTTACGGCGCTGATGTCACTCCGAACATCAAGCGTTTGTATCGAAACAATCCGACATGTGTCGCAAAAGTTGTGACAGGGCGCGATTCTTTTGCTGCGCTCCCTTGTCATCTCCATCTTCCTATATGCTTGCGAAGCATGGACCCTCACAGCAGATCTCCAACGAAGAATACAAAGCATGGAGATGAGGTGCTACAGAAGACTTCTGGGCATTTCCTATACCCAACACATCACCAACGACGAAGTCCGACAGATCATCACACAAGCCATTGGACAACACGATGACCTGCTAACAGTGGTGAAGAAACGGAAACTCCGATGGTATGGCCACGTCACCAGATCATCAGGCCTTGCAAAGACTATTCTGCAAGGCACAGTGCAAGGAGGTAGAAGAAGAGGGAGACCGAAAAAGAGGTGGGAGGACAACATTCGAGAATGGACTGGTTTGACACTGAGCGAAGCCATCAGGGCTGCTGAGGACTGAGAAAGATGGAGTATGCTGGTTAAACGATCATCTGTGGTGCCCCCACGACCTTCGGGTTACGGGACAGGATAGGATAGGATAGGCGATTCTTTTGACAATTCCAGCTGATGAAAACCCCATTTTAGGTCAAGTTTTGTAAAAACTTTGCTTCCGTTCATTTCCAAAATTGTTTCCTCTATTGTCGGAATCGGAAACCTTTCTCTTTCAACAGCCTCGTTTGCTTGCCGCATATCAACGCACAACCTAACATCATCGGAATTCGGTTTTGGCACTACTACAATAGGACTGACAAAAGAATTTGTAGGTCCTTCCGCACGCTCAATGATATCAAGCGCTTCTAGCTCTGAGATTTTCTTTTCCACCTTTTCCCGAAGGCTGAACGGAATTCTTCGTGCTGCCTGAATTACAGGTTTTACATTGTGGTTAACATGCAGTTTTACCTCAAAATTCTTCAGTTTTCCCAACGCCTTGTAAATATCAGGATATCTTTCTTCTGGTTTCACATTAACTTTTGTATCAGCCACGTTTCCAACAGTGGTTGGGATCCCCACTTTCAAAACGTTAAGTTTTTCAGACGTTTCTTTTCCCAAAAGAGGAACTCTACTTTTCTCTTTGATCACAGCAAATTCTGCTTTCTGTCTGTTTTTGTGATCCCCCAGGAACCTCGATTTCTGCCTGAAATGTTCCCACCACTGTTAGAGGAGTGTGCTGTGCATAAGCGTACAATTTCCTACTGTGCTTATCTGCTTTGCACTGTGATGTAAACATAATGTTCTTTTTCTTCAGAAAACCCCATGTTTCTTTATCAATGATGTTGCAACTTGCTCCTGAATCTATAATCATTGGCAATTTCACACCCCCAACAATGAAATCAAAGGTTTTTGTATCATTTGCAATAGTGAATACAAAGTCATCATTGTTAACATCATCAACATCACTGTCAACATCAACATCATCATGCTGCACATGCACAGAGTTCAATTTTCCAGTCTTTGTTTTGCACACTGCTGCAAAGTGATTCATCTTTTTGCATTTAGTACACTTTGTACCCCAACCTGGACAAAATTTGTCTCTTGCATAATGTCCTACCTGCCCACACCTGAAACATTTCTTATCTGTCAGTTTGGGGTTTTCACATTTAAGTTTTTCACCATCTTGTTTATAATTTCCTCTCCTTCATCCCTTGTTTTTATTTTGTTTGGAAACGGCTCCCACAACATTTCCTCCCTGGTTAGAATCACTGTCCACCATTCTTTTCACATGAACGACGGCAGCTTCATGAGCTTGTGCAGTTTCTAGCAACATCTGTAATGTCAGTTTTGTCTTTTCCAAACGTTTTGCTTTCAACCGTCTGTTAGTACATTTGTCGATGACTTGGTCTCTGATGTTCTCTTGGAGCTTGTCGCCGAAATTGCAGTTAATGGCCTGCTACCGTAGTCGTGTGACGAACTGCGAAGTGGTTTCTCCATCTTTCTGGCTCATCTGACGAAAAATATGTCGTTCAAACGTCTCGATTTGCTGGGGCTTGAAATACGCATTCAGTGCAGCTACCGTGTCGACGTAGTTGTCAGTTGTGGTCTCCAACGTTTCAAAAATCGTTTGTACTTCCACTCCAGCACAATGCAAAAGCAGGGCACGTTTCTGAGCTGCTTCGACGTCTCCTCTAGCGACAACGTACAATTCGAAGCTTTTCAACCACCTAGACCATCGTTGAGACACACTGGAAGGGTCTCCCTGTGGATCGAAGTTAACGACACAGGGAATGTTCGCGGCCATTTTGAATTTTCACAAGGAGTTGCAAAAACAGCTTCGAACATACGAAGTTTACCCGGGCCTCGAAACACTGTCTAAACAGTTCGCCTGACTCCAAATATCCTCGTCGCCAGTTGTAGTGTGGGTATCTGAGGTCTATGGGTGGTGTATGCACGTCCACATTCAAGTGTAATTCAGGAACACACACCAGTGGCAATTCAATTGCTCTCCGAATTTAATCATTCACCGCATCTCTTCCATTACCCATCATACATCTGCCTCAATCTACTATTTAACATTGACAGGGGAAACAATTCCCATACTATATACAAAATGTGTATATCCGGTCGTCTGCTGCGACACTGCACACCCCATCTTGTGATTTACAATATCTCTCATTCGTAGAATTGACGACACTATTAGCGAGGATGGTTAGCAACAAACTTTAGTTAAACAATGATAAGACAGAAGCCATGACTGTTGGGACCGGATACGTTCAACATCGTGCGTGTCGGAAGATGAGTGTCTTGTGATATTTAGATACCCTGTTCGTTTCCAGTCAAAGGTTAAAAAAGGAGTTGTCCTGGATGCCTCATTGTCCATGTGTGATCATGTCGGTCATGTATGTCGATGTTGCTACCTTGAACTGAAAAAAATAGCTTCAATCCGCCATCTTATCTTAGAGAGTACTGCACTTATTCTTGTATGTTCCAGCATTTTAACCAGAGTTGACTACTGTAACTCGCGCCTGGCAGTAGTCAAATCTGAACAGGTTGCTCTCGCCTGCAGAATGTTCTCAGTAGCGCAGCTCACATGATCTGTCATGTCAAGAGTTCTGATTACATCACACCGTATTTAATGAAGTTGCACTGGCTCCCTGGTACATATCGCATATACTACAAACTTGCCATCTTTGCATCTTGTTTCTTTAATGGTACCCTACCACTTTATCTCATAGCCTGCCTCATAGTCCATATAGTCCTCATAGTGCCTAGTAGCATATGCCAAAGGTCGCGGCCGTGTTCGAACCCCACATTGGACGAGCTTACGTGACTTAAGTATTGAGATTTTTCAGGACACCGAGGGTTTTCCCCAGGTACTGCGGTTTCCTCAATCCCTTCAATAACGGTATTGGATGCAGTAAATCTACAATTTAAAAATAAAATTGGTTTCTCTTCTGCATTCTGTAATAGCGATCTGTTGAGATCGAAATCTAGTCTCGGCAAAATATCCATCCAAGTCGGCGATGCTGCCATTCCCGTGGCTACCTCAGTCAGGAACCTTGGTCTGCACATCGACAGCCAACTGAGATCTGTATGTCAAAGCATGTGATTTCTGTTGTGCGGTCATGCTACTTCCATCTGCATGCGCTTGGAAGACTTCGTCTATGATCAACCAGCAGACAACCAATACTGTAGCAGTCTATGGTCCTGTCCAGGCTGAACTATGCCAACAGCTGTCTGTGGAGAATCTTCAAGTCAGAGTTGAATAAACTTCAACGTGTACAGAACACTGCAGCTAGGAGTGTGACTCGCAGGCCCAAAACAGACCACATTAGCCCAATCCTTCATGACCTTTATTGGCTTCCTCTAGAGGAAAGGATCATCCACAAGTTCTTGACACTGGTGTATAAGTGCTTAAATGACGCTGCCCCACAGTACCTGTGAGACCTTATTGCCTGTCATGAGCCACTGAGAAGTCTGCGTTCCTCCTCTCAGTAACGCTTGAGACTGCCTCGTGCGCGTACTGACAAACAACAAAACTCTGGGCTATCACACATTTGCGAATTCAGCACCAAAGTTGTGGAATGGTCTGCCCCTGGCTTTGAAGCAGTCACAGTCAGCAGAAACCTTCAAGAAAGCCTTAGACTTTAAAAGAAAATTCTAATCAACAGTCGTTATTTGCCACATTGAACTATTTCGTATATAGTGTATATATCCTTTCAGCATCTGAGGACCCCCCCCCTTCCCCCTACCCCCCACTTGTTGTTTTTTTGGACGCAATGAACATAAACTGTTTATGTGGAGACCTGCGCTGTACAAGGCTACATGATCATCATCAGATCGCCGAACTTTGAGTTCGATTGAGGAAAATGCGCGTGTTAGTATCCTGTATTATTATTATTATTATTATTATTATTATTATTATTATTATTATTATTATTATTATTATTATTATTATGATAGTTTACGCTGACACACCATCAGGTCATCTGCAGACAGACTGTTTAAGATTCCTTAACGTTGGTCCCATTCCTAACCAAATACTAACCCTAAGACAGGTTATGGGGTTTTGGTCATGGTTGATAATAATCCATGGGATAATCTCATAAAGAGATTAACGTTATTGGGTCTAGCCTACCGATTTATAAGCAGATGATAACTGTATGTTCTTTTGTCGTAATATAGACTGATAACAATAATACACATATTAACTTTGTAAACGTTGCTTGTACAGATATCTTTCTTTTCCTTTGTCAGAGTAAATGGACCGGGTGGATTATGCTGATCATGATGACTGTAGTAGTGGGGACGGCAGCAGCCACTGAGAGCATCCTCTATTCCTCGCGATCCTTCAGCTGGGAGGGACTATATTTCGTGTTGTGGCGGGCCTACTGGATCATCTATGGAGAAATCGGCATGGACAACTGGGAAAAAGAGCTAGACAAAACAGGCATGGTTTAATTTTACATACTATACCATGACTCAAAAATGCAATGTTATTGGCTTTGCTAGGTGAGTGCCACTCAAAGCGGAAGCTGATACAAACAAAACAACCATAGAGTTGCTTCCCCTGCACCAACAAACCTCTGTGCGTCCCGTGCTACGACATCCGTCTAAAACGCTCACTGCAAAACCGCAAACCTCAGTCCTTTTTTGGCACTTGCGTGGTTTACTGTTTCGTTGCCCTGAAGTTTGTTGTTGCTGCCTCCGACGAAGTTTGGGGTTTTTGTGTTATGCACAGTTGTTCGTCGGATTCTGCCCCGTCTTTGCGGGAGTCTAAATCATCTTCGGCCGTTCCTTCTTCCCGTGCTAAAAAGAGTCGTGTTTCGGTCTGTTCAGTGCCGACTTCCGTTGCTTTGGCGGTACCCTCCAGGGCTAAGGTTTCTTCGTCCCCTTTCCTCATGGACGTGACGTCTCTGTGCCTGTGTGCCAGCCTTTTGTTTCCTCTTCTGTTGACAACACCTCGGAATTGTTGCATTGTGCTTCGCTGTTGTCTACTCCTAGGCCTCCTACTTCCGGTTTTCGTCCTGGATCTTCATCGTTGTCTTCTACTTTCAAGGTTAGTAGAAGTGGTGGTGGTAGTGAGGTGGGGAGTGGCGGTAGTGAGGTGAGGGGTGGCTCCTTGGTCTTGCCAGAAGTGTCCTTGGAGCCGTTTCTGGTCAAGGTTTATGACCAGAAACACACGGATGGTCGCACTAGTTTAGGACCGCTTCCGTTTTCCGGCAGGGACGCCCCGGTTGACCCGGATAAGCTACCTGCCGAAGCCTTCCCTCCTGTTTCCTTAGACAGGATTCAGGTCGGGTCGGGACTTCTGGCTGTGTCGAGTTTGAGACTTTAAAAGCACTGCTCACAGTGTTACGTCCAGCTGCGACAGGGAGTTTGGCTTCCGGTCTCGGGTCCTTAGCGGACTCAGTTTCCGGTTCATCCCAAGCCTCTCCCTTCCAACCCCCATTGTATACCACTTCCGATTGCGGTCGTGGGGAGGGAGCTCTGGTTTTCGGTACGGGGGATACGATACACTCGTTACCTTCTTCCGTTTCCGGTTTGGCTCAAGCATTCTCAGTTCACCCTCCTGTCTCTGCCACTTCCGGTTTCGGTTGTGGATCAGGAGCTCTGGTTTCCGGTACGGATGGGACGATTTTTTCGTTACCTACTTCCGGATCACATGCAGGGGCCGATTCGGCTCTTCGTTTTTCGGTGCCTTTGAGGGTGCCGACTTCCGGATTGGGCGGGGCGCACTCTTCGTTTTTCGGTGCCTTTGAGGGTGCCGACTTCCGGATTGGGCGGGGCGCACGTAGTTGGCCCTACCCCAGTTTCCGGTTTCGCTGAGTCTGGAGTACAGTTAGCTCATGATGATCTGGTGTTGCTTTCTCCGGATGCTCACGAGGCTTATCGGGACGACTTTGATTTATCTGTGTCGTCACCGGATCCTTTTGGCCTGGACAGTTCGGACAGGCAGCCCCTTTCGACTGAGTCTGTTTTTAAGGAGGCCATTCAGCAAGCTGCAGTTTTTTGTCCGCAAGTGGTGGAGGAGGTTTCAGTTTCTCAACCCCTACTCCATTCCTTTTTAGGCGATTCTCTTGCTTCCCCCGAATCTGGTGAGACTATCCTAGCCTTCAGGGAGTCTCCTACTCCTAGCGTTAAATTTGTTTGTGAATTGGGCCTTTTCTAAGGCACGAGGGCTTAGAGATGGCGAGGCCTCTTCCTCTTCGGTTGAAGAGGTGCCTCAGTTCCCTAGAGCTTCCCCTATGGGCTCGTTTGTGGGTTTGTCCTCGTTGTTTGGTGTTCATCGGAAGTTTTTCTCTAGATCGATTCTTCGAAGTCGTCTATTCCGGTTTCCCAGGATGATCTTGCTCTTTTGAGAGGCCAGAGGCATATGCCTCCTTCAATTGTCCCTATTCCAGGCAAGGGTCTGACGCAAATAGAGGAGTCTGTTATTAGAGTCCTTGAGTGTTTTTCTCTTTCTGACGCGCTGACTGCTGCGCTGTCTTCTGCTCTTCTCTTTTTACAGAGGAGCAAGAGTTTCGGGATGACATTTCTGTCCGTTCGGTAAAATCCTTGTTGCAGGCCCTCAATACCTCTATCGGTCAGGGTTGCAAATCGCTGGCTCTCGCCTATGTTAACTTGCTTCTTGCTCGTCGTGACGCTTTTCTTAAGTCGGCGTCACATTTGCCTACGCACCTGTCCTCCTCGCTCCGGGTGGGACCTTTGGTGCCCGACTCTCTTTTTGGTTCTTACGCTCGTGCTGCCGTTCGCGGTGAGTCGGAGCGGGCCACGTCGGATGTTTTCTCCTTCTGGGCTCAAGCTGCTCAAAAGGCCCCGCCTTCCTTTTCTAGGGGAGGTTGAGGTTCCCGTTTTTTCCGCTCCTCTCTGGACTTAGGTCGAGGCCGCTCTGACCGTGGTCGTTCCTCTCGGGGTAGGCGGGGTGGTGCTTCCTCTTCCCGTGGCAGGGATAGGGTAGGCCGCAGGCCTCGGCCTAGAGAGGTTTCCCCCCAATGACTGGCCCCGAATGTCCACCCCCCAGCTGTTCAACCCTCCTTGTGGGAGGCTTGGCTCGCCAGTTTCCCTTGTGGCTCGCCCTCCCCTCCGCAAGCAGCTGGGTGCAAGAGGTGATTTGGTCGGGGTTAAAGCTTCAGTGGGGTTCCTCTCGGCCCCCTCTTTGTCGCTCCCCTCCTTTTTTCCGCCCCCTGAGCTCTCCAGAAGCTCAGACGATTCTGGACTCAGAGGTTGCAGCCATTCTCCAGAAGGGCGCTATAGAGGAGGTCCTTTGTCCTCACTCCCCGGGGTTTTATGGCCGTCTCTTCGTTGTTCCGAAAGCATCCGGCGGTTGGCGCCCGGTGCTAGATCTGTAGTCTCTGAACAAGTTTCTTCGTCGCATCCGTTTTCGGTGCGAGAATCTCTCCGCCCAGGGGATTGGGCGGCCTCAATAGATCTTTCAGACGCCTGTTTCCGTGTGACTATTCATCCTCTTCACAGGCGTTGGATGCGCTTCATCTGGCGGGATCGGATTTTTCAGTTCAAAGCTCTTCCCTTCGGGCTGTCGCTCAGTCCTTGGGTTTTCACAAGGATTGTCAAAGAGCTCGCTGCCGGGTGCGCGGACTCGGGGTGTGGTTCTCCGCTTACCTCGGCGACTGGTTGGTCAAGGCAAGTTCTCACGATCTCTGTCTCGTGCATACCAGGCTGGTCCTCCTTTGGACGCGGCGTTTAGGGTTCTCTGTGCACCCCTCAAGTCCGAGTTGTCTCCGTCCCAGGTTTTCCACTACTTGGGGATGTCGTTCGACACTCGGGATTGGTCTGTCCGCCCTTTAGGTCGTCGAGTGCAGAAGCTTCAATCCCTTCTGTTAGTTTTGGAGGGTCAGGATGTCGTTTCAGCCAGAGTTATGGCCTCCATTTTGGGGTCGTTCGACTCTCTGGTTCATTTGGTTCCTCTCGCGGGAGTTCGCAAGCGGCCGATCCAACGTTGGTTGGAATCGGTCCGTGGACTCCTAGGACGCTCTTCTCTCAGTCACGTAGGGCCTTCGAGGTTCTCTGCTCCCTTGGAAGAATATAGCGGGGCTTTCGACGGGGGTTCCGATCTCCCCTCCTCCTTCGGTAGCGGAAATCTTCACGAATGCGTCTTTGGTCGGTTGGGGTGCGCATACCGACAGCCTGTCAGCCCACGGGTTTTGGTCTCAGGACCAGCTGTCTTGGCATATCAATTGCCTGGAGATGGAAGCCGTTTGCCTGGCTATTCGTCGTTTTCTGCCCTCCCTGCATCGGGGCCTCTTTCTCGTCCGTTCGGACAGTGCCACGGTGGTCTCTTTCATCAACCATTTCGGGGGTACCCATTCTCCTGCTCTCTCCCTGTAGGTGGAGAGCCTGCTTCTGTGGCTAGCGGATTTCAACTGTGCTCTCGTAGCCAAACATGTCAGCGGCTCTGTCAATGTCCTGGCCGATCTTCTGAGTCGCCCTCATTGTGTGGTCAACACGGAATGGACTCTGTCCCACTCGGTTCTTCAATCGGTTTGGTCGGAGTGGTTCAAACCTCTGATCGATCTTTTCGCCACTCGTTACTCTTCAAGGCTGCCCCTGTTTGTGTCTCCAGTCCCGGACTGCCTAGCTTGGGCGGTGGACGCTCTGTCCCTTTCTTGGGAGGGGTTGGAGGCTTATGCTTTCCCGCTGTTCTCCCTCCTTCCACGGGTTCTCAGGAAGTCGAGGAGGAGTCCCCGTCTCTCATTCTCGTGGCTCCCTTTTGGCCAGCCCAGGCCTGGTTCCCGGATCTCATTCGTCTTTCCAAGGGGCGGCGCATTCCTCTCGCTCTCGGGAAGAGATCGCTTCTGCAGCCTCGGTCCGGTATTCCGCACGGCAACCTAAGCGTTCTCTGTCTTCACGCTTGTCTGTTGTCTGGAAGTCTCTAAGGGTTTCCGGTGCTTCAAAAGAGGTCCTTTCTCTCCTGGAGGAGGCGCACAGGCCTTCTACAAGGGGAGTTTATTCCTCTCATTGGAAGCGATGGGTTGAGTGGTGCGCGGGGGCTAGGGTAGACCCTTGTTCTCCTTCTGAAATACAGATAGCCAACAATCTGGCTTTTTTGGCCTCAGTGTTGTCGCTGTCGGCTCCCTCCATTCGGGTGCGTCGTTCCGCAATTCAGACGACTCTTGCTCAACTCGGTTGGACTCCTCGGGGTTCTTCCCGTGTTGTCAGGGATGTTATCAGAGGAGTGGCTCTAAGGCAAGCTCGGATGCCGCGTCGGGTTCCGGCTTGGGATCTTTTTCTGGTTTTGAGTTTTCTTAGGGAATCCCCTTTCGAGCCATTGCGTTTAGCCTGCTTTTCGGTTTTGACGCTTAAAACTGTTTTTTTGGTCTCTCTGGCTTCTGGGAGACGCTGTAGTGAGGTTCACGCTTTTTCCGGCCTCCCGGCGGATGTAGCTTTTCAGTATGATGGTTCAGTCTCCCTTCGTTTCTTGCCCGAGTTTCTGGCCAAAAACCAATGTCCCGGCGATCCTTCCCCAGTGGTGTTTGTTCGTCCCCTCTCTCCTCTCTTGCGTAAATCGGACCCAGATTTGGCTAACTGCCCGGTCAGTGCTTTACGCGAGTATTTGAAACGTTCTAAAGTTTACCGTTCTTCTGTGAAGAGGAGATTGTTTCTCTCTTGCAACCCAGGGTTTTCTAAAGATATAGCAAAACCTACTCTAGCGAGGTGGATAGCAACAATCATTCGTGGGGCATACGTTCTTTTATCTGAGCGAAATGAGAGGGATTACAGTTGTGCTATTCCCCTCTTTTCGGCTAGGGCTCATGAGATCAGGGCACAGGCATCCTACTTGGCAGTTGTTTTCATCAGCTTCTATCTGAGGGGCCGTATTAGAGAGGATGGCTCCTTTGGTGTCAGTTCCAGAAGGCCAAAGCTCATATGACTCACATGCTCCTTATAGAACTCGCAATAGTTAACATGAAAATGAGTGCCCAGAAGAAAAGCAAACAAAGCATAAAAAAGAAACGGTGGCATTAAAATTCAAGGTAATACCGATTTTGATCTTTCTATGCTCGTGACCTTGTGATGACATTGACCTCCGGCTCTAAATACATTAATGCACTATCAAATAGAGTACAACAAAAGTTGTATTAAGCGTTAAAAAAAAGCGGTGACATTGGGATGACCTTGACGTTCAATGACTTTGATCTTGGGATGACTTTGACCATCACGTGATCTCTCATGCATGTATGATCAATTAATCCAATGTTGTTGCATACTATGGGTTAAATAAACAGCCATTCCACTGTATGATGACCTATTTTTGTATGTTTTTGCAAGGCCTTAAATGACCTTAACCTTCAAGATTAATGCAAAAATGGAACATATATGAAAGGTCAATCTATTATCTTTAAATACCACAGGTTTGGACTTTATATCTCTAATATTTTACCTTGACCTTGGAGTGAGGTTGACCACATTTGCATAGTATGTGTGTCTCATTGATACTTATCATGTCTCAAGGAATCATGTTCAATATTAATAACCTAGAAAAAAAAGTGAACATTTGTCAAAAGTTATCATTTTTTGACTAACATTTGATGACCCTGTGACTTGACTTGAAGTCATTCATTCACTGATCAGTTATGAGGTCTCATGGGTATACACACTATCCTACCAAGTTTAGTTGTGATATCTGAAATAGGTTCTGAGTACTTAGCCACTTTACAGTTTTTGCACAGACAGACGTAGACAGGCAGACGGACGGATGGACATTTGCTTTCGATATTATTTTTGCACAGATTTGCCAAGTGTTTTTGTTTCTTTTTTTCCTTTTTTTCTTTTTTTTGGAGGGGTGGGAGGGGGGGGGTGAGTACATGTATGCGAGTCAAAAACGCTATTTCTTGCCTATGGAAACACAGGATTTTGAAATAGGTTGCTAGCCAACGACTTTAGTGTTCTAAAAGGATTTGACTTGGTCTTAGTGCTACTAAATCAGGATTGCAGCTAAGCCTCAAATCCTGTAACCAGCCACAGGTACAAGTGGATAGGCACACGTACACGTGAATCTCGGCGAGGCTCAGCTACGCGCAGGAGGAATAGCCGGACTGCGGCAAAAGCGATATTTGAATATAAGTGGACTTCGTAATATTTGAGCTTCACTGTTTTCTGCTGTCAACTTTCAGGTGCCCCAGGCTCATACACTGTGTACGGAATTTACCTCATCCCCATCTTCTTCGGCGTCTTCATCATCTTCTCCAATGCTTTGCTGCTAAACCTCCTGATCGCCAAATTCAAGTTAGTGCATTATTTGTGACTTTTAAACTGTATTTTCAGACACACAAACACACACATCAGCCGAAAAATAAGCATTTTCGAAGCGTCAGTTTTCTTGGGTGTGTTGTGACTCAGCTTTATCCTATCGGAGCAACTAGCAATGGAATGATAGGCCATTATATCAGGTTGTCTGCAAGTCAAAAGTTATCCAACTCGGCCAAGCCATTCTTTATATTTATTTATTTATTATTTTTGATACAGAGCAAAACGTGTTTAGAAAATGGTGAAGCACAATGACCTTGACCTTTGAGAAAGTACAAATACGAATGACCTAACGTGCTTAGCAGTATTTGATGTATCCGCAAAGTAAATAGTATGAATTTCGGTTCAGTTTTTCTTGAGATAAAGCGAAAAGTGTAGTTTGAACAAAAAAAGTTAAATTCGGTGGGACGGACTTGACTGATGGACCGACGGACCGTCAACCGGACTGCTAATGACAGATGGCCGATGATTTGAAGTGCTTGTATTCCAAACACTCAACAAAATCGCTTCAGCCATTTTTTGAGATATTGAGCTAAAGGTGTTTAGCAACAAAAGGAGTCCAGTGACTTTGACCTTTGCGGTTGAACAAAAATTATGGCACGGGAGGCAGGCCACTGACCTAGGTAATGTTCATATGAAGTTTGGTCAAAATGCGTTCAGTGGTTCTTGAGATATAGCTTCCAACGGTCCTACAGAAGGACCGACCGACATTTAGCTTGTTCTGATTCCCCCGACTATTTCAAAGTATTTTCAGATAAGTCTGGAAATACACAAATTAATGTTAGTACACTAATGTAGCTTCAGATCACACAAATTTAGTTTTGCGAGCACTATTTTCTCTGCACGGACCTGGATATGGTTGTTGTTGACTGTATTCCTAAGAGAGAGAAAGAATGGAAACGTTGGCTGCCTTTTAAAAATTAATTTATTTAGTTAATTTATTCCTTTATTCATTCATTTAGTAAAGAGTACGGGGACGTGGAGATGAAAGTACAACAGCATCAAGCCTGGGTCAAGTGTCAAACCATTCTGGAGTTGCATGTGCGTTCCATCCTACCACCACCTCTCAACATTGTTCGCTGTTGTTTTGAGATGGCCCACTATCGCTGTGGGACTATTTGTGGCGCAGACTCAGGTACGACAAGCACACACACTACCCATTAGCGACAACAGTAAGGGTGTCACGTAACCCGAATGGGTTCAGTGACTTCAGCTCAACAGCGAGTGCTGGGATACAAACTCAAACTAAAAAACTAACACAAATGCCAGATGAACATTTACACTCTTTTATTCAACATACAATCACACAGGATAATGGGAAATCTAACCCAACCCCAACCCTTCTCCAGACCCACAACCCCACAATTAACCAACAATTACATCCCTTGCCTAATCCATAACCCCTTTGACACTGGACACAAGATACCAACACAATCAAGATATAATAATAATATGAAAATAAAGATGCATTAATAACAGTTGATGGCTTAAGTATACAAAAGCAAAACCTTGAAGAAATGTATTTAGTTAATAGTAGAACTTTATACACAGATTATCTGTCCGATCTCCAACACAGGTTTAATTAAATTGTCTCAAAGTACTAATTCAGGAAAATCACCAACTGTCACAACCTATGCAGACTGTAGAAAGTCTCTGTTTATATATGCTTATGTGCGTGTAATGTGCGTATGATTGAGGGTGTATGTAAGGCCCTGTGTACTGCGACCCAAGTAGAAGAGGTCCCCCAAGCATGTCGTCTTGTCTCCTCCTGCAGGTGGAAACAGAGTTGGAGTGGAGAACGTGGAACAAAGTACGCAGAATGAAGAACAAAGACGGAGCAACAGCAGCGGAAGTAGTGGCACCAAGACAGGTAAATCAAACATAGTAGTAGAAGAACTAGGAGTAGCAGAAATACTAGTAGCAGGAATAGTAGACCCAATTTGGTCAACAAATAAACCGTCTTACTAAGCTACCATCAACAAAGTAAACAATACATGGGAAATAACTCCTTCCGCCGTCCGCCATCTTGACCTGTTTATTTATGCATCATAACATTTCATAATCTTTCTATAATTTGTATTATTGTCCCATGAACATGATTATTTACACAAATACACATGAATATTATAATTTCATTTCTAGTCAACAATCTTGATTCATCCTCTCTCTTATATTCATCACCCCTCTCCCA
This sequence comes from Oncomelania hupensis, assembly GCA_036898135.1. NCBI lineage: Eukaryota > Metazoa > Mollusca > Gastropoda > Littorinimorpha > Pomatiopsidae > Oncomelania > Oncomelania hupensis. Next base: position 15,844,011 of record CM072522.1, read on the forward strand.
TATCATAATATATAATACATCGTCACCCTTGACTTCATTTCTATCACCCCTCTCTCACATTCATCACCCCTCTTCCATATCATAATATATGATACATCGTCACCCCTCTCTCATATTCATCACCCCGCTCTCTCTTATTATCATGTATACTTCATCGTCACCCAACCTTGACCTAATTTTGGCATCAACATAAACAACATTATTCCATTTAACAACTGCAACAAGAAAATCATATAAAAATGCTATTTATTAAAATATCCCTTTCCCCCTCATCCATCATCATTCATTCACGTACGCATGCTCGGAGTGTATAGCCACTAAAGGATCTAGAATACTGGGCATCAACTCACCTTCAGTTTCCCGGCCTGTGAAGTACAGACCAACACAACACAACACAACACAACACGACACTGTCTGTAGAGAGTAGGTGGTTCGTTACTGTCTTATTATGATATTAGGATACCCTAGCACTTACGAAATGCTGGGTCTTGGGAGGTCTCTAACACAAGAGCACACACCCTTAGGACGTCACTCAACACAGAGATCACACAGCACTGTGGCAGCAAAAGTCCTCCTCAATTACTATAAATTTACTTTTCTATAATAATTGTCACAGCTCATTGGTCATTCTTGTCCGTATTACGGCACAAGACTTTGGGTGGTTCCAAGCACAAAACACAACCCTTAGAAACGACCCTACACTTATCCTATGATAGTGGTAGTTACAGTCTCTCCAATAGTCATCTAACCACAAAGACTACCGCCCCAACTCTGCCACTTCTACCGCTTTCTCCAGTCCACAGTCCAAGCCACAGAGCTCCGTTCAACTTTTTGAGCTATAGAGTTATGTGTAACGCACGTGAAACACCTAACTCTGACGTACTCTACGCAATACAAAATGCTGATTCAAACTTTGCACACCGCACTCTCAGTGATATGGAACTATACACTATATTTGCGTGTGTCAAAACTCGTGTCGTCACAAAGGGTTTATAAGTATCCTCGTCTTCTTTGTCCTAATCATCATTACGACTATTGTCATCGTCATTTTAGTCATCACCTTCGTGACAAGAGACTTTTGTCATCGTCCTGTTTTTCACTAACAAGTTTATTTATTGATGTATTGATTTAGTTAGCTCCTACCTACTTAAGGTCTGTGTACTGTACCTTACTTTACATTAACTTACTTTATTTACTTTTACTACTGTACTGTACTTTACTTATTTTACTGAGCCTTACTTTACCTAGCTTATTTTATATTAGTTTACTGATTTTTTAAAAAACAACATTAATGTAGTCTTTTGCTTTTCTATAAAATTGAAAGTTTATTATTACATTTTCTGACTGCAACTCTTTTTCTTTCCCTTTTTTTAAAAACAGATAAACCTACGTCTGAAAAAGAACTGAAGGAGTTTGAGGGTAAAGAAGCGCAATATGTGCTGTCGAGGCTTTTCATCCACAACAACATTGAGGCTGTCTAAACCTACGCCATATCAGCACGCCTGGACATGGGTTTTCTGAATAACACCTCTTGTCCTGGGTGACGCTACGCTGTGGCTGCTGTGCTTGTGCTAGGAAAGCAGTCAGAATTTAATTTTCAAAGAAGGGAGGGAGGGAGAGCGCAAGCACGTGCACAACTGTTCCGAAACTGACAAAACTTTAAATTTTTAGATCAGATAATTGTGACCGTGTATTTTTGAATACCAAAATACAGATTCCTTCAAAATGAGTTGGTTGATTCCCTGGAATTATTGCGTACTACGTGTCACATATTTGGCGAGATTCCAGTCCCATGTTGATTTGTATATTGCACAACTCCATGTCAAGGAAGCTTAATCATGTCATATTTTTTTAGAAGTCTTATGGATTGTAAGATCATCAAGAGAACTTCATCTATATTGAAGATTGCTATTAAGACACTGGAATTGTGTTTCCTATGATACAACTGACTATTGGATTGACTGATAAGATCTGGAGCTGGCAAACGCATTTTTTGTGGAAGTGTTTTCCAACGTTCTGCACAAAGGAACTAAGATGCATGGTTTACTGTGTATAGTTTCCGTTCGCGTTATATTGAAGAGAAAAGGTTTAACTTTCTGTAGATGCATGTTGTTTTCTCTGTAATGTCAGCTGAATTGTTGACAATGTAAGCAACTATAAATGTGACAATAACGGAACCACAGTAATTATAATAATGTAAAAAAAATAAAAAATAATAGGAATAGTAATAGTAGTAGTAGTAGTAATAATAATAATAATAATAATAATAATAATAATAATAATAATAATAATAATAATAATATCTATGATATATAAATCATGTATTGTATGTAACACTTGAAGGGTTAAGGAGTACTATGAAAGATCAATCTCCAGTATTTTGCTGCCCGTGTCAGAACCCGATTCCCCCCCCCCCCCCCCTCCCTTCCCAGTCCCCTATTCGCTCATGTGACGCGGGACTTTAATCTACCTACCTAACCTGCCGGTGTTTCAAATTGATGTTGATTTGGGCCATGATAGCTCAATAGGACCATTTGGCTGTGACGTCAACTCATCAGCTGTGAATACTGATTTTCTGTGTTATTGTAATTGTTGTTGTTATTGATCTAAATTTTACAGTTTACCTTGCACTATGATTCTGGAAACCGAATTGCCTTGTAATGTGTCTTTAATTCAATTCTATATGTTAAACTTTTTATGGAGTACGTATACACTGTGAATGTCTTCCCCAATTTTCATTTTAAAACGTATGTGTTAAAATATAAGATATATAACAATTGCAGTCTGGGGAACTCTATGCAGATACGCAGAATTCAGCGTTTTTCTCGCTAGCTTCAGCGGGGAAAAGCATTTTAGGCAACGAAATCGGTAATTTTCCGCTGGCACTACTGGTGGATTTCCACGAAACCACACACGTATAGGGACAAACAAAACACACAATTGTAACCAATATACAAGCACTGGGCGTACATCATTGGAAAGAGCAGTCTTCCTTCCAATGTGTAGTTATTGTTATCTGGTTTCTGATTGGCTGTGTTTAAGGCCGAAACAACAAAAGAAAAAGAAGAACAAAATGGCAACCTCTATTCGTTGTAACGTGGGCCTTGCTAGTGCCGCGATATGAAAGTAAGCCTAAATAACGATAGATAATTCGAGTTTGGAAAGAAAGAAAAGCAACCTGCAAAAGGTAAAAGAAAAATAGTTTCTGAGTGAAATTGTGCAGGAAACTGAAAGGAATAATGATTATTACGATGTACAATCGTTTTGGAATTTACTGGAAGTGCTCGCCGAAGATCCTCTGTTAGTCTTTGGCGAAGTGTTAACGTACGCGAGTAAATACAGATCTCGAGCTGTCGATTTGTTGCCTAATAAAGCGAACTTACCATTACAAAAAACCATTTAGTATTGTAATCCCCTTTCACCGGGTATGACTGCAAGAACGACCATATCGCTATACCTGGGACAACATTTCTCCCGCCAGCTTATTCAGCCCCGCTAGAGAAACTCGCCCTTCACACGGATACGACATATCTTCCAAGTTATACCCCAAAGTTGTCAGCAAGGCTAGGAGCTTACAAGGGAATTTATTTCTCAATTATTTATGTGTCTTAGTGATGCATGTGATGAATGTGCATTTGATTACTTTATCTCAAATTGTCTATATCTTTGTATTTTGTTAGAAAGATAGAAATATAAAGTAGTTAAGCTAAACAAAAATCCACAATTGCAGACCACTTTTATATGCACAACGAGACCACACCAGGTTTGAACATTTAACAATTAAAGCAAAATTTAATCAGATTTTTCTCTGTGTATATAAATATTTTATAAAATAGTTTGGATTGCTCGTTTCGTTTTGTTGTATAGATTAACGTCCCCGGATACTTTCGCATATAAGGGACGTTTGGTTTGCTATTTGATGACTTTTAAATAGCAGTACAATTGGCTAATTCAGAAACACAGTTTGAAAACATTCATATAATAAAATTACTAATATTTTGACTTGACATAATTTGAGATTTTATTCTTCATCAATGGGCCGAAATTCAGGACGCCTTTTCGGCGAAAGCACTCCATCCATAAGAGCAGTTGATTTTAGAAGATCACGACGCTCTTGTCGTAGATGGGTGAATGCAGGCTACACAAATACGCCTAATAAGCGCAAGGTCCATTCTCCCCTAACCTCGGTCACCCAGGGTTATGCTTAGTTGTCTGGGCGTCAGGCAATGCATCCAAAGGTTGCTGGTGGGTGTCCCAGGTGGCTTGAGTTAGATTTTGTATTGGCCAAAGCCTTGAGTAGCCCTTGAGCTGGAAGAACGCTCTATACAATTATGAAATAAATAAATGATTTAAATGAACTTGTAACAATATAGAGCGTTGTTTGATCTTTTCTCATCTTTATAATCCTTGCTTGATTTTGTTTTTGCATTTTAAATACTAAAGGGTGACGATAATACTGAAGAAAATCTATGTAGCTTGCAGAATGTGTCACGTTAAATATCAGCTTTCCTGTATTAATGTAGAATAAAGATTTGTTGCCTTAAGCTTCATTTGGTTAGTTTTGGCTGCTTATCTGCCTGCCTGTAATGCCTCTCTCTCTCTCTCTCTCTCTCTCTCTCTCTCTCTCTCTCTCTGCCTACATGCATATTTGTATCAAAAGTAGTGGCTGTTAATGATAATGTTTGTTCATGGTCGTTGATGTTAATGATTAAAGAAAGAAAAAGCGAGCGTTGTGGCCAAGTGGGCTAAGGTGGGACTAACTTGCCTTGTCCACAAGCCAGAAACCAATGGCGCCAGACAGGTGTGGGTTCGAGCCAGCATCTGGGCGTTATGTTTCTCCGAATATTATTTACTTTCGACTCGGGCAACGTTTCGTGGGTTTTCTCCGGGTACTCCGGTTTGCTCCCCCAGCAAAAATTTCAAAAAAAAATTCACAAATAATGTTAGGTAGGTATGGTTTGGCGCGCCACTGGCTGCGACTACGCCTTCCCCGGGGGAGGCGGCCCAGAGTTTCCGATAGAAAGGGATAATAAACTGCAGCTAAAAAATAAAAATAAAAAAAATAAAAAAATGAATGAAGATAAACATTGTATAATTGTGTTGTGAAAATAATCCTCGTTCAATCAATCACAAACTTGTCCACATTATGTACCCATATTTTGTATGAAAGAGAGAGAGAGAGACAGAGAGAGAGAGAGAGAGAGAGAGAGAGAGAGAGAGAGAGAGGAATGGGGAAGAGAGAGAGAAATTGCATTTCATGTATGATCATAATAATGCTACTAACGTTCGGTTAAAACTATCAAATTCATCACCATTTTACTAAAATGCTGTAATGCTAAGTCCAAAACTATCACTGTCTACGAAGCCTTCCGTGGGTGTGCCGGGGGTTTCAATATAATTAGTATCTCCACTTTCTGGATATTTAGTGCTTTAAATTCCCACTGTCGCTGTCTTTCTCATTTGTTCTTTCTCATTCCTACTCTGTTCTATCAATCTACTATACTGGCTTCTTCTTCGCTAGACCAGTCATTTACCTTTTTACTTGAAAACTCTTCCGGGACAAAACTCCTCATTTGTGTGTGAGGTCTGTTGAATCTGTTGAATGAGCTTGGGAATATTGGACGCTTTCTGCCAAATGGTCACTGGGGCTTCCTATGATGTTATTATTTGGTAATGTAGGCATTTTATATGTATGTGTTTTGTTGATATTTAATAATTATGTTTGTATTCCATTTTGTTTTTGTAAACGTGGGTTCAATAAATTAAAATATAGCCTCAGTGTCCCCTGCGTGGGATGTCTTTATTGTAAAGTGACCGGCTGGTGGAGTGCCTTCAGTGTAACCACTGGGGTTGTTCCGGCAGATCTTTTATGCGGATCGGGGGTGAGTCCTCTTTCAGCGAAGTTGTGGTTTTGATTTTGTGGTCCTGATTCAGCTCTTTGCAGTCCGCTGGACCATGTAAGCAATGAATAACTAACTGTCTACGAAGCATTAGTTGCGGCAGGCAGGTTCTTTCAATAAATGTGTGCGTGCGTGCCTGTGTGTGTGTTTGCTTGTTTATGTGTGTATGTGTGGGGAATCACTTTGTTTATTATTGCCTCTTCCCCAGTCCGCAATTTGATCTGACCTGCTCCCTGCCATATATATATATATATATATATATATATATATATATATATATATATATATATATATATATATATATATATATATATATATATATATATATATATGTATATATATATATATGTATGTATGTATTGTACTAATGTTTAATGAGTGTGTGAATGTGTTAGGGTGCGCTTTGAACTGTTCCTTACTAGGACAATCTCCTTATAAATATCTTTCTTCTTCTTCTTTTTCTTCTTCTTCTTCTTCTTCTTCTTCTTCTTCTTATTATTATTATTATTATTATTATTATTATTATTATAAATTTCCAAAACATTTCAAATAAAAATATATTAAATTGTAAAATAAAGTGTGACAGTTTTAAACAGCCCAAGATCTCCACGATCCAAAGCAAGTCTGGCACATGCCTTACAGAAGAACAAGAAGTCTTGGACAGATGGACAGAGTACTGCTCTGACCTTTACAACCATACACCAAATGGAGACCCATCAGTTCTAGCATGTCCTGAGAACAGAGAAGACGAAGAAATCCTCCCAATTCTCTGAGAAGAAGTTGAGGCAGCAGTGCAAACGCTGAAGAAAGGGAAGTCAGCGGGAGTGGACACCGCAGAATTGTGTAACATGTCCCTCTATTTGCGTTATCTATGTGAGAGTTAATCTAATCTAACCTATTTTTCTACCCGTACGGGGATCGGGCACAACTTACCACATAACAGCATGTAAGACACAAAATAGAACCAGTCTCACTGCCGTCCAAAGGGTTTCGTCATGCGCTCAAATAAATAACAATAAACTACAGCTTGCCTCCATTTTATACAATTTTAATAATCTAACTTAATACATGTCAACCAATAAACATAAAACTTGCATGCACATAGATTCTAACTAATAATTCAAATAATATTCAAATAAATTCATTGATTCTTACCTCATCTTTCCGTTCTTTTTCGCCCTTCTTTCCTCCTTTGAAAAAACACCAACGCTCACCCTATACTAACAATAATAGAACTAAAACAGCAGTCTAAGTTATGCACACACCCTAAGAACCGACCAAACCTAACTTACTTACCAACTCATTGACTGACTAACTTTCAAACTAACTTCTGCAACTAAATAACAAAATCACCAGCTAAACAACTACTAAGCAAAAGCAACCAAGCTTTGCACTATACATTCTACCCTAACCTCTGACACATTATGCACCCTGCATTCTATATACACTAAGCAAGAGAAAGAGAAGACCTTGCATAAAGAGAGCCAAGCCTCGCCCTATACATTCTGTAACTAAAAATTGTGCGCACTATAAGTTCGGTCCTAATCTCTGATACATTATGAACTGACCACCCTAAGTACTACAAACTATGCATAGAAGATGAGACGAGAAGGAACCCCGCAGAAACAGAGAGCTGTCTGGAGCCCTGCAGAAAAAAGAGAGCGAGCCTCCTTTGTTCAATCTCTTTTATACCACAAGTCTGCAGAAGTGCATTTGTCTACATAAGGTAATGCCCTAATTGCTACGTCACTGACCAGACCAAATCCCCGGGATTTGCACCAATGATGAGCTAGAACGTGTCCTGCTCTTCACACACAAAGGAGCCGTTGGTACCTATTTGCATGCGTCATTCGCTGACCAGGTACCTTCCAACTCGACCCGGCCAAGTTAGCTGACCCAGCAAATATGTACTGCACGTGTTAACCTAATACTAACAATTCTGTTATTCCCTCTGACTCACTGTAGTAGCCAAGTCGAGCTTAACAAATTCTATAATCATCCTTTACCATTATCTTCCCCTTTGTGACTTTCACTCAAAGGTTATAATTGCTTCAAGCAGGAGGAGAAGCGATGATTGACGCACTCACCATTATCTGTAACAAGATCTGGCCAATCCCTCAACACAGTGCATAGCTTCAAATATTTATGAGCCATTGTATCAGACAATGGGTCCCGAAGGAAGTCCTCTCCAGGATCGCACAAACAACTGCTGCCCTGGCGAGGTTGAAGCCAATTTGGAAAGACCGGATCATCAGTCTACATTCCAAGGCAAGACTGCTGCTCTCCCTTGTCATCTCCATCTTCCTATACGCTTGCGAAACATGGACCCTCACAGCAGATTTACAACGAAGAATACAAAGCATGGAGATGAGGTGCTACAGAAGACTTCTGGGCATTTTCCCTATACCCAGAACATCACCAACGATGAAGTCCGATAGACCATCTTACAAGCCATTGGACAACACGATGACCTGCTCACAGTGGTGAAGAAACGGAAACTCCGATGGTAGGCCACGTCACCAGATCATCAGGTCTTGCAAAGACCATCCTGCAAGGCACAGTGCAAGGAGGCAGAAGAAGAGGGAGACCGAAAAAGAGGTGGGAGGACAACATTCGAGAATGGACTGGTTTTGACACTGAGCGGAACCATCAGGGTTGCTGAGGACAGGGACAGATGGAGTACGCTGGTTAAACGATCATCTGTAGTACGTGCCCCTACGACCTCCGAGTTATGCGATAGGATAGGATAGGATAGGATAGGAAAGTGTGAAAGGAGAACAATTAGTGTTTAAATGTCACCCGATAGATCCCAGCCTTTAATAAGTTTTAATCAGAGCAACTGCAGTGTGAAGTGGAAGATTTTCTGCAGTATCCCACTAGCGTTCAAAATCATAACTTTGAGAGTAGCGGAGTGCATTAATTTCTGTACCTATACATAAAGTATAGTGATTTTAGGCACAAATGCACAGACCCAACACCCCTTGCCTACACCCTTACCCCACGACTTCGCAGATCTTCCTAAACAAAACCAAGTGGAACTTTTAGCCAACCTGTTTGTAATAACCGTACTAATAACAGTAAATTTACAGTCACCATAATAATGAAGGTGATGACACATTTAGTAGTAGTAGTAGTAGTAGTAGTAGTAGTAGTAGTAGTAGTAGTAGTAGTAGTAGTAGTAGGAGGAGGAGGAGGAGGAGGAGGAGGAGGACTAGAATAGGCCATAAAGCCTTTATACGTCCCATCGTAGTTATCATTTGATATGGATTACAGGTCAGGTTTTTAAGCATGTAATAAATTTACCTAAGTTATTCATCAAAGATTCTAAATAATACTTCAAATTTTGGTAGTTTATCTATTTGATTTTTGAATGAATTAGTACTGTTAAGGTATTTTAGATTAGTAGGAAGATTGTTCCAAAGATTTGCAACTCTGTTACTAAAAACATTTTTCCGAAGGTTAGTTCTTGCATACTGGATTAACATTTTGCCCTCACTAAGTCGTGTTATATTACAGTCAGGTGATGTAAAGAAATAGTTCCATGAGAGGTCATTCATATGGTAAAATATTTTATAAGTTTAAATTAAATCACCTCTTAAACGTCTTCCCTTGAGAGAATGTAAGTTTAAATATAATAACCTTTCACAGTAGGATAACTCTTTACATTCAGTTAGAATCTTTGTAGCTCTTCGCTGCACCTTTTCTATGGCTACTGACTGCCTCTTTAATAGTGGTGACCAAATAATTTTCCCATACTCTAAGTGGGGTCTCACTAAGGTCTTATATAGTTGTATAAACATATCTTTATCAATGAATACAAATGTCCTTTTTATTAATCCAATCATTCTATTAGCTTTATTATACAATTATTATACAGTTTTCTATGTGAGGATCGAACGACAATGATGTATCAAATATAACCCCTAAATCTTTCTTCTCTGTACTAGTTTTAATTATCATGCTTTCTGCTCCTATTTTCATGTAATAGTTATGTTTTTGATTATTTTTTCCGATGTGCATTACTTTACATTTTTCTACGTTAAAATAAAGATTCCATTTGTCAGTCCAGAGTTGTAACTTATTAATATCGTTCTGTACAGCATCACTGTCATCTGCCCCACCCACCCCCCTCCCATAGATCTTTGTATCATCCGCAAATATTTTACATGATGATTGAATGTCCTCTGGTAAATCATTAATAAAAATTATGAAAAGTATCGGGCCTAAGATTGATCCTTGCGGAATTCCGCTAACTACATCTAAAATAGATGATCTTGTATCTCCTATTCTTACTTTCTGCATCCTCCCAATTAAAAAAATTCTTACCCATCTTAATACTGAGCCAACTATGCCATAGGCCTCCATTTTAAATAACAATCGTTCATGGGGAACACTATCAAATGCTTTACGAAAATCAAGATATATCACATCAACTGGGGACTTATCATCTAGGAATGCAGTCAGGTCTTCCATAACTTCCATTAACTGAGTTGCACAGGATCTTTTTGCACGAAAGCCATGCTGACAGTTTGAAAATAAGTCATTGTCAATAAAATGGGAATTTATACTGTCTCTAATAAAAGATTCAAGAACTTTACACGCAATGCATGTAAGGCTCACAGGTCTATAGTTGCCAGGTTCTGACCTAGTTCCTTTCTTAAAGATTGCAGTTACCTCTGCATTTTTCCAGTCTGTAGGAACAAAACCAGTTTCTAAAGATTTATTAAATAAATTTGCCAATGGAATAGACAGTTCTTCTGCTAATTCCTTCAACACCCTTGTTGGTATTCCATCTGGTCCTTGGGCCTTAGAAGAATCCAGTGCCTTAAGCTTTATTTGAACTGCTTCCGCTGTAATTCTAATATCTAATATAGCTGTACCATTTGACTTTGAACAGCGCTCCATTTCCGGAATATTGTTTAAATTTTCTTTTGTAAATACACTAGAGAAAAAGTTATTTAGTAACTCTGCTTTCTCAATATCTGATACAACAAGACCACCATGACCGT